>CM061539.1:113514685-114114685 GCA_030864215.1 Capsicum pubescens
TGCTAGTATTTTGGGAAATTTAAAGTGATGGTTTAGGGTCGTGTGGTTTCAATCATGGTTGGAGGTGGATTTGGACAGAGGTGAAAGAAAAAATGGAGAAGAGAGTATCGGATCAGACCGGTTCAAAGGAGGGAATAGGGTAATTTGAAGTAATATTAGGAATTATATTTTGATTTGGGATTTCCATCCAAATTAAGGGTATGTTTGATAAGTTTCGTGATGATGAGGGTATAAATAGCCCTAAAGTATAACGTGAGGGTATAAATAGTCCAAAAGTATAACGAAGGGTAAATTTAGCTAATTAATGAAAGTAGAAGGGTAAATTTAACCCTTTTCTATAGATTATAATATAGATAGATAAGCCATTTTAGAAAAAAAAAAAAGCTCTGTGAAACAAGTAAAATTATCCTTGCCTAAAAATTTTTAACTAACAAAATTCATCATTAAATTTATGATTTCTTAATCACCAAAATGAAATATGTTTGAGTAAAATGGGACGAAGAAAGTAGTAACTCTTTTGAGTAGAAGAGATTTTTTTTTTTTTTTGATTTGAGTCAGGTTTGGAGGGGTAGAAAAAAGGTGAAGTACTTTTTAAAAGTCCACATGAAATATTAGGAATTCAAAATCCAGTTTTGAATTCTTTTTAATCTTTCTTAATTCAATAGATATATCCTTGTTAACGGAAGGGTCGAAGATATGCATCATTTGTTAGACAATGAGCCGGAATATATATGTATCAATTTTTTAACGAGGGTTATATCTATTTTAGAGTGCAAATTTGAGGGATGTATTAAACTATTTTTTCTTTATTTTATAGACTAATTATCTAATAGAAATAACAAAAGGTAATAGAACAATGTGATTTTTCAACCCTTTTTCACCTTATATTTCTTAAGCATTGAACAAACTACACCACTAATCTCCTTCATAGAATCGCAAAATTAAATATAACTATGTATCTTTACATGATAGGTATTATAAAATTAGGAAGACATCTCATTATCAAATCTTAGAAGAAATAAGACGTGTTTGTTCTTTCTTTTCTTTGGTTTCCACTCGACACTCAATGCTGGATTTCATCTTGAAAATTTAATTAATCAAAACTCACTTCACCTAAGATTAATTAATGTAAATTTTAGGATCAAGTTAGATAGACACCATATTGAATATCTTAATCATAAAAATTAGTGCAAATCATTTATTGTAATATCCCAAATTTTTCAAGATCTAGACCCCTTAAAAGATAGGCCACGAAGTTAGCTTTCCAGCGCTTCAAGCCTCGTCTTAATCCGAGGACATGGCAAAAGGCTATGGAAGATTTTCCTTAATGGCCTGATAAACTGCCATGGCTACGACTTAAGGTAGCAAGTCGTAACCACTCGTGACGAGTCATCACGAGTGAGTCGTATCCACTCTAGTGAAATCGAAAGGTTTTTACATAGATTTGAGCAAAGGATATTACCAAGTGTGCATAGCCGAAGGAGATGAGCCCAAAACCACGTGCATAAGAAGGTATGGAGTGTTTGAGTGGCTTATGATGCCATTCGGGAGTCACATAAAGTATGCAGATTGAAGAAAGCCCGGTATGGATTGAAGCAATCCCCAAGGGCATAGTTACTTTACTAGATTTTTCTTTTTTTTTTCTTTCTACAGTTGCACGTAATGATAGATCACAAATCAAAATGATTGAGAAATAGAACTATCTGATTTAATTCGTTCTTAATAGTATTCGATTATTGGGAAAAAATCAATATACTTCTAATAGTTCATTTTCACCACGAAAACATAGCCGCCATAATAAGAAGCAGGCAAAGCAGCTAGAAGTACTCGCTTCACACCCTTGCTGCCAACAGGGTTGAGATATGGCCTCTGCAAAGGTATCAGGTTAATAAAGATGGATGAAATTGCAAAAAATACTCGTGGGACTACGACCGAGAAAGATACTTTCATTTCCAGTCTCCCATTTCTTTTTTTTTGTATTGAATTTTGGATTTTCTAAAAGGAAAAATAGTAGATTATCTTTTTTTCTAACAGATAAAAGAATAGAAATATCAATATTCGATCGAACTATCTTTTTTCTTCGATTCGTGAAAATATATACTCTGGGGTTTTAGATTGATTTTTATGAAATATGAAGAAAAAGGAGAATTTATGAATTACGAGAATGTCGTTAAAGTAGGATCGCTAGTGGGATGGTGCAATGGTACTCCTTGCCTCTGTTGACACAATTAACCAACGGGGACCGAAATCATCCATCAGAGCAAAATGGGTGATTTCTTTCTCCCCAAAACCAACTAGGGTTCATCAAGTTCAAGTTCAATACCAAAAAAATTGTCTAAGACTTAAACATTCAGGTATGTGGGGTGCTCATCATTGGGTCCCTTCCATCCATTGAGGCAAAAAATTTCTCCTTTTGGTTTAAATATGGATTTTACCCTAAATCATGAAATTATCTATGTAAATTATGAACTTGATCCTTACTTTCTTAGAATTTTTAAATTCAAGTCATGTCAACATGTGTTTCCACGTAAGTTAGGTTATTCCATGTTTGTAATTCAATTACGCAAGTGATAATCAATTGATTTCATGATAAATCATCAAGATATGCATTGAACTATATGATTATGTTGTTCCCTCAAGTTTAACACGTCCCCATGTTCCAATTTCATTATCATAATTATGTATTGAAATGTATTATTTTTCGAGATTGTGAACTATGATTTTATACCACTATTTTAAGCATTGTTATCATATTTTTTTGTAATCATTCAGTGCTGGATGGTTATGAACACCCGATACCTATTTATTTATACATGTCTTTATTTTCAAGCTATAAGTTAGTCAGATCATGTTTTCATTATTATATTCAGACTGCTATGTTCATGTTGAGAACTTATCAGTACAGTACCATATCATGTCAGACCTATGGTAATACCAATGCCATTCAGTAGGGAGTAGGATTTAGCACCAAGTGAACTTAGGGATGGGGGCTCCCCCGCCAGTTAGGATTGAGTCCTTAGTAGCAGTCCCTAAGTTCCAGAACTACGTAGCCAGCGTAGGATTATGATATGTCACCCGCCAGTTTAGGACTGACACTCTCTTAGGGGTCACCTGCCAGTTTAAGACTGGCTCTCTAGTCTTTCGGGACACTAGTTTAGTAGATCCATAAATCCATTGTTAGTACCCATGGAAAGGTACTTATACCCTTCCAACGGGGGTTATCGGTTGGACCCCGATTACTTCAGATTGGGGCATGTCAGTTACATGATAGATCCCACAATTTCAGTCAGTACTCAGTCTATATAAGTTCAAGTTTTGCTTGACCTACTAGTCAGATTCTCAGTTATTCAGTTAGTCAGTTATACAGATTAAATTCAGTTCATTCCTTACTTGGTCTTGCATTCTTAGTTCTACATGTTCATACATCCATGTTCAGTTGCCGTATGTATTTAAGTTAGTCCTTATCTCACGTACTAGTACATTCAAAGTACTGACCGTATACTTTTCTCTAGCGCTATGTTGTCTTATAACATAGGTTCGGATGCTCAGTTCTCCAACTATCCTTAGAAAGTTCAGCTTTTCCCAGCAGTAGTGGTGATTCCTCATCCATTGAGTATATGGCATGTTATTATCGTTATTTCAACATCTTTTTATGTTCAGTCAGTCGGAGTTAGTTGGGGGTTTGTCCCATAAACTCCTTATGATTTTTAGAGGCTTTCAGATAGATAGACAGTCAGTTAGTTTTAAGTCCTTTCAGTTATTTCAAACATGTTGAATTATATTTTAGTATTACATCATACCAGCATTTTATCAGATTATCTTCTGCACATGTTATCCCATTATTATTTTTATTCAGTGCTCATAGAAGGTACTAAATCATGGGTTAGCTTGGGGTCACTTATGGCCTTAAGCACCGTGTTACGACTAGGGGTAGCCCTGGGTCATGACAAAACTTTGTATCAGAGCCTAAGGGTTAAAAGTGTCCTAGGGTGTCTGAAAGCCACTTTGAGTATATTCTTGTGCATCGGTGTGGAGCATGCCACACTTATGGACAAGAGGCTACGAGAGGTTCTTAGGAAAGTTTCTTTTTTTTTCCAGTATTCACGTCGTGCGAAAGAGCATGAGCTCTATTGATTTCCTTTTTCTAACTCATCCTTCATTCAGATTACAGACCATGCCTCCCAAAAGAAACAATGGAAGAAGGAACAGGGATCAACCCGCCCCACCACATGTTTAAAAAGATTCCTTGAACGACCATGTTTCTCACGCTAAGTTCAGGGCCACTTTCAGAGCCTTGGCCCATTCTGTAGCTTCTCTAAACAATCAGTAAGCTATTTCTCCAGCCAATCCAGTGATGAATACAACTGCAACTAGGATCCAAAACTTCACCCGAATGATCCACCTTTGTTTTATGGATCCACATCCGAGGAGGATCCGCAGGAGTTTCTGAAAGGAGTGAAAAAAGTGACAGAAATCATGGGTGTCACTTCGAGTGAGATTGCAGACTTAGCTGCTTACCAGTTGCATGGAGTAGCTCACACCTGGTTCAAGCAGTGGAAAGAATACAGAGGTGTTGAGGCATGGCCTATTGAGTGGGAATAGTTTGACACCACCTTCTTAGACAGGTTCTTTCCTCTACAGATGAGGGAGGCTAAGGTTCGGGAGTTCATAAATTTGAAACAGGGTAGCATGAGTGTGAAGGAGTACTCACTCAAGTTCTCTTAGTTGGCGAGGTATGCTCCTAAAATGGTGTCTGACTCTAGGTACATGATGAGTAAGTTCATAGTTGGTGTATTTGATAGTATGGTTAAGGAGTGTAGGACCGCCATGTTGATTAAGGAAATGGACCTGTAACACGACCCAAACCAGAGTCTAGTCGTGTTGGGAATATCAAGTTTGATCGAGACTAGAGACAACCTCCAATACCCCACCATGACCGTCTTTACACTAAGTCGAATGAATTCTGAACATATAACAAGATGAAACAATGATAGTTTAAAGATAGTAATAAAGTCAAAAACCATAACCATCAACCATAACCAAATGTCCAACCGATATCAACCCCAATGCCAATATCAATACCAAGGCTGACACCAATACAGATAGCATCCATGCCTAAAATATTCCCATAAAGCCTCTAACCAAAATTAAAGAACATTCAGTCGGGACATGCCCCCGACAATAGCTAAAACCAAAGTCCAAGGAACAAAAATAAATGAAAGAAGTCCATAGCATGAAATAGAGTCTTCCGGAATATGGAAGCTCACCACTTTGGTTTGACTCAAAAGCTGTCCCCGAATCTAAGTCAGTGAGCAGGAGAAATGGTAGTATGGCAGGTTCCTACATAGCGTAGGGATACAACTTCCAAGGATGGTTAATGGGTGAATGCTAGAATGTACTTAGGAATAAGGATAAAATAATTCTATTATTCAAACCAAAGTAAATAACTATATGCAATCACCCCCACCCCCACCCCCACCCCCACCCCCCTATATATATATCATGCCGAGAAAGAAAACCGTATTTAGCATGCATTTAAAACCTTAACCTGCACTATATAGCTAAGCCATCCTAAACATCCACCCACATGCTATATGGGTTCAGCTCCTCCTGCTGAAAGGGCTCCGGTATGTGTTAGCAGCACGAACTGGAGGTATCAAGGAAGACCAAGGAATACCCCGACCCCACATCAACCAAGATACAAATATATCAATAGTGTGAAATATGCACATAGGTCATCAAGACCATACCTCATGTCGGCAACCATGAGTTTCCAGTATTGGTTCCCCCGGGACCTCCACCTTCTATGGATTTGCTACCATAACCCCTATTATTGCTTAATTAAAACATTTAAACATTCTCAACTATTTTCCAAGGAGTCTTTTATTTAGGAATTAACCATTGGTATCGTCATACCAAAATTAGAGCTTGGATACATAACAAAGCCATTAAACCAATTTGACTCCAAAGTTTCCAATTAAACTATTACCATGGCCACCAAGGACTTTTCAAACCATTTAAAACCATCCAAACTAATTTAGGTTCCATTACCTTTTTATACAATACAAAGGTTTCATTAATAGTCAAACTATGCGACAAAAACATTCTCATTGGCATTTTTCAAACTTGTTGAGGGCATATAATTTCCTAAACCAAAACCAAGTATGAATTGACCATTCCCATGCAATCATATGTTCAAAAGCATAAATATAACATAAAAACCATAATTAAAACATGGGAAAACATTATCCAACCATGAACAACCAAAACCCCCGATATCTAAACCCAAAACAATACCACAATAATACCATAAAAACTATTCATTAAAACATGCTTTTAGTTGAACTAACAATGAGGGAGGAGTAACATGTCTTAGAACCAAGGAAGATAGAGAGATTCACTCTTGAAAGCCCTTAATTGATTGCCTTGTAGAAACCCTAGCCTTTTCTTGAATCAAGATCTTGAGAGAGATTTTAAGAGTGTTTGATTGAGAATATTAGGTTAATAAAGCCCCAAAAGGTGTTTTATGTCGTGGGGTCAAAAGGAGTTAAGAAGGGAAATATCCAGAATACCCCAACTTAAACTGTAAAAATCCTGCAGGTGGTTATGAGTTGACCCTCCAACTCATCACCGCAACATACAACTGGTACTATCCAGTCGTCACTAGAGTAGAATGTTGGACACCCACACACTTTCCACCATACGACTCATTGCCCCAACTCGTGTCATGACTATACGACTCGTATGGTATTAACCATACCCAAGACATAATCCAAAGGGATTGATACTAGACAACATACAATACATCACGACTAGTATCATATCCTTACAACTCTTAATGAGCCGCTCGTACTAAGAGCCAAGTTAAGTTACTAAGTTTCAAATTAAATGAAGGACCAACCCAAATGCCTATCACCAAACTATACGACCCATACCTACCAAGTTGTAACCACAACAGAACCTAACCATCACCCACTAGACACCTTCTGAGTTGAGTCACCTGACCCGTACCCACACTATACGACTTGAATGATGAGTCTTTACAAAAGAAGTTAGCTCAAAGCTAAAAAAATATTCAAGGGCCAAAACCCAGGATGTTTTAATTCCCTTCACTTGGATTATTTATCCTATAATGATGGGACAAGGCGGTACAAACACGATTTAAACCCCCAACCTCTCTACTCTTACCTTTAAGACAAAAAACTAAACACTAAGGAATTTACCCCTTTTACCTTTAACAAAGACAAAAAATAAAGATGTTAAGAACAACACATACCTTGAGCAGGAATTTTGGAATAGAGAATAGGAATGGATAATTGGACTTCATGTCCTCTTCAGCTTCCTATGTTGCCTCTTCCACCTTGTGGTTCCTCCATAGAACCTTTATTGAGCCCACATCCTTGGTCCACAATGGACGAAACTATCGATCTAAGATATCAATTAAGGTCTCCTCGTAAGATAGGGAATCCAAATACCAATATACTTGATAGGTACAACTTTTGATGGATTACCCATACACTTCCTCAACATAGAAACATGGAATATCGGGTGGATGAAGATCAAACTGGAAGGAAACTCTAACTTATATGCAATATTGCCGACCCTTCTTAAAACCAAGTACGAGCCAATATACTAGGGACCGAGCTTCCCCTTGTTTCCAAACCACATCACTCTCTTTATGGGAGACACCTTTAGGAACACTCTATCCCTAACCTCAAACTCCAACCTCCTACACCTCACATTCGCATAGGACTTTTGGCAACTTTGGTCAGCCTTAAGCCTATCCCAAATCACCCTCACCTTTTCCATAGCTTGGTAAACCAAGTTCAGACCAAACATACTCGCCTCACCAACCTCAAACCACCCAATAGGAGACCTGCACCTCTTACCATACAATGCCTTAAATAGAGCCATCCCAATGCTAGAGTGGTAGCTATTATTATAGGCAAACTCTACAAGAGGTAAGTGCTCAACCCAACTACCACCATAATCAATCACGTAAGCACGAATCATATCCTTCAACGTCTGAATTGTCCTTTCTGCTTTCCTATCCGACTGTGGAAGGAAAGCAGTACTAAGACTCACCTTGGTCCCCAAACCCTCCTGAAATGACCGCTAAAAGTGAGATGAAAACTGCGTACCACAATCAGAGATGATAGAAATAGGTACCCCATGAAACTTTACAATATCTTGGAGGTACAACCTTGCATAATCCTCAGCCAAGAAGTTAGTACTCACTGACAAAAGGTGAGATAACTTTGTCATTCTATCCACGATGGCCCAGCCTGAATCAAATTAATTTTGAGACCAAGAAAGACTGGTAATGAAATCCATGTTGATCACTTCCCACTTTTACTCTAGCAACTCGATTTCTTGATATAATCCCCCGGGCCACATGTGCCCAACTTTTACTTATTGGCATACCATGCAATTGGCTACAAAACTAACTCTATTCCTCTTCATATTGTTCCACCAATACATCTATTTAAGGTCATGATACATTTTTGTTGAACCAGGATGAACAACTTAGCGTGACTATGCACTTCAGCTAAGATCCTTTCTCGCAAACCATCTATATAAGGAATGTATAATCTCCCTTGATACCACAAGGTACCATCACCACTAATATCGAAGGCCAACACATTTTTCCCACCTCCATCACCCTTGATCCTCATCAAGACAGGATCTAACATCTGTTTCTCCTTGATTTCAACACCAAGAGACGATCGCGCCACTTCTTGTACAAATATACCACCATTCTCAGAGTCCAAGAGACAAACTTCGAGGTTAGCCAAACAGTGAATGTCCTTCACCAACTCACGCTGATCCTTATCCACATAAACTAGACTTTCCATTTATAGCCTGCTAAGAGCATCATCAACCACGTTATCTTTACCTCAGTAGTTGTGAGGACTCATGTCATAATTCTTGAGAAGCTCAAGCCATCTCCTTTGCCTGAGGTTAAGATCTTTCTGAGTAAACACATATTTCAGGTTTTTATGATAAAAACAAATATTCATATGTACTCTATACAAATAGTGATACCATATTTTCAACGTAAATACCACATCTAGCAATTCCAAGTCATGAGTCGAATAATTCTTCTCATGTACCTTCAACTTTCTAGAGGCATAAGCTATTACTTTGCTATAATGAATTAGAACGCAACCAATACCTACACGAGATGCATCACAGTAGACCACAAACTCATCAGTGCCTTAAAAAAAGTCAAGACCAGAGGCGAAGTCAACTTATCCTTCAGCCTCTCAAAACTACCCTCGCAAGCATCATACCACAAGAACTTTACCTTCTTTTGAGTCAATTTAGTCAATGGGGCAGATATAGTAATAAAAACTCTCCTTAAACCTCTTGTAGTAATTAGCTAAACCCAAGAAACTCTGAATATCGATTGGAGTTATGCATTTAGGCCACTTCTTCTCCGCTGCAACTTTCTGAGCATCCACCATAATCCTCTCACTAGAAACAACATAACCCAAAAAAGTGACATCGTTCAACTAGAATTCACATTTTGAATATTTTTCATACAACTGCTGCTTTTTCAAGGTCTGCAATATAATAAGGAGGTAATTCTCATGATCTACCTCGCTCTTAGAGTACACCAAAATATCGTCTATGAAAACAATGACGAACAAATCTAAAAACTGATAGAAGACCCTATTTATCAAATCATGAATGTTGTCGGGGCATTTGTCAACCCAAATAACATAACAAGAAACTCAAAATGCCCATACCGGGTATGAAAGCCAGTCTTAGGGATATCCACCTCCCTAATCTTTAACTGATGATACTTGGATCAAAGATCAATCTTGGAGAAAAACTTAGCACCTGCAACTGATCAAACAAATCATCTATCCTTGGAAGAGAATACTTATTCTTTACCGTCATCTTGTTCAACTATCTGTAATTAATACACATCCGAAGGAAACCATCTTTCTTATGTATGAATAACATAGGTTCAACCCACTAGGATACACTAGGATGGATGAAACCCTTGTCTAAAAGATCCTTTAGTTGCTCTTTAAGCTCCTTCAACTCAGATGAAGCCATTCTATATGGGGGAATAAAAATTGGATAAGTGTTTGGAACAAGATCAATCCCAAAATCAATCTCTCTATCAAGAGGGAAACTAGAAAGGTTATTAGGAAAGACCTCAAGAAATTCATTCACCACTGGGACGGAATGCAAAGAAGGACTCTCCGAGTTAGAATCTCTAACCCAGACCAAATGATAGAGACACCTCTTGGAGATCAACCTCTGAGCTCTAAGATATGATATGAACTTCCTCGTAGGAGCTTGGGAACCACCATCCCACTCAATAACCAATTCATTAGGGAATTTAAAGATAACCTTAGGGGTTTGACAGTTTAAAGATGCATAGAATAAGTGCAACCAATCCATCTCCAATATGACATCAAAATTGACCATGTCTAATTCAAATAGATCCACCAAATTCTTCCGATCACCCACAAATACCACACAATCCCTATAGACTCTTCTAGCCATCACAGAGTCACCCTCCGAGGTACAAATAAAAAAAAATTCTAAACCATACTTGAGACCAAAACCAAAATGCATAGCTATAAATGGGGTCACATAAGAGAGAGTGGAACTCGAATCAAGTGAAAAGTACACATCACAGGAAAAAAAGTTTTAATATATCAGTCACGACATCAGGTGATGCCTCAGACTCCTAGCGGGCAGTGAGAGTATAAAGACGGTTCTGACCCATGCCGAAGCTAGATGGTGCCCCCTTTGGTGTCAGTGCTGATGAAGAGGCAATTGGAACCTTTTTTGCCCCCAAAGAAACCTTGGCCACTGGATAATTTCTAACTATATGCCCTGGCTGACCATAGAAAAAACACTAGTCCTTTCCTTCACATAGTAACCTCGATGAAATCTATCATAAAACCTGCTGAGAGGATATGATGGAGCTGATTGGGTCCTAATAGCTTGAGATTGGGAACCCTATGACCTAATCTTGTCGCCACTACGGAAATGCCTATCTCTCGATGGCTTTGGGTAGGAAGCACTAGCCGTCGGGTAAGATCTAGAATTGCCCCACTTTCTTTTAGGCCACTTCTCACCATCCCTGCCACTCTGTTGTTGGCCACTACCCTACTAAAAAAATTTGAACTTTTTACTCTACCTTTCCCCTATCTCAGCCTGCTTCTTCTTCTCCTTCTCCACCTACTGTATATACACAAAAAATCTAGAGATATCCATGTCTTTGATCAACAAGGCAACCTTACTTTCTAATATCAAGTCTTAGGACAACTCAAAAGAAAATTTCCTTATACTATACCTCATGCTAGAAACTATTTTTGGGGCATTCCAAGATAAATGGTGGAATTTCAAGGCATACTCCTTGACTGACATCCTGCCTTACTTTAAATTAACAAACTTTTCTACCTTCATTTTCCTCAGCTCTTTAGGAATGAAGTGGTCCAGGATAGCATTAGAAAAATCTTCCCATAGAGCTGACTCATCACCATCACCCCTTAACTGATCCATTTCTTGTACCACTGGTATGCCACATCTTTCAGCTAGTAGGCGGCAAACTCCATGCCCTCCACATTCGTGGAATGAATAACACGATAGATCTTTTCCATCTCATCCAGAAAACCTTGAGGATCCTCCTCAACCCTAACACCAGTAAAGGTTGGAGGATTTAACCTCATGAACTGGATAACCCTCGTAGCCTCAGAAGATAGAGTAATAGAAACACCTCGCTCCAACTGAGAAGCTACCAACTGTGCCAACATATGGATAGACTGGCAAAACTCAGCATTTCTCACATCATCCTAAGGAGCTCAAGGAGGACTAGAGGGAACCGATGGAACTCCTAAAAGACAATCAGGAACTGGACCCCTAGAACAGGTCTTGACCCAATATTTAGAATGGGTCCTATGAATATTATCCTCAGGTAGAATAGAGGAGATTCTATAAGCTTTAGATCATCAAGGAGGCATGACCTGAAAAGCGAACAAACTAAAATTATAGGAGAATTTAGGACCTTCGACTCTACATCATGAAAATAGAACACAAGAAAGAGAAACATTTCTAAATGCCTCGTCTCTCTCTCTTATGAGTGTGGCGCACTACACACTCTTAAAGGAGACTCTACTCGACACGGCTTTATGGACTCCTAATTGACTGTAAGCCTTGGGCTCTGAAACCAATCTGACATGACCCAAATTAGGGCCTAGTTGTGTCGGGCATCTCAAGTTTGTTTGGGACATGAGACCACCCCCAAAACCCTATGATAACGATCAATCTACAGCTCTCGTAGGAGTGTAAAGCGGTCGTTAGCAAATATAGAACCCAACCTGGGTTGGGTATCGATCCCACAGGGAATAGCTTGGTCAACAAGTAAGCAACGATTACTAAACTTTTAGTGCAAGTCTCGTAAGAAAGGGGGGAATTGTATTGTGAAAGTAATGTAACCAAAATAAGAGAGTAAAGCAGAAAATAGCAAAGTAAAAGAAAGAATGTTTAGTAGGTTGTGAAACAATGAGAATTTAGGAGTTGGGGTTATGCCCACATTCTGAGTTATACGTCTCTATTGACTATGAGTGTGTTGAATTGAGACATGCATGTGCTTATAGAGAATTGTATTCGATGGTAAATCCAGGCGTCTTTCGACCTATTCAAGGATTATTTCACTTTAACACTTTCGAGCTTAAAACGTGTCTAACGGTACGAATTCTCCAAGAGGTTAATCCAGTTACGACACTAACTTTTTAATAGGGGATGGGACCCTACTACCTTGACATTATCTCTTTTCCAGACAGATAACCTTTCTTTCGAATAAGTTACATGTAATACTGGCGTATTCTTGCATTTGCAACCACAAAGAATTTAGATTAAGATGAAGAGAATAATGATATAAGCAATATACGTGTCACGAATTCACAAACTCATAGCAATAGATAGTATCTCATATGGCTTCCATAACCCCAACAGAGAAGTTTAGTTACCCACGAGTGCGAAGGAAATCACAATAGACATTGTTGTTATACCACAATAAATATTTCGTGTAGCAAAGTGTGGTAGGCGTTAGGCGTGAATTCCTTGCAAAGTAACGTTTCTTTTGTTGCGGAAATTAAGAATTGATTAGATGAATAGAAGAAGAATAAAAAGTAGAATTAATTGTAAGAATGGAGAATGTAAGAGTGTGTTTGTGGAATGGTGAATGTATGAAAATCTCTAGTAGAATAGGGTATTTATAAGACCCATATCCTATTCCTACTAAGCTAATGAAATGCTTAACCAAATCCTACTAAGCTAATGAAATACTTAACCCAATTGTACTAGGTTAATGTATCATTATCCTAATCCTAATAAGCTAATGAAATACTTAACCCAAATGTACTAGGATAATGTATCATTATCCAAATCCTAATAAGTTACTGCTAGTCCCCAAAGTCTTCAGAAATGTTGTTTTAGCCCGGGACAGAATTTCCATGCGCCATCTTTAGTCCTTGGCGTCCAAGATTGGCTTTTCTCCTTTTGTGAAGCTTTCTTTGGCGTCAAGTTATCCATAAAATGCTGAATTCTGCATCATTTATACCTGAAACTTTGCTAATCATGTTCGTTAGCTCACTTACAGGAAAAAGGACTAAACATGCATGAAATATATAATTTGTTCTTAAAACTAGGCTAAAATATTGGCAAAATATAGTGCTATAGGCGTGTAAATTCGCCTATCATCAACACCCCACACTTAAAGCTTTGTTCGTCCTCGAACAAAATATCATGTCCCTCTAAACATCAACTTAGGGTTATACAGTAACACCATAAAATATTCGTCAAGACAAGCACAACAATTATCAACAAAGAGTAGTTTTCTGATCATTGGTAGAAACAATTCAGCCTCCAACATAGACTCGTGATGGTGGTCGACTCATATTCAAAGGTTATGGCACAAGATTCATACACGACTACCCAAAACTCATCAACCATGTGTGTCTCACAATATATTACCCATAATTACTCACAAGTATAACATATTTTTCAAACATGGGTATCAAAATATCCTTGATCTCACTCTCACAAAGAATTCATATGTTGCAGCTGATGACCATAGGCTTGCCCTTAGTGTAATGCTCCGCTAAATGTCAGAATGCTAGGCTTAGGATCAAATAGGTCTTTTGATGGTTGTAATGTAGACTAAGGGACGGGTAGGACTATTTTGGCCAGAAATAGTGACTATGTTCCTAAGCGCTTTAATACATCACATTATATCATTAACACTTTTTCTTTCAAGCAACCTTTCTACTTTCTTTTATTTTACCACCCTTCTTCTCCTCTTTTGTTTTTCAATTTTTAAACATAACCAACTTTTTTAGTTTTCCTTTCCTTTTTCTTTTCATAACATACCTCTTATGATAGCACTTCTTTTTCATAATGAATTCAAGAACCAATACATTCTAAAGCATCATATTCACCCAATTTCCTCTTATTTTGTCACATGACTTTACACTTTAAAGCACTTAGAAATTTGGATCAAATTATGGTCTTGAAAAAAATAGATTAGGCTTACATATGAGGTTGTCAAAGAAAATAGGCTAAAGGTCAAAAGGGTTAACTATGATAATGTCCATGGGTAGGTAAAAATGAAGGTAAACAAATATAGGTTGCCAAAGAAATGCCTAAATCATCTCCTAAACTTACATTCCTTATTTTCTCTTTACATACATACCAGGCAAGTTCTAGCATCAGCCACAAGCACGAAATATACTATTAGCTCACACACACAAGGCACATGGTCACTTTATTGGGAGTAGTATAGACTCTTGACCCAACAAATGAAGGAATTAAACCAAATAATATCACATAGTGAGTCACAATTAGAGCCTAAACATATCAATAGTCATGATTTTAGCACAAACTCTTGTCATAATCTCATGCTGCCTATTAGAATAATTTCATGCGAAGTTAAAATTTTTTTTACTACTAAAAATGAAAAAAAATGAAACAAAAACAAAGAAAACAAACATAGATGCGAGTAGAGAAGTATAGCATGCAATACCACCACCCCACACTTATTCGGGACACTGTCCTCAGTGGAAAATAAATACGAAGAACCTGGTCAGTCGGACTCGTCCTCAATGTCGGGGGTCATACCCCCTTCGTCGGAGTCGTCGTCATCAGAATTCTCCTCCATGTCAGAGTCTGGCATTCGTCGATCATCATCGGTCGGCACGTCGTTATCGAGAGGTTCCTCAAAGTATGTACCTACTCCACACATCTCCCGTGCATGAATATTCATTGGATAGTCATGGTCCAGTTGTTGGAGCTCTGCAGCAGTAGGAACATGACCTCCACTCATCATTTTAAACCTCATCATGCCGTACATATGGCGGGAGAAACTCTCATCCCGAGCATGTCTCTCTGCCGTAGTAAGGTTGGTGCCATGTGTTGATTCAGCATCTTTTACCTTTGTGAGGTCAACCTTCTTCGGATTGTGTGGGAGTTTATGGTCAGCTGGTTCCTCTTCGATGTCTTCCTTTCTCAAGATTGCAGTCAACAGATTACCGAAGCTGAAATGGGACCACTTGTGTAGCCTAGCCTTCCGCATTGTGGATCGAATGATTGTCCCAATGTTGATAGGGACATTCGTCATCAATGCATATACCAAGCACACTCTATCTCTTTTTATTTTTGTGTAGTGCGTCCCTGGAATGAGGCAACATTTGACCATGCGCAACCATACCCTTGCTTCCCTATTCAAAGAAGCATATGGGAAAGTGTTGTGTCGACCAGTGTCCTTGTGTCTACTCCAGCGTGCTATGGATCTTGTTCCACAGAGTGTGTGTCGAATTTCTCTATAAGGAGGTCTGCTGTACAGCTCTTTGAATGGTGTTCGATCGACTGAAGGCAAGCCAAGAAAGGAGTTGAAGAAATCCGCATTGACTTGTAACACTTGGCCCCGAATCTTGACTTCGCTGCCTGTGGTTTTCGGTGACCAGTTGGCATAAAATTCTCTTGTCAAATCAAGATTATATTCTCCCATGTCGCGGAAGATGAAATCCAGATTTAATGCCATGATCTTCGCCAACATGCGCGGCTCCTTCAACGCTAGGCTTTCCTTGTTTATCAAGTCGACATGAACATATTTTCTTTCCTTGTTGTTCTTATACCATTCTTTGGCTTCCTCCTCAAGAACCCATTTTATTCCAAACATTCGGCATGGTAATTGCATTGAGGATGATTCTCCTTGCTCCTTGCGCCCTCTTTTCTTGACCTTTTGGGAAGTGATAGCCTTCTCCTTGCCTTGTCTCGCTTTGGGTACAATTGTACCTGAGTCTTGAAATAGAGTTCACGTTAGCACAATCTCAATGGATACAATCTATACATAAAAAGTAGGGGTACCACCCCACACTTAGTTTGTTGATACGAATTAGTGAAATGTAAGTGGTCGATTACTTAGACTTCATCGACATACAATGTAGGAGCTATATTCCAAAAAGAAAATCAGAGATGTATCACTTCTTGCAACCTTTGCAATACTTTCATGTTAGGTATATCAAGACTTCTACATAGGGATTACATCATGGTATAGTTTCTATCAATAATCACAATCGCCTATGTCGGTGGGCAACTATAAGTCTTATTCCGATGAACGGGACATTCTAACATGTAAGTATTCAAGTGACAAGAGTATGCAATGTTCATGACTGTAGCAATTCCGCAAGTAGCATAACAATGCATCAAAATGAAATTCAAGTCGGAAACAAGTTAAGAGTATCCTAACGTTCATGTTCACTCACTTGGTTTTGTATCAACAATTCAAACACATTAACATCACCAATATTTCTTCAAGATGTAGCAATTCATAATAGACATAGCAACGTAGCACTTACGAAAAATAGATGAATCAAGAGGACTGATATACAGTTTCACACGTTGGCCATTCACTTTGAAGATAACACCATTATTATCTTCCAATTCAACTACTCCAGACGAGTAGAATTGTATAACTTTGTATGGACCAGACCACTTGGACTTTAACTTACCTGGGAAAAGTTTCAATCTGGAGTTGAAGAGAAGTACCATGTCATCATTTTGAAAGTTTCGACGAACAATCCGCTGATCATGATACTTTTTCATCCGCTCCTTGTATAGGTCTGATCTTTCATAAGCATGGAGACGGAATTCATCCATCTCGTTCAGTTTCTCCATCCTCAGCTTCATTGCATCATCCCAATTCAAATTCAATCGCTTCAGCGCCCACAATGCCTTGTGCTCGAGCTCAATGGGTAAGTGACAAGCCTTCCCATAAACTAGTTGATAAGGGGACATGCCAATTGGCGTTTTGAATGCAGTCCTGTACGCCCATAGTGCATCGTCCAGCTTCCGAGACCAATCCTTCCTATTAGCATTTACCGTCTTCGCAAAGATTTGCTTGATCTCTCGATTGGAAACCTCTACCTGTCCACTAGTTTGTGGGTGGTTAGGCATGGCTACCTTGTGTTGCTTGACCCCATATTTTGCCAACACGGACTTGAATAGCTTGTTGCAAAAGTGAGATCCTCCATCGCTTATGATAGTACGTGGTACTCCAAAGCGAGAGAAGATATTCCTCTTCAAGAACGCTACAACACGCTTTCCCTCATTGTCGGCCAACGCTACAGCTTCAACCCATTTCGATACATAATCCACAGCAACTAAGATGTACTTCATTCCGAATGAATTTACGAATGGACCCATGAAATCAATACCCCATACGTCAAAGAGCTCTACCTCAAGAATTTTCGACATGTGCATCTCATGGTGTTTTGAAATAGCATCTTGTCGCTGACATTGGTCGCATCTTCTAACAAAGTCGTAGGCATCTCTAAATATCGAAGGCCAATAGTATCCGCTTTGCAATACCTTTCTTGCTGTCCGATTACCTGCGTGATGTCCCCCCACTTGGGAAGTGTGGCATGCTTCAAATATATTTGGCACCTCTTCATGGGATATACATCGTCGGATAACACCATCCGCGCATCGTCGAAACAAATATGGCTCATCCCAAAAGTAGTGTTGTACATCATGCATAAACTTCCTCTTTTGATGGTAAGATAAATTTGCAGGTATCATATTACTCAACACAAAGTTTGCAAAGTCGGCATACCATGGTAACTCTTCTATTATCGTGGGTTAGATCTCCTCATCAGGGAATGCATCATCAATCTCGATTTCAGGTTGCGCCACATGCTCGTTCTCGAGTCTAGAGAGATGGTCGGCCACTTGGTTCTCGCAACCTCTTCTATCTTTAACTTCGAAATCAAACTCTTGCAGCAGCAATACCCATCGAATTAGTCTTGGTTTTGCATCCTTCTTTGTCATTAGATACCTAAGAGCTGCATGGTCTGTATGAACGATCACCTTAGTACCCAATAGGTAGGCACGAAACTTCTCAAACGCATACACAACCGCAAGGAGCTCTTGTTCAGTAATAGTGTAGTTCCTTTGGGCTTTATTTAGGACCTTACTCGCATAGTAGATAGGATGAAATAGCTTCTCCTTTCTCTGACCAAGTACAGCACCAACGGCTACACCACTAGCGTCACACATGACTTCAAATGGGAGAGACCAATCTGGTGCTACCATGATAGGGGCTTTAATGAGTTTTCCTTTGAGGCATTCGAATGCCTTCAAGCAATTGTCATTGATTTCAAACTTTGCATCTTTCTCCAAGTGTTTGCACAATGGACTAGAAATTTTAGAGAAGTCTTTGATGAACCGACGATAGAAACCTGCATGGCCGAGAAAACTACGAACACCCTTCACCGAAATTGGAGGTGGTAGCTTCTCAATGACTTCAATTTTCGCTCGATCAACCTCGATTCCTCTTTCGGAGATTTTGTGCCCAAGAACAATACCTTCTTTTACCATGAAATGGCACTTTTCCCAATTCAGCACTAGGTTGAATTCTACACATCTTTGCAACGCCATACTTAGGTTTGTCAAGCACGCTTCAAAAGTCTCACAAACAACTGAAAAATCGTCCATGAATACCTCCAAAGTGTCTTCAACCATATCAGAAAAAATGGACATCATACAACATTTAAAGGTGACTGGTGCGTTACATAGCCCGAATGGCATACACTTGAAGGCAAACGTACCATATGGGCATGTAAACGTTGTTTTCTCTTGGTCTTCGGGAGAAATACAAATCTGATTATAGCCTGAATAACCTTCTAAGAAACAAAACCATCCTTTCCCTGCTAATCGATCTAGCATTTGGTCCATAAATGGCATTGGAAAGTGATTTTTGAGCGTCCAAGAATTCAGCTTCCGGTAGTCCATGCATACTCTCTATCCAGTGACGGGTCTGAGTGGAATAAGTTCATTTTTCTCATTTGCGACCACCGTCATGCCCCCTTTCTTGGGAACACATTGTACCGGGCTTACCCATGTACTATCAGAGATTAGATACACAACCCCTGCGTCTAACCACTTGATAATTTCATTCTTCACCACTTCTTGCATAGGTGGGTTTAGACGTCTTTGATGCTCAATGGTTGGTTTGCAATTTTCTTCAAGCTAAATCTTGTGAGTACAAATCCCAGGTGGAATAGCAATAATATCCGCAATAGTCCATCCAATGGCTCTAATATACTTCCGTAGAATAGTAATAAGAGCTGCAACTTGTTACTCACCCAAATCTGCTGCCACAATGACTGGAAGAATGCTTCCGCTTCCTAAGAATGCATACTTTAAATGACTTGGCAACTCCTTCAATTCTAACGTGGGTGGCTATTCAATAGATGGCTTAGCTGGTGGTGTGGGTCAATTTTTGAGATCAAGGTCCAGCTTCTTCGGAGCGTAGCGATATGTCCCTAATCCTGATAGAGCACAAATAGCTTCATTGCAATTATCAACATCCTTACTCTCTCCATTCATGAGCACAACCACCAAAGGGTAAAAAATGATTTGATCTTCTTTAAGTAATTCTTTCGGATCATCAAAGAAAACATCAGCCACCGAGAATACACTCGGATCTTTGGGTTGCTTCATTGATTTGCAAACATCAAAGCGAACCAGTTCGTCATTTATTCGGAATGAAAGCTCATTAGCTCTCAAATCAATGAGCACACTTCCTGTAGCAAGGAAAGGGCATCCCAAGATTATGGGAACCTCTGAGTCTGCTTCACAATCCAAAATAAAAAAGTCTGCTGGAAAGATGAATGAATAAACCTTTACCAAGACATCACATAGGATACCAACAGGTCGTTTTACCGACCTATCCGCCATGACGAGCCTCATATTGGTTGGAGTAGGATCACCCAGCCCCAACTTTTTATAGATAGATAATGGCATCAAATTGATGCTGGCTCCTAAATCACATAATGCTTTGGAAAAATTCAAAGATCCAACGGTGCAAGGAATAGTGAAAGCTCCGGGGTCAACCTTCTTCTGAGATATTGATCGGGTAGCGATTGCGCTGCAGTGATAGACATCATCTTTCGACTCATAACTTGTTGCCCGCTTCTTTGTTAAAAAATCCTTCATAAATTTCGCATACCCAGGCATTTGTTCAAGTGCTTCCACCAATGGAACATTAATGGTCAGCTGCTTTAACATAGTCATGAATTTGCTGAACTTCGTATCATCCGCCACCTTCTTCAATCTTTGGGGAAAAGGTGGTGGTGGGTATGGAATTGTTCTCTCCAAGGCTTTCTTCTCCTCTTGTTTCATTTTTCAGTTTTTTCAGGCTGCACGTCGTGAGGAGTGACGTTAAGGACGGTAGGATTGGCTGCTGCGGCATCTTCCTCTTTCACCTTATCATCAATTTCCGCTTCTTCGTCAACCACTTGCATGCCTTTTTCTGAAGTTTCCAGCACCTTACCACTTTGGGTAGTGATGGCCATGCATGACCCATCTTTCCTTGGGTTTTGCACAGTATCGCTAGGTAAAGTGCCAGTTTTTCATTGATTGAGTGTTGCTGAAAGTTGGCTCAATTGCTGCTCTTTTTGCTTGATTGAAGTGGAATGAGAATCAACTAATGGCTTCATAGAGGACAAATCATTTATTACCTCTGTTACTCCTGCGCTCGTTGCTTCCACTCCTTTCAGTAATTTAGCCATCATGTCTTCCATACTTCCATAACTAGATGTGGTGGTGTCACGTCATCCAGGGGGAACATACACACCACTATTGTCATTCTTGTTCTTCCAACTACTTTGGTCCTTGTTTCCAAATTTCTCATAGTAGTTCCGACCTTGGTTTCCTTGGGCATTGCCTCGGAAACCCCCCTTATTGTTTAAGTAGTTGGCTTCCTCTTCCGAATCAGATTCGTCTCTTCCTTTTGATGCAACAGCTTTCACTTTTTTGGTCTTTCCTGATAATAAATGCTTTGTAAGAAGATCCACTTGTGTTTTCATGTGCGCCATATCTTGATCACGTTCTTCTTGTCTTCTTCTTTGGTCTGCAGTCATGCCAATAGATAAAGTGGGGCTTGCTACCTCAGAATCTCTGGTATGCCAAGCTCTACATTGTTTCGTCATACGATCTAGCATATTGCTTACTTGACCAAAGGTGAGATCCATAAATGATCCCCCAGCCGCATTATCTACCACTGGTTTAGTTATTGAATTCAGGGATCTATATAATATCTCCATTAGGTTAACATTAGTCATATGATGGTTTGGGCACCTCGCTAGCTTTGTCTTGAACCTCTCCCACGTTTTATGAAGAGCTTTAGAGGGAAGCTGACGAAAGTTGCTGATTTCATCTCTCAATTGTGCTCTTTTGGATGGCGGAAAGAATCTTTCTAGGAAAGCATCTCTCAATTGCCTCCAATTTGTACTAGAATCTGGAGTCAGCCCATTCAACCATAGAGTTGCCCCCCAGACAGAGACAATGGAAATAGACGTAATCGAATTGCATTCTGACCAACTCCAGGATTGTCAAATGACTTGCATGTAGAAATAAAGTTGATGAGATGCATATTCGGATTATCGCCTGCTAGTCCACCAAATAATCCCTTGAGTTGCAATAACTGAATCATAGTGCTCGTGATGTTGAACTTGGCTCCGGGCGCTAATGGTGGGGGAATAATAGGTCCTGTGGCTCCGGCTCCATCAAGATCATCATCATCATCGTCGAAAGCTGGTTGCATGGGTTGGCGATCATACCTAAACCGAGCTTGTCGACCTCTTCTGTTGGCAGGTGTTATGATTTCAGCATCATGTCTTGGGTTTAGTAACTCGTCATCACCTAAATCCTCATCGTCAGGGTTTGTTGCTCGCCCAGGGTTATCAATGTTTTGTTGGTGTACTTGGGCGGCGGCAAGAGCAGCTAATCTCGCCTGCTCGTGTTGAACAACCATTCTTTCGATTTCCGTTTGTGCCTCCATTCTGCCAATTCGTTGTGGTTCAGGATTGATTGGTAATAACGGTTGACCAGAACTTTGAGTATGGGGCACTTACTGAATAAAAACCTGCAGTAAACAAAAACAAAAACTAAAAGTAAAAGTACGAGAATATTTGACCAAAGGGTCTAGTAATTACTACGAACTTAATTGACACTTGTATTCCCCGGCAGCGGCGCTAATTTTTGATAATGCTCAATCTACAGCTCTCGTAGGAGTGTAAAGCGGTCGTTAGCAAATATAGAACCCAACCTGGGTTGGGTATCGATCCCACAGGGAATAGCTTGGTCAACAAGTAAGCAACGATTACTAGACTTTTAGTGCAAGTCTCGTAAGAAATGGGGGAATTGTATTGTGAAAGTAATGTAACCAAAATAAGAGAGTAAAGCAGAAAATAGCAAAGTAAAAGAAAGAATGTTTAGTAGGTTGTGAAACAATGAGAATTTAGGAGTTAGGGTTATGTCCACCTTCTGAGTTATACGTCTCTATTGACTATGAGTGTGTTGAATTGAGACATGCATGTGCTTATAGAGAATTGTATTCGATGGTAAATCCAGGCGTCTTTCGACCTATTCAAGGATTATTTCACTTTAACTCTTTCGAGCTTAAAGCGTGTCTAATGGTACGAATTCTCCAAGAGGTTAATCCAGTTACGACACTAACTTTTTAATAGGGGATGGGACCCTACTACCTTGACATTATCTCTTTTACAGACAGATAACCTTTCTTTCGAACAAGTTACATGTTATACTGGCGTATTCTTGCGTTTGCAACCACAAAGAATTTAGATTAAGATGAAGAGAATAATGATATAAGCAATATACGTGTCACGAATTCACAAACTCATAGCAATAGATAGTATCTCATATGGCTTCCATAACCCCAACAGAGAAGTTTAGTTACCCATGAGTGCGAAGGAAATCATAATAGACATTGTTGTTATACCACAATAAATATTTCGTGTAGCAAAGTGTGGTAGGCGTTAGGCGTGAATTCCTTGCAAAGTAACGTTTCTCTTGTTGCGGAAATTAAGAATTGATTAGATGAATAGAAGAAGAATAAAAAGTAGAATTAATTGTAAGAATGGAGAATGTAAGAGTGTGTTTGTGGAATGGTGAATGTATGAAAATCTCTAGTAGAATAGGGTATTTATAACACCCATATCCTTTTCCTACTAAGCTAATGAAATGCTTAACCAAATCCTACTAAGCTAATGAAATACTTAGCCCAATTGTACTAGGTTAATTTATCATTATCCTAATCCTAATAAGCTAATGAAATACTTAACCCAATTGTACTAGGTTAATGTATCATTATCCTAATCCTAATAAGTTACTGCTAGTCCCCAAAGTCTTCAGAAATGTTGTTTTAGCCCGGGACAGAATTTCCATGCGCCATCTTTAGTCCTTGGAGTCTAAGATTGGCTTTTCTCCTTTCGTGAAGCTTTCTTTGGCGTCAAGTTATCGATAAAATGCTGAATTCTGCATCATTTATACCTAAAACTTTGCTAATCATGTTCGTTAGCTCACTTACAGGAAAAAGGACTAAACGTGCATGAAATATATAATTTGTTCTTAAAACTAGGCTAAAATATGGGCAAAATATAGTGCTATAGGCGTGTAAATTCGCCTATCATCAACACCCCACACTTAAAGCTTTGTTCGTCCTCGAAAAAAATAGCATGTCCCTCTAAACATCAACTTAGGGTTATACAGTAACAACATAAAATATTCGTCAAGACAAGCACAACAATTATCAACAAAGAGTAGTTTTCTGATCATTGGTAGAAACAATTCAGCCTCCAACATAGACTCGTGATGGTGGTCGACTCATATTCAAAGGTTAAGGCACAAGAATCATACAAGACTACCCAAAACTCATCAACCATGTGTGTCTCACAATATATTACCCATAATTACTCACAAGTATAGCATATGTTTCAAACATGGGTATCAAAATATCCTTGCTCTCACTCTCACAAAGAATTCATATGTTGCAGCTGATGACCATAGGCTTGCCCTTAGTGTAATGCTCCGCTAAATGTCAGAATGCTAGGCTTAGGATCAAATAGGTCTTTTGATGGTTGTAATGTAGAGTAAGGGACGGGTAGGACTATTTTGGCCAGAAATAGTGACTATGTTCCTAAGCGCTTTAATACATCACATTATATCATTAACAATTTTTCTTTCAAGAAACCTTTCTACTTTATTTTATTTTACCACCCTTCTTCTCCTCTTTTGTTTTTCAATTTTTAAACATAACCAACTTTTTAGTTTTCCTTTCCTTTTTCTTTTCATAACATACCTCTTATGATAACACTTCTTTTTCATAATGAATTCAAGCACCAATACATTCTAAAGCATCATATTCACCCAATTTCCTCTTATTTTGTCACATGACTTTACACTTTAAAGCACTTAGGAATTTGGATCAAATTATGGTCTTGAAACAAATGGATTAGGCTTACATATGAGGTTGTCAAAGAAAATAGGCTAAAGGCTCAAAAGGGTTAACTAGGATAATGTCCATGGGTAGGTAAAAATGAAAGTAAACAAATATAGGTTGCCAAAGAAATGCCTAAATCATCTCCTAAACTTACACTCCTTATTTTCTCTTTACATACATACCAGGCAAGTTCTAGCATCAGCCACAAGCACAGAATATACTATTAGCTCACACACACAAGGCACATGGTCGACTTTATTAGGAGTAGTATAGACTCTTGACCCAACAAATGAAGGAATTAAACCAAACAATATCACATAGTGAGTCACAATTAGAGCCTAAACGTCTCAATAGTCATGATTTTAGCACAAACTCTTGTCATAATCTCATGCTGCCTATTAGAATAATTTCATGCGAAGTTAAAATTTTTTTTACTACTAAAAATGAAAAAAAACGAAACAAAAACAAAGCAAACAAACATAGATGCGAGTAGAGAAGTATAGTATGCAATACCACCACCCCACACTTATTTGGGACACTGTCCTCAGTGGAAAATAAATACGAAGAACCTGGTCAGTCGGACTCGTCCTCAATGTCGGGGGTCATACCCCCTTCATCGGAGTCATCGTCATCAGAATTCTCCTCCATGTCAGAGTCTGGCATTCATCGATCATCATCGGTCGGCATGTCGTCATCGAGAGGTTCCTCAAAGTATGTACCTACTCCACACATCTCCCGTGCATGAATATTCATTGGATAGTCATGGTCCAGCTGTTGGAGCTCTGAAGCAGTAGGAACATGACCTCCACTCATCATTCTAAACCTCATCATGCCGTACATATGGCGGGAGAAACTCTCATCCCGAGCATGTCTCTCTGCCGTAGTAAGGTTGGTGCCATGTGTTGATTCAGCATCTTTGACCTTTGTTAGGTCAAGCTTCTTCAGATTGTGTGGGAATTTATGGTCAGCTGGTTCCTCTTCGATGTCTTCCTTTCTCAAGATTGCAGTCAACAGATTGCTGAAGCTGAAATGGGACCGCTTGTGTAGCCTAGCCTTCCGCATTGTGGATCGAATGATTGTCCCAATGTTGATAGGGACATTCGTCATCAATGCATATACCAAGCACACTCTATCTCTTGTTATTTTTGTGTATTGCATCCCTGGAATGAGGCAACAGTTGACCATGCGCAACCATATCCTTGCTTCCCTATTCAAAGAAACATATAGGAAAGTGTTGTGTCGACCAGTGTCCTTGTGTCTACTCCAGCGTGCCATGGATCTTGTTCCACAGAGTGTGTGTCGAATTGCTCTATAAGGAGGTCTGCTGTACATCTCTTTGAATGGTGTTGGATCGACTGAAGGCAAGCCAAGAAAGGAGTTGAAGAAATCCGCATTGACTTGTAACACTTGGCCCCGAATCTTGACTTCGCTGCCTGTGGTTTTTGGCGACCAGTTGGCATAAAATTCTCTTGTCAAATCAAGATTACATTCTCCCATGTCGTGGAAGATGAAATCCGGATTTAATGCCATGATCTTCGCCAACATGCGCGGCTCCTTCTTCGCTAGGATTTCCTTGTTTAACAAGTCGACATGAACATATTTTCTTTCCTTGTTGTTCTTATACCATTCTTTGGCTTCCCCCTCAAAAACCCATTTTATTCCAAACATTCAACGTGGTAATTGCATTGAGGATTATTCTCCTTGCTCTTTGCGGCCTCTTTTCTTGCCCTTTTGGGAAGTGGTAGCCTTCTCCTTGCCTTGTCTCGCTTTCGGTGCCATTGTACCTGAGACGTGAAATAGAGTTCACGTTAGCACAATCCTAATGGATACAATCTATACATAAGCAGTAGGGGTACCACCCCACACTTAGTTTGTTGATACGAATTAGTGAAGTGTAAGTGGTCGATTACTTAGACTTCATCGACATACATTGTAGGAGCTATATTCCAACAAGAAAATCAGATATGTATCACTTCTTGCAACCTTTGCAATACTTTCATGTTAGGTATATCAAGACTTCTACATAGGGATTACATCATGGTATAGTTTCTATCAATAATCACAATCGCCTATGTCGGTGGGCAACTATAAGTCTTATTCCGATGAACGGGACATTCTAACATGTAAGTATTCAAGTGACAAGAGTATGCAATGTTCATGACTGTAGCAATTCCGCAAGTAGCATAACAATGCATCAAAATGAAATTCAAGTCGGAAACAAGTTAAGAGTATCCTAACGTTCATGTTCACTCACTTGGTTTTGTATCAACAATTCAAACACATTAACATCACCAATATTTCTTCAAGATGTAGCAATTCATAATAGACATAGCAACGTAGCACTTACGAAAAATAGATGAAGAACAAAAGAGTACTTACGTGATTGAAGCCTTTGGAGATGTTCTTGTGAAGTGGGAGAGCAAAAAGAAAAGTTTTGAGATGATTTGGAGAGTATGTGCGGCGCCTAGGTCAAGTTTTCAATATGTTTATGTTTCAAGACTAAGTCTCCTTTATATAGGAAAAGAATGGGTCGGGTTTTGACCTATTTAAAATCGGTTTTGGAGACAAAAAGTGACCATAGGCGGCGCCTTTAGCTTTGCCTATGGTGACCATAGGCGGCGCCTAATGCAAAGCCTATGGTGAGCATAGGCGGCGCCTAGTGCAATCCCTTTAGTGACCATAGGCGGCGACTTTAGCATGGCATATGAGATTCAGAGACCAAATGCTATAGCATAGGCGGCGCCTATGCTATGGCGTACTTGAGCATGGGCAGCGCCTATGCTATAGCACACTAGATTCCGAGATCTTATGCTATAGTATAGGCCATGCCTTGTTTGTGGCCTAGTTTTACCTAGGCCTAGCCTTACTCGATGCCTATTTTGTCATGAGCAATGCTCAATCCATATCCTTATGCATCTTAATTCCTAACTTACCACCTTTACCATGCAATACGTCCAAATCGAACTTTGAAACCAATCTCCTCGTTTTACACCTCTTGCACCTATATTTGCTCAAAAACAATAAAAACGATTAGAACGATGGGTTGCCTCCCATCAAGCGCCTTAGTTTTGGTCGTGGCACGACTCTTATTTTTGGATTTTTATTTATCAAAAGCAAAACACATTCTAAAATGAAATGAACAATGAAAAAAATGATAAACGATAAACGATGGGTTGCCTCCCATCTAGCGCATGATTTATTATCGCAGCACAACATAGTTACCTCGAGTACTTAGACTTCATCGAGATAAGTGATGGCCATGAAGTTTATTGAATCAAGAGGACTGATATACAGTTTCACACGTTGGCCATTCACTTTGAAGATAACACCATTATTATCTTCCAATTCAACTACTCCAGACGAGTAGAATTGTATAACTTTGTATGGACCAGACCACTTGGACTTTAACTTACCTGGGAAGAGTTTCAATCTGGAGTTGAAGAGAAGTACCATGTCATCATTTTGAAAGTTTCGACGAACAATCCGCTGATCATGATACTTTTTCATCCGCTCCTTGTATAGGTCTGATCTTTCATAAGCATGGAGACGGAATTCATCCATCTCGTTCAGTTGCTCCATCCTCAGCTTCATTGCATCATCCCAATTCAAATTCAATCGCTTCAGCGCCCACAATGCCTTGTGCTCGAGCTCAATGGGTAAGTGACAAGCCTTCCCATAAACTAGTTGTTAAGGGGACATGCCAATTGGCGTTTTGAATGCAGTCCTGTACGCCCATAGTGCATCGTCCAACTTCCGAGACCAATCCTTCCCATTAGCATTTACCGTCTTCGCAAGGATTTGCTTGATCTCTCGATTGGAAACCTCTACCTGTCCACTAGTTTGTGGGTGATAAGGCGTGGCTACCTTGTGTTGCTTGACCCCATATTTTGCCAACACGGACTTGAATAGCTTGTTGCAAAAGTGAGATCCTCCATCGCTTATGATAGTACGTGGTACTCCAAATCGAGAGAAGATATTCCTCTTCAAGAACGCTACAACACGCTTTCCCTCATTATCGGCCAACGCTACAGCTTCAACCCATTTCGAGACATAATCCACAGCAACTAAGATGTACTTCATTCCGAATGAAATTACGAATGGACCCATGAAATCAATACCCCATACGTCAAAGAGCTCTACTTCAAGGATTTTCGACATGGGCATCTCATGGTGTTTTGAAATAGCATCTTGTCGCTGACATTGGTCGCATCTTCTAACAAAGTCGTAGGCATCTCTAAATATCGAAGGCTAATAGTATCCGCTTTACAATACCTTTCTTGCTGTCCGATTACCTGTGTGATGTCCCCCCACTTGGGAAGTGTGGCATGCTTCCAATATATTTGGCACCTCTTCATGGGATATACCTCGTCGGATAACACCATCCGCGCATCGTCGAAACAAATATGGCTCATCCCAAAAGTAGTGTTGTACATCATGCATAAACTTCCTCTTTTGATGGTAAGATAAATTTGCAGGTATCATATTACTCACCATAACGTTTGCAAAGTCGGCATACCATGGTTACTGTTCTATTATCGTGGCTAAGATCTCCTCATCAGGGAATGCATCATCAATCTCGATTTCAGGTTGCGCCACATGCTCGTTCTCGAGTCTAGAGAGATGGTCGGCCACTTGATTCTCGCAACCTCTTCTATCTTTAACTTCGAAATCAAACTCTTGCAGCAGCAATACCCATCGAATTAGTCTTGGTTTTGCATCCTTCTTTTTCATTAGATACCTAAGAGCTGCATGGTCTGTATGAACGATCACCTTAGTACCCAATAGGTAGGCACGAAACTTCTCAAACGCATACACAACCGCAAGGAGCTCTTGTTCAGTAACAGTGTAGTTCCTTTGGGCTTCATTTAGGACCTTACTCGTATAGTAGATAGGATGAAATAGCTTCTCCTTTCTCTGACCAAGTACAGCACCAACAGCTACACCACTAGCATCACACATGACCTCAATCGAGAGAGACCAATCTGGTGCTACCATGATAGGGGCTTTAATGAGTTTTCCTTTGAGGCATTCGAATGCCTTCAAGCAATCGTCATTGAATTCAAACTTCGCATCTTTCTCCAAGAGTTTGCACAATGGACTAGCAATTTTGGAGAAGTCTTTGATGAACCGACGATAGAAACCTGCATGACCGAGAAAACTACGAACACCCTTCACCAAAATTGGAGGCGGTAGCTTCTCAATGACTTCAATTTTTGCTCGATCAACCTCGATTCCTCTTTAGGAGTTTTGTGCCCAAGAACAATACCTTCTTTTACTATGAAGTGGCACTTTTTCCAATTCAGCACTAGGTTGAATTCTACACATCTTTGCAATGCCATACTTAGGTTTGTCAAGAACGCTTCAAAAGTCTCACCAAAAACTGAAAAATCGTCCATGAATACCTCCAAAGTGTCTCCAACCTTATCAGAAAAAATGGACATCATACAACATTGAAAGGTGGCTGGGGCGTTACATAGCCCGAATGACATACGCTTGAAGGCAAACGTACCATATGGGCATGTAAACGTTGTCTTCTCTTGGTCTTCGGGAGCAATACAAATCTGATTATAGCCTGAATAACCGTCTAAGAAACAAAACCATCAATTCCCTGCTAATCGATATAGCATTTGGTCCATAAATGGCATTGGAAAGTGATCTTTGAGCGTCCAAGAATTCAGCTTCCGGTAGTCCATGCATACTCTCCATCCAGTGACGGGTCTGAGTGGAATAAGTTCATTTTTCTCATTTGCGACCACCGTCATGCCCCCTTTCTTGGGAACACATTGTACCGGGCTTACCCATGTACTATCAGAGATTGGATACACAACCCCTGCGTCTAACCACTTGATAATTTCATTCTTCACCACTTCTTGTATAGGTGGGTTTAGACGTCTTTGATGCTCAATGGTTGGTGTGTAATTTTCTTCAAGCTGAATCTTGAGAGTACAAATCCCAGGTCGAATACCAATAATATCCGCAATGGTCCATCCAATGGCTCTAATATACTTCCGTAGAATCGTAATAAGATCTGCAACTTGTTGCTCACCCAAATCTGCTGCCATAATGACTGGAAGTGTGCTTCCGCTTCCTAAGAATGCATACTTTAAATGACTTGGCAGCTCCTTTAATTCTAACGTGGGTGGCTCTTCAATAGATGGCTTAGCTGGTGGTGTGGGTCGATTTTTGAGATCAAGGTCCAGCTTCTTGGGAGCATAGCGATATGTCCCTAATCCTGATAGAGCACAAATAACATCTTTGCAATTTTCAGCATCCTTACTCTCTCCATTCATGAGCACAACCGCCAAAGGGACAACAATGATTTTCTCTTCTTTAAGTAATTTTTTTGGATAATCAAAGAAAACATCAGCCACCGAGAATACAGTCGGATCTTTGTGTTGCTTCATTGATTTGCAAACATCAAAGCGAACCAGTTCGTCATTTATTCGGAATGAAAGCTCATTAGCTCTCAAATCAATGAGCACACTTCCTGTAGCAAGGAAAGGGCATCCCAAGATTATGGGAACCTCTGAGTCTGCTTCACAATCCAAAATAACAAAGTCTGCTGGAAAGATGAATGAAGAAACCTTTACCAAGACATCACATAGGATACCAACAGGTCGTTTTACCGACCTATCTGCCATGACGAGCCTCATATTGGTTGGAGTAGGATCACCCAACCCCAACTTTTTATAGATAGATAATGACATCAAATTGATGCTGGCTCCTAAATCACATAATGCTTTGGCAAAATTCAAAGATCCAACGGTGCAAGGAATAGTGAAAGCTCCGGGGTCAGCCTTCTTCTGAGCTATTGATCGGGTAGCGATTGCGCTGCAGTGATGGACATCATCTTTCAACTCATAACTTGCTTCCCGCTTCTTTGTTAAAAAATCCTTCATAAATTTTGCATACCCAGGCATTTGTTCAAGTGCTTCCACCAATGGAACATTAATGGTCAGCTGCTTTAACATAGTCATGAATTTGCTGAACTTTGTATCATCCGCCACCTTCTTCAATCTTTGGGAAAAAGGTGGTGGTGGGTATGGAATTGTTCTCTCCACGGCTTTCTTCTCCTCTTGCTTCCATTTTTCAGTTTTTTCAGGCTGCACGTCGTGAGGAGTGACGTTAAGGACGGTAGGATTGGCTGCTGCGGCATCATCCCCTTTCGCCTTATCATCAATTTCCACTTCTTCGTCAACTAGTTGCTTGCCTTTTTCTGAAGTTTCCAGCACCTTACCACTTCGGGTAATGATGGCCATGCATGACCCATCTTTCCTTGGGTTTTTCACAGTATCGCTAGGTAAAGTGCCAGCTTTTCTTTGATTGAGTGTTGCTGAAAGTTGGCTCAATTGCTGCTCTATTTGCTTGATTGAAGTGGAATGAGAATCAACTAATTGCTTCATAGAGGACAAATCATTTATTACCTCTGTTACTCCTGCGCTCGTTGCTTCCACTCCTTTCAGTAATTTATCCATCATGTCTTCCATACTTCCAGAACTAGATGTGGTGGTGTCACGTCTTCCAGGGGGAACATACACACCACTATTGTCATTCTTGTTCTTCCAACTACTTTGGTCCTTGTTTCCAAATTTCTCATAGTAGTTCCGACCTTGGTTTCCTTGGGCATTGCCTCGGAAACCCCCCTGATTGTTTAAGTAGTTGGCTTCCTCTTCCGAATCAGATTCGTCTCTTCCTTTTGACGCAACAACTTTCACTTTTTCGGTCTTCCCTGATAATAAATGCTTTGTAAGAAGATCCACTTGTGTTTTCATGTGCGCCATATCTTGATCACGTTCTTCTTGTCTTCTTCTTTGGTCTGCAGTCATGCCAATAGATAAAGTGGGGCTTGCTACCTCAGAATCCCTGGTATGCCAAGCTCTACTTTGTTTCGTCATACGATCTGGCATATTTCTTGCTTGACCAAAGGTGAGATCCATAAATGATCCTCCAGCCGCATTATCTACCACTGGTTTAGTTATTGAATTCAGGGCTCTATATAATATCTCCATTAGGTTAACATTAGTCATATGATGGTTTAGGCACCTCGCTAGCTTTGTCTTGAACCTCTCCCATGTTTTATGAAGAGCTTCAGTGGGAAGCTGACGAAAGTTGCTGATTTCATCTCTCAATTGTGCTCTTTTGGGTGGCGGAAAGAATCTTTCTAGGAAAGCATCTCTCAATTGCCTCCAATTTGTAATAGAATCGGGAGTCAGCCCATTCAACCATAGAGTTGCCTCCCCAGACAGAGACAATGGAAATAGACGTAATCGAATTGTATTCTGACCAACTCCAGGATTGTCAAACGACTTGCATGTAGAAATAAAGTTGATGAGATGCATATTTGGATTATCGCCTGCTAGTCCACCAAATAATCCCTTGAGTTGCAATAACTGAATCATAGTGCTCGTGATGTTGAACTTGGCTACGGGCGCTAATGGTGGGGGAATAATAGGTCCTGTGGCTCCAGCTCCATCAAGATCATCATTATCATCGTCGAAAGCTGGTTGCATGGGTTGGCGATCATACCTAAACCGAGCTTGTCGACCTCTTCTATTGGCAGGTGTTGTGATTTCAGCATCATGTCTTGGGTTTAGTAACTCGTCATCACCTAAATCCTCATCGTCAGGGTTTGTTGCTCGCCCAGGGTTATCAATGTTTTGTTGGTGTACTTGGGCGGCGGCAAGAGCAGCTAATCTCGCCTGCTCGTGTTGAACAACCATTCTTTCGAGTTGCGCCACATGCTCGTTACTCTTCTATTATCGTGGCTAAGATCTCCTCATCAGGGAATGCATCATCAATATCGCTTTCAGGTTGCGCCACATGCTCGTTCTCGAGTCTAGAGAGATGGTCGGCCACTTGATTCTCGCAACCTCTTCTATCTTTAACTTTGAAATCAAACTCTTGCAACAGCAATACCCATCGAATTAGTCTTGGTTTTGCATCCTTCATTGTCATTAGATACCTAAGAGCTGCATGGTCTGTATGAACGATCACCTTAGTACCCAATAGGTAGGCACGAAACTTCTCAAACGCATACACAACCGCAAGGAGCTCTTGTTCAGTAACAGTGTAGTTCCTTTGGGCTTCATTTAGGACCTTACTCGTATAGTAGATAGGATGAAATAGCTTCTCCTTTCTCTGACCAAGTACATCACCAACTGCTACACCACTAGCGTCACACATGACCTCAAACGGGAGAGACCAATCTGGTGCTACCATGATAGGGGCTTTAATGAGTTTTCCTTTGAGGCATTCGAATGCCTTCAAGAAATCTTCATTGAAGTCAAACTTCTCATCTTTCTCCAAGTGTTTGCACAATGGACTAGCAATTTTGGAGAAGTCTTTGATGAACCGACGATAGAAACCTGCATGGCCGAGAAAACTACGAACACTCTTCACCGAAATTGGAGGCTGTAGCTTCTCAATGACTTCTATTTTCGCTCGATCAACCTCGATTCCTCTTTCAGAGATTTTGTGCCCAAGAACAATACCTTCTTTTACCATGAAGTGGCACTTTTCCCAATTCAGCAGTAGGTTGAATTCTACACATCTTTGCAATGCCATACTTAGGTTTGTCAAGCACGCTTCAAAAGTCTCACCAACAACTGAAAAATCGTCCATGAATACCTCCAAAGTGTCTTCAACCATATCAGAAAAAATAGACATCATACAGCATTGAAAGATGGCTGGTGCGTTACATAGCCCGAATGGCATACGCTTGAAGGCAAACGTACCATATGGGCATGTAAACGTTGTCTTCTCTTTGTCTTCGGGAGCAATACAAATCTGATTATAGCCTGAATAACCGTCTAAGAAACAAAACCATCATTTCCCTGCTAATCGTTCTAGCATTTGGTCCATAAATGGCATTGGAAAGTGATCTTTGAGCGTCCAAGAATTCAGCTTTCGGTAGTCCATGCATACTCTCCATCCAGTGACGGGTCTGAGTGGAATAAGTTCATTTTTCTCATTTGCGACCACCGTCATGCCCCCTTTCTTGGGAACACATTGTACCGGGCTTACCCATGTACTATCAGAGATTGGATACACAACCCCTGCGTCTAACCACTTGATAATTTCTTTCTACACCACTTCTTGTATAGGTGGGTTTAGACGTCTTTGATGCTCAATGGTTGGTTTGTAATTTTCTTCAAGCTGAATCTTGAGAGTACAAATCCCAGGTGGAATACCAATAATATCCGCAATGGTCCATCCAATGGCTCTAATATACTTCCGTAGAATAGTAATAAGAGCTGCAACTTGTTGCTCACCCAAATCTGCTGCCACAATGACTGGAAGTTTGCTTCCGCTTCCTAAGAATGCATACTTTAAATAACTTGGCAGCTCCTTCAATTCTAACGTGGGTGGCTCTTCAATAGATGGCTTAGCTGGTGGTGTGGGTCGATTTTTGAGATCAAGGTCCAGCTTCTTGGGAGCATAGCGATATGTCCCTAATCCTGATAGAGCACAAATAGCTTCTTTGCAATTTTCAACATCCTTACTCTCTCCATTCATGAGCCCAACCGCCAAAGGGTCAGCAATGATTTGCTCTTCTTTAAGTAATTTTTTCGGATCATCAAAGAAAACATCAGCCACCGAGAATACACTCGGATCTTTGGGTTGCTTCATTGATTTGCAAACATCAAAGCGAACCACTTCGTCATTTATTCGGAATGAAAGCTCATTAGCTCTCAAATCAATGAGCACACTTCCTATAGCAAGAAAAGGGCATCCCAAGATTATGGGAACCTCTGAGTCTGCTTCACAATCCAAAATAACAAAGTCTGCTGGAAAGATGAATGAAGAAACCTTTACCAAGACATCACATAGGATACCAACAGGTCGTTTTACCGACCTATCTGCCATGACGAGCCTCATATTGGTTAGAGTAGGATCACCCAACCCCAACTTTTTATAGATAGATAATGGCATCAAATTGATGCTGGCTCCTAAATCACATAATTCTTTGGCAAAATTCAAAGATCCAACGGTGCAAGGAATAGTGAAAGCTCCGGGGTCAGCCTTCTTCTGAGCTATTGATCGGGTAGCGATTGCGCTGCAGTGATGGACATCATCTTTAAACTCATAACTTGCTTCCCGCTTCTTTGTTAAAAAATCCTTCATAAATTTTGCATACCCAGGCATTTGTTCAAGTGCTTCCACCAATGGAACATTAATGGTCAGCTGCTTTAACATAGTCATGAATTTGCTGAACTTCGTATCATCCGCCACCTTCTTCAATCTTTGGGGAAAAGGTGGTGGTGGGTATGGAATTGTTCTCTCCATGGCTTTCCTCTCCTCTTGCTTCCATTTTTTAGTTTTTTCAGGCTGCACGTCGTGAGGAGTGACGTTAAGGACGGTAGGATTGGCTGCTGCGGCATCATCCCCTTTTGCCTTATCATCAATTTCCGCTTCTTCGTCAACCACTTGCTTGCCTTTTTCTAAAGTTTCCAGCACCTTACCACTTTGGGTAGTGATGGCCATGCATGACCCATCTTTCCTTGGGATTTGCACAGTATCGCTAGGTAAAGTGCCAGCTTTTCTTTGATTGAGTGCTGCTGAAAGTTGGCTCAATTGCTGCTCTATTTGCTTGATTGAAGTGGAATGAGAATCAACTAATTGCTTCATAGAGGACAAATCATTTATTACCTCTGTTACTCCTGCGCTCGTTGCTTCCACTCCTTTCAGTAATTTAGCCATCATGTCTTCCATACTTCCAGAACTAGATGTGGTGGTGACACGTCTTCCAGGGGGAATATACACACCACTATTGTAATTATTGTTCTTCCAACTACTTTGGTCCTTTTTTCCAAATTTCTCATAGTAGTTCCGACCTTGGTTTCCTTGGGCATTGCCTCGGAAACCCCCCTGATTGTTTAAGTAGTTGGCTTCCTCTTCCGAATCAGATTCGTCTCTTCCTTTTGACGCAACAGCTTTCACTTTTTCGGTCTTCCCTGATAATAAATGCTTTGTAAGAAGATCCACTTGTGTTTTCATGTGCGTCATATCTTGATCACATTCTTCTTGTCTTTTTCTTTGGTCTGCAGTCATGCCAATAGATAAAGTGGGGCTTGCTACCTCAGAATCCCTGGTATGCCAAGCTCTACTTTGTTTCGTCATATGATCTAGCATATTGCTTGCTTGACCAAAGGTGAGATCCATAAATGATCCTCTAGCCGCATTATCTACCACTGGTTTAGTTATTGAATTCAGGGCTCTATATAATATCTCCATTAGGTTAACATTAGTCATATGATGGTTTGGGCACCTCGCTAGCTTTGTCTTGAACCTCTCCCATGTTTCATGAAGAGCTTCAGTGGGAAGCTGACGAAAGTTGCTGATTTCATCTCTCAATTATGCTCTTTTGGATGGCGGAAAGAATCTTTCTAGGAAAACGTCTCTCAATTGCCTCCAATTTGTAATAGAATCGGGAGTCAGCCCATTCAACCATAGAGTTACCTCCCCATACAGAGACAATGGAAATAGACGTAATCGAATTGCATTCTGACCAACTCCAGGATTGTTAAATGACTTGCATGTAGAAATAAAGTTGATAAGATGCATATTCGGATCATCGCCTGCTAGTCCACCAAATAATCCCTTTAGTTGCAATAACTGAATCATGGTGCTCGTGATGTTGAACTTGGCTCCGGGCGCTAATGGTGGGGGAATAATAGCTCCTGTGGCTCCGGCTCCATCAAGATCATCATCATCATCGTCGAAAGCTGGTTGCATGGGTTGGCGATCATACCTAAACTGAGCTTGTCGACCTCTTCTGTTGGCAGGTGTTATGATTTCAGCATCATGTCTTGGGTTTAGTAACTCGTCATCACCTAAATCCTCATCGTCAGGGTTTGTTGCTCGCCCAGGGTTATCAATGTTTTGTTGGTGTACTTGGGCGGCGGCAAGAGCAGCTAATCTCGCCTGCTCGTGTTGAGCAGCCATTCTTTTGATTTCCGTTTGTGCCTCCATTCTGCCAATTCGTTTTGGTTCAGGATTGATTGGTAATAACGGTTGACCAGAACTTCGAGTATGGGGCATGTACTGAATAAAAACCTGCAGTAAACAAAAACAAAAACTAAAAGTAAAAGTACGAGAATCTTTGACCAAAGGGTCTAGTAATTATTACGAACTTAATTGACACTTGTATTCCCCGGCAGCGGCGCCAATTTTTGATAACGCTCAATCTACAGCTCTCGTAGGAGTGTAAAGCGGTCGTTAGCAAATATAGAACCCACCCTAGGTTGGGTATCGATCCCACAGGGAATAGCTTGGTCAACAAGTAAACAACGATTACTAGACTTTTAGTGCAAGTCTCGTAAGAAAGGGGGGAATTGTATTGTGAAAGTAATGTAACCAAAATAAGAGAGTAAAGCAGAAAATAACAAAGTAAAAGAAAGAATGTTTAGTAGGTTGTGAAACAATGAGAATTTAGGAGTTGGGGTTATGTCCACCTTCTGAGTTATACGTCTCTATTGACTATGAGTGTGTTGAATTGAGACATGCATGTGCTTATAGAGAATTGTATTCGATGGTAAATCCAGGTGTCTTTTGACCTATTCAAGGATTATTTCACTTTAACTCTTTCAAGCTTAAAGCGTGTCTAACGGTACGAATTCTCCAAGAGGTTAATCCAGTTACGACACTAACTTTTTAATAGGGGATGGGACCCTACTACCTTGACATTATCTCTTTTCCAGACAGATAACCTTTCTTTCGAACAAGTTACATGTTATACTGGCGTATTCTTGCGTTTGCAACCACAAAGAATTTAGATTAAGATGAAGAGAATAATGATATAAGCAATATACGTGTCACGAATTCACAAACTCATAGCAATAGATAGTATCTCATATGGCTTCCATAACCCCAACAGAGAAGTTTAGTTACCCATGAGTGCGAAGGAAATCACAATAGACATTGTTGTTATACCACAATAAATATTTCGTGTAGCAAAGTGTGGTAGGCGTTAGGCGTGAATTCCTTGCAAAGTAACGTTTCTCTTGTTGCGGAAATTAAGAATTGATTAGATGAATAGAAGAAGAATAAAAAGTAGAATTAATTGTAAGAATGGAGAATGTAAGAGTGTGTTTGTGGAATGGTGAATGTATGAAAATCTCTAGTAGAATAGGGTATTTATAACACCCATATCCTATTCCTACTAGCTAATGAAATGCTTAACCAAATCCTACTAAGCTAATGAAATACTTAACCCAATTGTACTAGGTTAATGTATCATTATCCTAATCCTAATAAGCTAATGAAATACTTAACCCAATTGTACTAGGTTAATGTATCATTATCCTAATCCTAATAAGTTATTGCTAGTCCCCAAAGTCTTCAGAAATATTGTTTTAGCTCGGGACAGAATTTCCATGCGCCATCTTTAGTCCTTGGAGTCCAAGATTGGCTTTTTTCCTTTCGTGAAGCTTTCTTTGGCGTCAAGTTATCCATAAAATGCTGAATTCTGCATCATTTATACCTAAAACTTTGCTAATCATGTTCGTTAGCTCACTTACAGGAAAAAGGACTAAACGTGCATGAAATATATAATTTGTTCTTAAAACTAGGCTAAAATATGGGCAAAATATAGTGCTATAGGCGTGTAAATTCGCCTATCATCACCCCACCATAATCACCTTATATTCTATATTGGATGAATTTCGATCATATAACAAGATGAAACAATGATAGTTTAAGGACAGTAATAATGTCTAAAACCATAACCATCCAACCATAACCAAATGTCCAACTGATGTCAACTCCCATGCCAATACCAATACCAAGGATAAAACCAATACCGACACCGCCCATGTCTGAAGTAGTCCCACAAAACCTCTAACCGAAATCAAATAATATATGGTTGGGACATGCTCCTGACCATAGACAAAACCAAAGTCCAAGAAACAAAAAATAAAAAAAGTCCATTGAATTAAATGGTGTCTCCCAGAGTATTGAATCTCACCACTTCAGTATGACTCAACAACTATCCGCGAATCCAAGTTATTGAGCAGAAGGAATGGTAGTATGGCCGGTTTCTGCATCGCGTGAGGATCAACGTTCGAGGATGGTTAGTGGGTGAATGCTAGCATGTACTCAGGAATAAGGATAAAGTAATGTATTATTTAAATCAAAGTAAATAACCATATACAATCACACACACACATATATAACATGCCGAGAAAGAAAATCGAATTTAGCATGCATTTAAAACCTTAACCTGGGATTTGTAGCTAAGCCATCCTAAACATCTACAAATGGGCTATATGAGTTCAGCTCCTCCTGCTAAAAAGGAACCGATGCGTGTTAGACGCATAAACCAAAGGTATCAAGGAAGACCAGGGAATGCCCCAACCCCACGTCAACCAAGATACACATATATCAGTAGTGTGAACCATGGACACAGGTCATCAAGACCATACCTCATGTCGGCAAACACGAGTTTCCAGTATTGGTCCCCAAGACATCCACCTTCCATGGCTTTGCTATCACAACCCCCATTATTAACCAAATAAAACATTTGCACATTCCCAACCATTTACCAAGGAGTGTTTTATTTAAGCATTAATTGGTATCGTCATACCAAAATTAGAGCTTACAAGTCTATCCATTTATGCCATACCAAAGAGATTAAACCAATTTGACTCCAAAGTTTCCAATTAAACCATTGCCATGTCCACAAAGGCCTTTTCAAACCATTTAAAATGATCCAAACCAATTTAGGTTCCATTACCTTTTTATACAATGCAAAGGTTTCAATAATAGTTTAACTATGTGACAAAACATTCTCAATTGCATTCTAAATAACTTGTTGAGGGAATATAATTTCCCAAACCAAAACCAAGTATTAATTGACCATTACCATGCAATTACTTGTTCAAAACAATAAATATAACATAAAAACTATAATTAAAACATAGGAAAATGTTATCCAACCATGAACAACAGAAACCCCCAATATCTATTTCAAAATCCAAAATAGTGTCACAATAATACCATGAAAACCATTCATTAAAAAATAATTTTAGTTGAACTAACCATGAGAAAGGAGTAACATGCCTTAGACACCAAGGAAGACAAAGAGATTCACTCTTGAAAACCCCTAATTAATTGCTTTGTATAAACCCTAGACTTTCTTGATGCAAGAGCTTGGAGGAGATTTTAAGAGTGTTTGATTGAGAATAATAGGTTAGTGAATCCCCAAAAGGTGTTTTACGTCGTGGGGTCAAAATTAGTTAAGAGAAGAAATATCCAAAATACCCCCAACTTAAACTATAAAAATCTCGCAGGTGGTTATGAGTTGACCCTCTAACTCATCACTGCAACATACGGCTAGTACCATCCAATCATCACCAGAGCTGAATGTTGGATACTCACACACTGTCCACAATACGACTCATTCCCCTAACTCATTTCATGACTATATGAATCGTATGGTCTTAACTGTACTCAAGATAGAATCCAAAGGGATTGACCCTAGACATCATACGACTTTACACCACGACTTGTACCCTATACTTAATTGTCTTAGTGAGATACTCGTACTCAGAGCCAAGTCAAGTTACTAAGTTTCAGATTAAATAAAAGACCAACCCAACTGCCCGTCACCAAACCCTAAGACCCATATCCACCAAGTCGTAACCATAAGAGAACCTAACTATCACCCACTGGACACCTTATGAGTTGGGTCATATGACCCATACCTTTACCATATGACTCGTATGGTGAGTTATTTCAAGGGTAGTGAGCTCAAAACTCAAGAAATTTTCAAAGGACAAAATCCAGGGTATTTCAACCTATCTAGACTTATGGTCATGCTCAGTAGATTGAGGTGGAGAAACTTAAGGAGAAAGAGAGAGAATAAGATGGACAAAATAGGTAGCTTCAACTTCTTACAACCAAAGTTAGAAGGCAGTAACCATTCTTAGTTCCGCCATAAATTTTTAGCTCCAACTCCATATTCAGCCAGTGCACCAGTGCCTAACTTCAGGTAGGAGAATTGACATAGAGCGCAAGGCTCTAAGTCCTAGGGTTGTGTGAACAGTGGTCGTACCAATCCACTTTGTAGGAAGTGTGGTAAGAATCATAAAGGTGAGTGTAGAGCTTGTAGTGATAAGTGTTTTGGGTGTGGAAAGTTAGGCCACAGGATCCTAAAGTGTCTAGTGGTTGCTCAGAAGGGAAAAGATTTACGCCAACAAGTCTAGCTCAACTTTTTATCAGCTCCTGCAGGTCGCCCGACTCAGCAGAGTGACACTTCCAGTGCCACCAATGGGTAGCACCATAATAGACTGTATGCCCTCTAAACTTGACATGATCAGTAAAGTTCTCCTTATATGGTTACAGGTACGTTGCAAGTCTTTCATCTTCATGTTTATGCATTGTTAGACCCCAGAACTTCACTTTTCTTTGTGATTCCTTATATAACTGTAGACTTCAGTGTCAGTCCCAAAATATTAGTAGAGCCGTTTTCAGTGTCTACCCCAGTGGATAAGTCTATTATAGCCATATAGGTATACAAAAATTGCCCGATCACAGTGTCTCAGAAAGTTACTTCAATTGACCTTATGGAGTTAGAGATGACTGATTTAGATGTCATTCTCGGCATGGATTGGCTCCAATCGTGCTATACCTCAGTTGATTGCAGGAATAAAATTATCCAGTTCCAGTTTCATAATGAACCAATTATTGAATGGAGGGGTAGTAGTGCTTAAGGGTCAGGTTATTTCATATCTTAAGGCATAAAAGATGATATATAAGGGGTGTATTTACCATATAGTTCGATTCAAGGACTCAAATTCTGAAACCCCAAGTCTTGAGTCAATTCCTGTAGTAAATAAATTTCCAAATGTATTTCCTAAAGATCTTCTCCAAATTTCTCCCAAAAGGGAAATTGACTTCGGAATAGATCTCCTTCGAGATACCCAGCCTATCTCTATTCCACCTTACAGAATGTCTCCAATTGAGGTTAAGGAATTAAAAGAATAGTTGAAGTATCTCTTAGATAAGGATTTAATTAGGCCTAGTATTCCCCCATGGGGTGATCCAGTTCTATTCGTGCACAAGAAAGACGGCTCCCTCAAAATGTGCATTGACTACCGTCAGTTGAACAAAGTAACAATCAAGAATAAATATCCTCTCCCTAGGATTCATGATATGTTTGACCAACTTCAGGGTGTAAGTTATTTCTCCAAGATAGACCTCAGATCCGACTATCATCATCTTAGAGTTAGAGAATGTAACATTCCAAAAACAACCTTTAAAACTCGATATGGTCACTTCGAATTCCTATTTAAGTATTTTGGACTAACAAATACCCCTGCAACTTTCATGGAATTGATGAATAGGGTGTTCAAATTGTACTTGGATATGTTCATCATTATTTATTAATGACATCCTTGTCTATTCCCATAGTGAGAGTGATCATGCAGACTATTTGAGGGTTGTATTGCAGACCCTTAAGGACCACCAATTATTCTCTAGGTTCAGCAAGTGCTAATTTTGGTTAAGATCAGTAGCTTTTCTTTATCGCATAGTTTTCGCTGATGGTATTCGAGTTGAAATTCATAAGACCAAAGTAGTGAAAAACTGTCCTAGACTTATCTCTTCATTAGACATCAAGAGTTTCTTAGGTTTAGCTATCTATTACAAATGGTTTATCAAGGGGTTTTCTTCTATTACTTCTCCCATGTCTAGACTAACCCAAAAGAATATCAAATTTCAGTGGCCAGACTCCTGTGAGAAGAGCTTTTAGGAGTTGAAGGCTCAACTCACTTCCGCTCCAGTCTTGACTTTGCTAGATGGTGCATATGGGTTCATAGTGTATTGTGATGATTCTATAGTTGGTATTGGTTGTGTATTAATGAGGAGAGATCAGGTTATATCCTATGACTCTAGACAACTTAAACCCCATGAAAAGAATTATTCAACCCATGATCTTGAGTTGGCAGCGTTGTCTTTGCCTTAAAGATTTGGAGGAATTACCTTTATGGGGTTCATGTTGATGTGTTCACGGATCACAAGAGTTTATAGTATGTGTTAACATAGAAAAATCTGAATCTTTATCAGAGAAGGTGGCTTGAATTATTGAAAGATTAGGATATGAGTGTGTTGTATCATCCAGATAAGGCCAATGTAGTGGTGGATGCCCTTAGTAGATTGTCTATGGGTAGTGTTTCTCATATTGTGGATGATAATGAGTTAGTCCGTGAGGTTCACCAGCTTTCTAGGTTAGGGGTTTGTTTTTTTGATTCGACCGAAGGTAGTATAAGGGTTCAGAATGGTTCAAAATCTTTATTAGTTACCGAAGTAGAAGAAAAACAAGGTAGGGATCCTAGTTTGGTCAAGTTGAAGGAGGCAGTTAGAGATTAGAAGATGTAGGTTTTCTCCCAAGGGGGAGATGATGTGCTTTGTTGTCAAGGCATACTATGTGTTCCATGTGTTGATGGTCTGAGACAATGAATTTTAGCTGAAGCACATGGTGCAAGATACTCTATCCACCCAAGAGCCACCAAGATGTATTGTGATTTAAGGGAATTTATTAGTGGAGTGGTATAAAGAAAGATATGGAAGAGTTTGTGGCTAAGTGTTCAAACTGTCAGCAGGTTAAGGTTGAGCAACAAAGGCCTAGCAGTGCACTTCAGGAGTTTAGCATCCCCACTTAGAAGTGAGAGGTGTTGAATATGGATTTTGTGACAGGATTCCCTCGTACGCATTGCCAACATGACTCAATATTGGTCATTATAGATAGAATGACAAAGTCAACTTATTTATTACCAGTTTATACTTCATTTTTAGCTGAGGATTATGCTAGACTCTATCTTAGGGAGTTGGAGAAGTTGCATGGGGTTCCATTTACCATCATTTCAAATAGAGGTACTCAGTTTACCTCACTTTTGGAAGGCATTTCAGAAGGGCCTTGGTACCCAAGTACATCTCAGTACAATTTTTCATCCTCAGACAGATGGTCAGGAAGAATGGTTCATTTAGACTCTAGAAGACATATTTAGGGCCCATGTTATTGACTTTAAGGGTAGTTGGATGACCACTTACCTTTGATTGGGTTTGCCTAAAATAACAACTCTTACTCTAGTATTCAGATGGCTCTATTTGAGGCTCTATATGGGAGGAGATGTAGATATCTTATTGGTTGGTTTGAGGTAGGTGAGGCTGCTTTAATAGGGTCAGATTAAGTGTTTGAGGTGATGAAGAAAGTTCAGTTAATTCAAGAGAGGTTGAAGACCACCCAAAGTGGTTGGAAATCTTATGCAGATGTGAGGATAAGAGATCTTGAGTTTGATGTTTGTGACTTGATTTATTTGAAAATTTCACCTATGAAAGTAGTGAAGAGATTTGGAAAGAAGGGGAAACTCAGTCCCCGCTATATTGGCCCATATAGAATTTTGAGCCATTTTTGGAAGGTAGCTTATGAGTTAGAATTGCCTACAGATTTGGCTTCAGTATATCCGGTTTTTCATGTCTCTTTGTTAAAGAAATGTATTGGCGACCAGCTTCAGTCATGCCCTTAGAGAGTGTGGAGGTTAAAGATAGTCCCTCCCAAGAAGAAATACCAGTGGAGATCCTTGACTGTCAGATTCATAGGTTGAGGATTAAAGAAGTCCCCTTGGTTAAGGTTCATTGGAGAAATCATTCCGTTGGAGGAGCTACTCGGGAAGCAGAGGCAGATATGCGAGCCAAGTATATCCCCATCTTTTCTCTACAAATTCCAATTCAGTTTGAGGTAATAGTTTTTCTTAATCAATTTTCACGTCTTCTATCCCAACTATATGACTATCCTCATGTAATAACATGCATTCATGAATTTAGTGCAATCCATGCATTATATTTTAGATTTAGTTATTTAATCACGATTCAGCTCATGGGTATTTAGTGCATGATCTCGACTTTCTTAGTACCTCAACTCAAATAGTTTCCTTTGAGGACAAATGATCCAAAGGGGAGATATTGTAATACCCCAAATTTTTCAAGCTCTATACCCCTTAAAGGATAGGTCATGAAGTTAGCTTTCCAATGCTTCAAGCCTCATCTTAATCTGAGGACATGGCAAAAGGTTATAGATGATTTCCCTTAATGGCTTGATAAACTACCATGGCTATGACTCAAGTAACAAGTCATAACCATTCATCACGAATCATCATGAGTGAGTCTTATACACTCTAGTGAATCAATCTACTCAATCCTAGTGACTACGTGATACGACCCGATCTAGGGACTTGTTGTAATGAGCAATCCCAAGACCAACCAGGACCGGGAACCACCCCCGTTACCTGACCCAACCACTAAATGTATACCTTAAGTTGGCTGAAGTCCAAACATATAACATTATAGCATATCCAAGCATGTGGTGACTCAAATATAAGTTTATATCCGAGACCAACCCAACCAAGTCCAACCACCTAATGACCCACCAAACAAATGCCAAAACTCATAAACTAATATCATTTTTAATAATCCGATGTATGTATACATTTATATGAAACATAACCAATCCATACTATACACAAGTCCACAATAGTCCATAAAAATCCTCTAGACCCACCAAAGAGTACCTAGTCGGGACATGCCCCCGACCAAAGCCAAAAACCAAAGTCTATGGAAGACGGGAAATATGTAAAGCAACCCATGACATGAAATAGATGACTTCCAAACAATGGAACCTCACCACTTCAATCTAACATCGACTGTTCTCGAATCTGATCACTAAGCAGGAGAAGTAGAATGGCTTATCTCTGCATAGTGTCGGTGTACAATTGCCAGTAGATGGGTTTGTGGGTGAACACTAGCATGCACTAAGGATAAGGATAAGATAATTCCTTTTAAAAAACCAAGTAAAACCATCCATAATGCATACAACTGTATATATACATATATATATATATATATATATATATATATGACCATATATATATATATATATGACCATACCAGGAAAGGGAACCGATTTAGCATTCCTATAAAACATTTACTTGGGTTGTGTAGCTTTGCGTCCTAAGCCACCCATAGGCTATATGGGTTCATCCCTCCCTGTTGAAAGGTCCCTAGTGTATCTACCCACACAACCAGGGAAAGTACCCTGGGATGACTAGTACATTCCCTAAAATATAGTGTGACATCAGCCACACGGTCACCAAGACCAACCTTACATCGGGAAATGTGAATTTTTAGTTTTAGTCTGTCCCCCAAGACATCCAGCTTCCATGAGTTTTCTACACATACTTCCATTATTTCCCTATTAAAACCATTTCCAAACAACCAATCCACCCATTTATCATTTATTAACCAAGGCCATTTAGTGGTGGTATCGTCATACTGACCATACTTGCAAGTACTATCCATAGCTAATGATAACACTCAAACTACACCTCTCTTACAAGAATGTAAGCGATCATTGTCAATATATAACCCAACTAGGTTGGGGTCGAATCCTACAGGGAATATGGTGTGAATTTTAGTTATCTGCGGGTTAATCAACTAATAATTATCAGTTTCCTATGAATGGTTTTTTTTGGAAAGGTAACAAATAATTACTTCTCAATTCAGTGTTTGAAATCAATATGATAAGGAAAACCAGATTTATGTTCACTATAGGTGTTGATATTTGACAGACGCTCGTAATGGTTCAAGATTATTGCGGTAGGTAGGAACAACAGACTATCCTTGTCTAAGTTATGTCTAAATGTTTCTCAACCTATTTAGACATTTAACCACCTAATTCTCTCGAACTTAGGGAATTTATATTTCATAACAGGATGTTATCTCAAGTTAATTAATCTTGTTACAACATTAATTATTAATTGGAAGTTTGATGCTTCCAAGTCCCTGTTGATAATTCACTTCTTACTAGGGTTGATTTCTTATCTCAAGCAAATCACCAGTAAGCAAGGCCTATTGTTTGCAACCAATAGTTAGAGTATAAAATAATGGAATTAACAAGAAGTTTCTACCACCGTTAGAATCTTGAACACTTAGTTATGTTACAAAGCCAAACCCATAGATCCCACAACTCGGGTTAAGGGATTTAGCTACTCATAATAAAATAATCAAGACAACAAGTTGAATTCATAGTTTGATATACGAACTTACAGCAAGATGAATAGCAACAAGTGTTTCTCAAATTTGATTCTCAGTAGAAAATCCCAAAACAATTGTAATAATATCTCCAAAAATAATTGTAAAGTTAAAGTCAGAAAACTAGAGAGAAGAGATTCTCAAAACGTTAGTCCCCCCCTTATTTCTTTATCATTAGAAAACCCTAACATATGCTTTAAATACTTTAGCCTAATTATGGAAACAAAATCATAGATCACAGTATTTTCTTTGACAGGCGATGATGTGTGTGATGGCGTATCAAGAGTATGGCGACTTATCAGGAATGTCGTCAGCTCTTCTTCACTTTTGACAATCTCTGCCTTAGGTTGACGATGAGCCTGACATCTTATCATACTTCTGACGGCCTATCATAGATGTCGTCACAAATTCCAGCTGAAGTCTATTCTCTGTCTAAGGCTGACGACATTCTGATAGTTTATCACAAGGCTGATAACTTATCAGACAAGTCGTCAGCTATACTTCCCTCTCTACTTGCTCATAAATCAACTTTTTTACTTCCATTATTGCTGGTTCTCTTGTATCTTGACTTTTACTGCAATATCATCAGAAAACAATCAAAAACGACTAAAGTTGCCTACAACTTTGCAATTATTCTTTGTTAAAAGCCTCAAATGGGTTAGCATCTGCTCACACATCAACACCCTCAACTTAAAATAATTGCTTGTCCTCAAGCAACTAAAACACAACCAAGAGGATACAAAGTACATTCGGCAGTCAACCATCCATATTATATCAAAACATCTTCACCATCTCCAAGGTCAATTAATTTAAAAACAACAACTGTGCATATTATTGAAGAACAATAATGCGACACACAGGAATCTAGATATGGCATCAATTCAGCAACAACAACCATGCATTTACCAATATTACACTATCCAAATAAGTTAGCAACTAGCAACGTAACCAGTGTGCCCTTACTACAAAGAAGTCCCACTCAACTTATATCAGACATCACATATGTAACTATAGGGACAATCAAAAGACACTCACTCTCAAAATGAAGTTCCAATCAATGTATGCCAAATACCATAGGCTTGCCCTTATTTTCATTACCAATATTTTCAGATAGGTCAACTAGGATCACTATAGGTCTTCTCTTTGGCTTGTAATATTGGCTAGGGGCTGGTATAATACTCGATGATATTTAAAGTTACTAAGCCTCCTTGACAATACACTAGCTTCTAGGGTCTCACTTATTAAACTTTTTCTATTCTTCTCTTTTCTTGATCACACATATTCAGGATGAGTATGGTCTTTTCTACAATCACTTCTTTTTTTTCACAACTTTTCTTTTCTTATTCTTTTCCACCGCACCCAGCTTTTTATTCTTTTATTTTATTCTACCTTTCTTCATACTCATTTTACATGACATACCCCTATGATAGCCACCCTCAACTTAGGCCATTTGCCTAAGTCAAGGTGCACAGTGTCCAAAAGAGGACCAGGGCTAAAACAGGTTCATTATGATATAAATGAGACAGTGATAGGTATCATAAAAAAATAGGCTATTCAGGATCAAAATAGGGATCAAGGGATATTTTGCATACAGGGAAGGTCATTTAGGCTAAAAGTGGCTAATATAAAAAAGGCCTATGATCCTTTCCTAACCCCTATCCTTCAATCTAGGTAAGACTAACCGAAAAAGTTTTGGATTCAACATACAAAGGAAACTTAGTAAGATCTCACACGCATATGGCACACAAGTATATCACAAGTTACTATTTATCTAGTTCATGAAATTGTTTAGCAATGATTATCAAGTCACTAGAACTGATACCATAACAAGATGCACGGTGGTCATAATTAGATGCAAATCACATAGTTAAACAATCATACCATTTGAGAGGTGTTCACAACATAACAAAACCAAGTTAACTACCTCAGGTACTTGTATTTCTCCTAGTCAACTAGAAAATGTTACAACAACAACTCACCCTACACCCTCAACTTAAAATCATAGAAAAATTAAACTAAGGGTTAGGGTATACCGGGAGTAGATCAAGCACAGGGATCATGGGTTGCCTCCCATGTAGCTCCTAATTTAACGTCGCCGCATGACTCAGGTATCTTGATTACTTCAGACTTCATCGAGACAGATAGTAGCAATACTTTTCATCAAGTCTTTTGGACTGATATAAAGTTTGACTCGTTGCCCATTAACCTTGAAGATGCTGTCGCCTTTATTTTCAAGTTCTACTACTCCAGATGAGTAGACTTGACTAACTCTAAACGGGCTTGACCACTTGGATTTAAGCTTACCTGGGAACAGTTTGAGTCTGGAATTGAACAGAAACACCAAGTCACCTTTTTGGATATCTCATTTCTCGATCCTCCAATCATGATACTTCTTTATATTTTCTTTGTATAGGTCTTCTCTTTCATATGACCTGAGACGAAATTCATCCATCTCATTCAGTTGTCCCAGTCTTAGCTCTACTGCCTCATTCTAATTCAAATTTAACTTTTTGAGTGACCATAAAGACTTGTGCTCCAGCTCTATTGGTAAGTGGAATTCTTTGCCATAGACTAACTGGAATAGTTACATGTCAATGGGTATCTTAAAAGTGGTTCGATATTCCCATAAGGCATCATCGAGCTTTCGATACCAGTCTTGTCGACTAGCGTTCACCGTTTTAGCTAGGATGGCTTTAATCTCTCGATTTGACACCTCCACTTGACCACTAGTATATGGGTGATATGGAGTGGCTACTCTATGTTGTTTCACCCCATATTTCACTAAGGCATCTTGAAATACTTTGTTGCAAAAATGAGATGCTCCATCGCTTATAATAGTATGTGGTACTTCAAAGCGAGAGAAGATATTCTTCTTGAGAAAAGCAATAACCCTCTTTCCTTCATTATGAGACAAGGCAACAACTTTTACCCATTTTGAGACATAGTCAACAACAACTAGAATATACTTCATCCCATACGAGCTTACAAAAGGACCCATGAAATCGATGCCCCAAACGTCAAATAATTCCACTTCAAGAATCTTAGTCAAAGGAATCTCATGTCTTTTGGAGATCGACCTCTGCCTCTGACATTGGTCATATTTCAGCACAAATTTGTGAGCATCCTTGAACAATGTTGGCCAATAGTAGCCACTCTGCAACACCTTCCTAGCTGTTCGGTCACCTGAATGGTGACCTCCAACTGGGGAAGCATGACATGCTTCCAATATACACAATACATCCACTTCTGGCACACATCTCCTTATACTATTATCAGCACATCACCTAAAAAGATATGGCTCATCCCAGAAGTAATATGTCACGTCATGAAGGAATTTCTTTCTTTGATGGAAAGAAAAGTTTTCTAGAATGACCTCACTCACAACATAATTTGCAAAATCAGCGTACCAAGGCATTTTCTCCATAGCAGCAGCGAAGATCTCCTCATCTGGAAATGCATCATTTATTTCCATTTTATCACTAGCTGCCTTCTCACCTTCCATTCTAAACAGATAATCCATAACTTGATTTTCGAAAACCTTCCTATCTTTGACTTCAAAGTCAAATTCTTGTAGTAGAAACACCCATCTAATCAGCCTTGGTTTTGCATCCTTCTTATCCATCAAATACCTCAAGGCTATGTGATCAGTGTGGACCACCACCTTGGTCCCAAGCAGATAAGCCTTGAATTTCTCAAAAGTATACACTACAACCAGGAGTTCCTATTCAGTGACGGTGTAGTTCTTTTGTACTCCATTCAGTGCTTTACTAGCATAATAGATTGGATAAAATAGTTTGTCCTTCTTTTGTCCCAATATATCTCAAAGGGCAATACCGCTTGCATCACATATGATCTCAAATGGTTTTAACTAGTCTGGTGCAACAATGATAGGGGCCTCGACCAACTTCTCTTTAAGGCATTCAAATACCTTCAAGCAATCATTATCAAATGAGAACTTCACTTCTTTCTCCAAAAGTTTGCAAAGTGGATTTGCAACCTTTGAGAAGTCTCTTATAAACCTTCGATAAAAGCCAGTATGTCCAAGAAAACTCCGTACTCCCTTCATTGAAATAGGAGGTGGTAGTTTCTTGTAAACTTCAACCTTGGATCGATCAACCTCTATCCTTTTACTGAAATTTTGTGCCTGAGAACGATGCCCTCCTTTACCATAAAGTGACATTTCTCCCAATTAAGCACCAAATTGAATTCAACACATCGTTGCAAGGCCATACTCAGATTTTCCAAACACATCTTAAACGAATCTCCCACCATAGAGAAATTATCCATGAACACCTCTAAGGTGTCCTCCACCATATCTGAGAAAATAAATATCATGCACCATTGAAAAGTAGCGGGTGCATTGCATAGCCCAAACGACATCCTCTTAAATGCACAGGTGCCATATAGGCATATGAATGTTGTCTTATCCTGATCTTCAGTAGTAATACATATATGGTTATATCCAGAATAACCATCCAAGAAATAATACCACCCCCTTCCATCCAATCAATCAAGGATTTAGTCCATAAAGGGCATGGAGAAATGATCTTTCAAAGTCCATGAGTTTAGTTTGCGGTAGTCTATGCAAAATCTCAACCCAATCATAGTCCTGAGTGGAATCAACTCATTCCTTTCATTTGCAACAACAGTTATGCCCCCTTTTTTGGGAACACATTAAACTGGGCTCACCCATTTACTGTCAGAAATTGGGTAAACCACTCCTGTATCCAACCACTTAAAAATTTCCTTATTAAACACCTCTTGTATTTATGGGTTAAGACGACACTGGTGCTCGATGGTTGGAGTACAATCTTTCTCAAGTTGTATTTTATGCGTGCAGATATCAGAGGGAAAGCCAATAATATCTGCGATAGTCCATCCTATTTCTCTTTTGTACCTCTAAGGTACTGAACATAAGTACTTCTACCTGCTACTTGCCCAAATCAGCTACAATAAAAATGGGTAATGTGTTTCCATTGCCCAAAAACACATACCTTAAATGCCCTGGCAGTTCCTTCAATTCCAACACTAGTAGCTCTTTAATGGATTGCTTAGCCGGTGGTGTTGGTCGATTAGCAAGATCAATATCTAGATTCTTAGGTGCATAAGAGTATGAACCCATTTCTAAAAAAGCACAAACAGTCTCTTCATACTCCTCAAAACCTTCACGATCAAAATTCATTAGAATTGCGGCTAAAGGCTCGACAATAAGTTTCTCCTCTATTGACACCTCCTGCTCATCCTCATAATATACATCAAAATTGAGAACACACTCATTTATTTATGCTGCTTCATTGATTGGCACAGATCAAATCGCACCACCTCATCATTCATCCTAAATAAAAGCTTATTAGCTCACAAATCAATCAACACAGTTTCGGTTGTGAGAAAAGGTCGACCCAAGATTATGGGCACCTCAAAGTCCACCTTGCAATCCAGAATGAAAAAATCTACAGGAAATATGAAGCTAGATACCTTCACTAACACATTATACAAAATACCAATAGGTTATTTTACCGACCTATCCTCCATCACGAGTCGCATGTTGGTGGGTGTGGAATTTCCCAAACCCATTTTTTCATATACAGCCAGCGACGTCAGATTAATGCTCGCTCCCAGATCACATAAGGCCTTAGCAAATTACAGAGACCCAATCGTACAAGGAATAGTGAATGCTCCTGGGTCTGCCTTTTTCCGCACCAAGGACCTCATAGAAATAACGCTACAATGATGGAGATTATTCTCCGGTTCGTAGATCACCACTCTTTTCTTCATCACAAGGTCCTTCATGAATTTAACATACCTTGGCATTTTCTCGAGTGCCTCAACTAAAGGAACATTTATCATTAATTGCTTCAACATTGCCATGAATATACTAAATTTTATGTCATCAACCTTCTTCTTCAATCTTTGAGGAAAGAGAGGTGGTGGTCTTGGGAGAGTTTTCACCACTACTTCATTTTCCTTCTCCTTTCCTTATTCTAGAGCATCATCATAACCATACAGCTTCCCAGACTCCACTGGACATTCTTCTTCGAGTTTGTCATCTGCTTCAGTCACATCTTCAACTCCATCTTTGCCCACAGAAGGGCCAGGTAATATCTTACCACTTTTAGTGGTAATCACCATACATGAGCCATCATTTCGTGGATTCTGAACTGTATCACTACGTAATGTTCTACTCTTCCTCTGGTTCAGCACTGTAGAGAGTTGGATCATTTGCTGTTCCAGCTGTTTGATCGAAGTGGAGTGCGAATTTACCAACTGACTCATCGAGGACAAATCGGTCTTCATGGTAGTCACTACTGAGTTGGTAGCCTCCACTCCCTTTAATAATTTAGCCATCATGTCCTCCAGGGACATCTTTTCAGAACTTGTTATAGCAGCCTCACAATTTCCAGGAGGGATATATAACCCGCTTCTATCATTATTGCTCCTCCAATTACCTTGCTCCTGGTTCGTATATACAACCTTGTCATAATATGTCCGACCTTGATTTCTTTGGATATTGCCTCGGAAACCCCCCTGATTATTTACATAGTTCGCCTCTTCTTCTGAGTCAGACTCCACTTTGCTCTGCGATCCCACAACCTTCACTTTCTCGATTTTACCTGATAATAAATGCTTGGTTAGAAAGTCCATTTGCGTTTTTAGATGATCCATGTCTTGATCATGCTCCTCGTCTCTTCTGCATTGTTCCGCAGTCATACCAATAGAAATAGTCAGGATTGCTACCATAGAGTCCCTGGTATGTCATGCCTGACTCTGTTTGATCATTCTTTCAAGTATTTTGGAAGCCTCAAGGAATGTAAGATCCACAAATGAACCACCAGCAGGATTATCAACAATCGATTTTGTCACAAAGTTAAGAGCCCTGTACAAAGTCTTCATCGAGTTTATGTCCGTCATGTTGTGGTTCGAACACTACGTCAGCTTCTTTTTGAATCTCTCCCAAGTTTCATGAAAGGCTTCAGTTGGGAGCTATCTAAAGTTTCTGATCTCATCCCTCAACTGTACCCTCCTGGAAGGTGGAAAGAACCTTTTTAGGAAAGCTCCTTTCAACTGCCTACAGTTGGTTATAGAATAGGGTGTCAACTCATTAAGCCACAATATTGCCTCCCCAGACAGAGATAACGAAAATAATCTCAAACGGATAGCATTCTGACCCACTCCTGGGTTATCAAAAGATTTACAAATGGCGACAAAGTTCACAGATGCAAGTTTGGATCATCCCCAAGAAGGCCACCAAACAGCCCCTTCAGATTAAGGAGTTGAATCATAGTACTTGTAGTGTTGAATTTCACCCCAGGTGCTAACGGTGGAGGAATAATTGCACCCATTACACTTTCTCCATCCATTCCATCATCATCATCATTGAGGTCATACTGGGCCAGCTGGTGATCTTTTCTTCCTTGGAATGGATGGTTCCTGTTAGCATTACGCTGTACTGATGTAGCTATTTGCTCTGCACGCCTTAGGTTACTAGGGTTTAGCAACTCCTCGTCTCCCAAGTTGTCATCCTTAGGATTTGGATGTCGTACTTGTTGATCATCATTTTGCACATTCACCTGAGCTCTAGCTAAGGCTGCTAACCTGTCAGCCTCCTGCTGGTCTACCATTCTGTCGATTAGTTACGGTTCCAGATTAAATGGTAATAACGGTTCTCCAAAACTTCTGGTTCTTGGCAGGCACCACAAAAGTCCTACAGCAAACAAAAACAACAAATAAACATAAAACTAGGAAACTTGACTAACAGTCAATTAGCCCACACAACTTCAATTTACAACCGTATTCCCCAGCAACGACGCCATTTTTGATAACGCTCAAACTAAACTTTTCTTACGAGAATGTAAGAGAACGTTGTCAATATATAAGCCAACTAGGTTGGGGTCGAATCCCACAGGGAATATGGTGTGAATTTGAGTTATCTGCAGGTTAATCAACTGATAGTTATCAATTTCCTATGAATGGGGTTTTTTGGAAAGGTAACAAATAATTACTTCTCAATTCAGTGTTTGAAATCAATATGATAAGGAAAACTAGAGTTATGTTCACTATGGGTGTTGAGATTTGACCGACGCTCGTAACAATTCAAGATTCTTGTGGTAGGTAGGAAGAACAGACTATCCTTGTTGAAGTTATGTCTAAATGTTTCTCAACCTTATTAGACATTTAACTATCTAATTCTCTCGAACTTAGGGAATTTATATTTCATAACAAGATGTTATCTCAAGTTAATTAATCTTGTTATAACATTAATTATTAAATGGAAGTTTGATGCTTCCAAGTCCCTGTTGATAATTCACTTCTTACTAGGGTTGATTTCTTATCTCAAGCAAATCACCAGTAAGCAAGGCCTATTGTTTGCAACCAATTGTCAGAGTATAAAATAATGGAATTAACAAGAAATTTCTACCACCGTTAGAATCTTGAACACTTGGTTACGTTACAAACCCAAACCCATAGATCCCACAACTCGGGTTAAGGGAATTTAGCTACTCATAATAAAATATTCAAGACAATAAGTTGAATTCATAGTTTGATATATGAACTTACAGCAAGATGAATAGCAACAAGTATTTCTCAGATTTGATTCTCAGTAGAAAATCCCAAAACAATTGTAATAATCTCTCCAAAAATAATTGTAAAGTTCAAGTCAAAAATCTAGAGAGAAGAGATTCTCAAAACGTCAGTTCCCCCTTTATTTCATTATCATTAGAAAACCCTAACATATGCTTTAAATATTTTAGCCTAATTATTGAAATAAAATCATAGATCACAGTATTTTCTTGGATAGGCGACGACGTGTGTGATGGCTTATTAGGAGTTTGACGACTTATCAGGAATGTCGTCAGCTCCTCTTCACTTTTGACAATCTCTGCCTTAGGTTGACGATGAGCCTGACATCTTATCATACTTCTGACGGCCTATCATAGATGTCGTCACAAATTCCAGCTGAAGCCTATTCTCTGTCTAAGGCTGACGGCATTCTGATAGTTTATCACAAGGCTAATGACTTATCAGACAAGTCGTCAGCTATACTTCCCTCTCTACTTGCTCATAAATCAACTCTTTTACTTCCATTATTGCTGGTTCTCTTGCATCTTGACTTTTACTGCAATATCAACAGAAAACAATCAAAAACGACAAAAGTTTCTTAAGACTTTGCAATTATTCTTAGTAAAAAGCCTCAAATGTGTTAGCATCTGCTCACACATCAGCCAACCATATATATAGGTTTAAGGGGACTTTGAAGTGCCCTTCCATTTACCATATTAAAGCACATGGGGGATTTCATGTATTCCATAAGAATAACCAATTTCATAGCCACCAAGGCTTTATCAATTAATCCTTCCAAACCATGTACAACATTTAAACCATTTAAAATCATTCCAAATCATTTTTCACCATGCAAAACATTTAAATCATTTATATCATTTAAACCATGCAAAACCATCCAAATCCATTTAGGGTTCCATTACCAAACCAAACCATGTAAAAGTTCCAATGAAAGTTCAACAATAGAGTGAAAACATTCTTATAGGCATTTTATCAAACATGTTCAGGGCATACCTTTACCAAGACCAAAATCAATGCATAAGCCACCGTAATTAGGGTTACTCAAGACCCATTTGTTAAACCATAACTAACAAGTGCCAAAATATGCAAACTATTACCAAAAACATGTAAGAACATAGTTTAAGCCAGTACCAAACCATATGCATCAAGACCCTCAACATATATTTTGAAACCATCATTCATGATTCATAAATCAATGTTTAAACCAGAATACAGATGCCTTTAGTTGGAAATAACAATGAGGTAAGGAGTAAATACCTTATACAAGAAGATTTTGAGGAGAAACATGACTCTTAAGCCCTTTGAAGAACACATGAAGATACCCTAGACTCCAATCTTCAAGAGTAAGTTTGAGAGAGTATTTGGAGTGTTTCCATTCTTTAATAAGTGTTATGAGAGGCCACCAAGGGTTATATAACGTAAGAACATAAGGGCTTTAAGGTAGGAAATGTTTGGACTACTCTAGACTTAAAATAAAAAACAAACCACATCCAGGGGTATGACTCACCTAATGATCCATATCCTAGGGTACGAGTGGTACCCCAACTCGTACCTAAAATCATGCCAAGACCCTACCTACTGGTTTCTATATGACTCACACCTCCATACTCATACCTAAGGGTACGAGTGGTGAACCAAATCATATCTACCAATTGTTCCTTGGGCAGATTCCACAAGACCACTCAATCAAGCACCATACGACTTGCCTTATACCACTCGTATATTCCTATATGACTCGTACAAAGATGAATCGTATCTTGGGAAGTAGCTACACTAAACACATTACCTTGTATATGATTGAACCCTCAACCCATCCCATGAGTTGTATTCAAGGGTACGATTGGAACCCTTGAGTCATACCAAGTTTAAAAGTTCAAAACCAAGGAAATTTTGGAAGGGTCTAAGACTTGGGGTGTTTCAGTCTCCCCTACTAGGATCATTCTTCCTCGAATGAGGGGTAAGGGTAAGGGTAATAAAGCACGAGGTAACACTTTAATACACATCAAACTTTGCTTCAACCTAAAATAGAAGAAAAGGACACAAACCATGGTGAGAAGATCATCACATATCCCAAACACGCTTTAAACCCCAACACTTTCATTTCAACCTCTAATTAAGTTAGAAATAAAAAATGCAATAGGAATCATTCCTCACCTTTAAACGAGTTATAAACCAAGATGTAATAAATATATATACTGTACAAACAATCTTCCAAAACAATGAACCAATGCGGACACTCGGAATCTATGTCCCCTTCCGCATTTCAAATGACTTTCTCGGACTTTTAGTTCCACCATGGAACCTTTACCTAAGCCACACGTTTTGTTCGCAACCGACGAACTTACCCTTACATGATCCTCATCGGGACCCCCTTAAAGAACAAGGAATTCGATATACCAATACCACCCAAAGGAACTAACCAACCTAGGATCATCCATACCTTACCCCAACACAGATACGTAGAATATCGGATAAATGGACTCATGCAAGGGCAAGCCTAATTCAACTTAGAATTTACCAAGACACACCACTACGAGAGATTGATCCTAAATATACACCACCAATTCCATGTTCAAGCCTATCCGAAACTAAAATGAGTTAACTTAGGCCACCTGGCTCTACTCTTACATCTTCCCGAAACACTACCCTGCTTCCATCACCATTATGATAAGAAAACCTTAAGTAAAAGACATAGGCAAACCATGTCCAACCACTATAACCAAAATCCACAGCCTATAATTGAACTCCCAAAATCATACAACTACTAAGCCATGAAAATAATTCATAAAACCATGCCTTACCAGACCTCTCAGGTGCCCAACACAACTTATTGGTATATCTACCAATCACAACATTCAAGCCTACAACTTATATACCTGCGGTATGACCTATCCATCAAAAGATTTAGCACCCTTTTCAACCTTTCCAGGGTTTTCACCACGTATTTCTTTCCTAACCATTTCTCATGACAACAACCTTACCTTACCTTATAAAACCTTAAATCTGGTAGTCACCCTAGATCTCCCCCACTTAGGGACTACTATATTCCCATTTCAACACATCACCATACTTCCCAAACCAATACCATCCTAATATAAGCAAAGTAATTTAAGAAACCGAATTGCAAGATTTATCCATGCCTCCCAAGGCAAGATCCTAGAGACAAGACATGACACTATAGGCATGAAGTACTTCACAACAACCACCCAAACCATTATAAAAAAATATCTCAACCAAACCATACCATAAGAGGAGTCCTTAAGATTGTACACCGAAAGAAACACAACTACACATGCCATAAGTAATTTAACACTAGATCAAGGCTCGTATCCAGGGAATAAGGCGAATGCAAAATATGAACCTTAGTCATAAGTGCTATAAGAATGCATGTAATTCTCATAGAGTAATCTCTTAACTGACAGAGAAGGAGATCACCAGAATATGCAACCCGACCTTCACTTGAAGTCCACCTCTAAAGGAAAATTTTAGACTAACCATCAAACTTCACCCCATTACTCCTACAAGCACAACACTCCGTGTTAATGGGTGTCACCGAAGACGTTTACCAGGGATACTTTGTTCTCCTATACCCAAAACCTTATTCAACCAAATGCTACCTAAAGTCAAGCATAGACATGCAAAAACCATGAGACCAAATTGACTCCAAGGTTTCCAATTAAACCAAAACCATTTAAAATTTAAACATGGCAACCAAGGCCCTTTTAAAATCATTTGAATCCAACCAAAACCAATTTATGTTCCTTTAATCATTAATGCAATTCAAGGATTTAAGAATAGTTAAACCATATGAAAAAATTATATTCAATGGCAATTTCATAAATATTTTGAGGGCATATAATTTTTAAGACCAAAAACAAGTAATTGGGGAATCCATGGTACCCCAAAATCCATTTAACATTCCCATGCATCCCACAATGTTCATAATATTTAATAAAGCCTGAAGAATGCACCATAATCCATGGAAAATCAATTAAATGAGTAATCAGGTCAAATCCCTCAACTATTCCAAAACCCTTATCAAAACCATAAATTTAATAATTATTTTCATGCCAACAATAAAATGCAAATGTAGGGACAAAGGTACGTGCAAGCTCCATGATCTAGCCTATCTAATGACTTGACCCACAGTCCCCCCATTCAAAATTCTTGCCTACATGACACCACTCTCCCGCTGTTGTATTTCCCAAATCATCAACCTTATCTAACCTATAATTTTACCTCCACAACTCACGTATTTCTAATCCCCAGCTTATCATACTTCCTTTTATCAAAATCAAGCATCTCGGTTCAAGCCTAGGATCTACCAACCACCATTCAATACTATCAAAATACCCCATATAGAATGGAATATACATATAAGGTCCACCCAACAAGGAGGACACTCTCAATTCCTTAGTCATCCATTGACAACCTATCTATTCCTAGGGAAAACCATTCCTCTTATGCATGTAAGAGCGAAAACACTCTATAGGGAAACATTAAGACTGATGAGAGCTTTATCTAAGAGATCCCTTAATTTCCCTTTAAGATCCTTTAACTCCACCAAAACCATTCTATAAAGAAGGAATAGACCAATCCCAAACCAACCTACCAATTAGATAGACACGATGAGGGTCATCAAGAAGACCTTAGGAAATTTATCCACCATCGAAACCAAACAAAAAAAAGACCTTCTGAGTTAGGATCTTTAACCCAGTCCGACTAATAAGGAATCCCTTAGGAGACTAATCTCCAAGTTCCAAGATATAAACTTTCCTTTAAAACCTAGGGACCTAAACAAAACCATTCTCCTATTCAATAATTGACTTACCAGGGAGTCTAAAGGCAAATTTTTTACGAATCTGACAATCTAACGAAGAATAGCATGAGTGCAACCAATCCATCCCCCGAATGACATCGAAATCCACCATATCCAAGTCAAACAAATACACCAAGACTTCTGTTATTACCAACACATGCCACACCCCTTATAGACTCTTTTGGTAATCACAGAGTTACCTACCGAGGTAAAAACAAAAAAAGAAAAGAGTCTAAAATAACCTTAGGACCAAAACACACAACCACAAAAAAGGTTACAAAAGAGAGGGGACCCCAAACTAAGTAAACCATACACCAAAAGGAAAGGAGTTTTCAATGTATCGGCATTGACATAAAAAGATGCCTCGAACTCCCGAGTAATAGTAAGAACATTGAGACAATCTTAACCACTGGCGGAGCCAGATGTAGCACTCTTTTGGCATAAGAGCTTGAGAAGTGGCAACCGATACCCTATCTTTCCAAGTGGCAAAAATTATGGGACAATACCATTATATGTAACCCAATCGATCACAACCAAAACACCGATTCCTTCCTTCCTCACATAACCATGGTGCGACTGACCATAAACTCTACAAAGAGGATAGGATAATGTATATTAGGCACCACTGGGAAAATAAGAAGCTATGACCCTTGGTCGGGTCTATGCCCCATGAGTTGGACTAGATCCATCTATGTTGTCCTTGAGTGGGATAAACTATTTTCCATGAAATTTAGATCGTTGAGTAGATATGATCCGAAGAGTGAACTAAGAAAGATTCAGAAAAGAGTTCAAGACCTTAGACTCCATAGCCCGAAAGTAGAATAACAAAGAAAGTGAAACATTCCTAAATGCCTCGTAGGATATTATAAGTGTGGCGTATGACACACCCATAAGAAAGACTCTACTCGACATGGATTGGTGGACACCCTATGACACCAAAACCTAAATCTCTGATACCAAATTATCACGACCCAAACCAGGGACTTATTGTAATGGGCAGTCCCAAGCCCAACTAGGATTGGGAACCAACCCCGTTACCCAACCCAACCATGAAACAGATACCTTAAGTTGGCTGAAGTTCTAACATATAACAATATAACATATCCAACCATGTGGTGACTCTAGGATAAGTCTATATCCGATACCAACCCAACCAAGTCCAACCACCCAATGACCCATAAACCAATGCCAAAACTAATAAACCAAAATTATTTTTAATAATTTGATATATGTATATATTTATATGAAACATAACCAATCCATACCATACCCAAGTCTACAGTTGTCCATACAAAGCCTCTAGACCAACCAAAGAGTACAAGTTGGGACATGCCCCCGACCATAGCCAAAAACCAAAGTCTATAAGAGATAGGAAATATGTAAAGTAACATATGAAATAAAATAGATGCCTTCCAAACTATGGAAAATCACCACTTTAATATAATAGCAATTGTCCCTGATTTCAATCACTAAGCAAGAGAAGTTAAATGGACAGCCCCTGCATAGCTTGGGTATACAACCGCTAGTAGATGGGTTAGTGGGTAAACACTAGCATGCACTCAAGATAGGGATAAAATAATGCCATTCACAAAACCAAGAAAAACCATCCATAATGCATAGAGCCACATATATATTTGACCATGCTGGGAAAGGGAACCAGGTTTAGCATGCCCTTACCTGGGCAGTGTAGCTTTGCCATTCTAAACCATTCATGGGATATATGGGTTCAACTTTCCTGCTGAACGGGCTCCGGTGTGTGTCGTTGCATGACCTGGGAAAGTACCCTGGGATGACTATTGCATCCCCCAAAATATAGTGTGACATCATGCACATGGTCACCTAGACCAACCTCACATCGACAAATGTGAGTTTCTAGTTTTGGTCCTCCCGGGACCTCCACCTTCCATGACTTTGATACATGTCCCACCATTATTTCCCAATTAAAACTGTTTCTAAACAACCAATCCATTCATTTAACATTTATTAACCAAGTCCATTTAGTGGTGGTATCGTCATACCGACCATACTTACAAGTACTATCCATAGCCAATCATATATAGGTTTAAAGGGACTTTCAAGTGCCCTTCTATTTACCATGTTAAACAACTTAGGGGATTTTATGTACCCCACAAGCATAACCAATTTCATAGCCACCAAGGCTTTACCATTTAATCCTCCCAAACCATGTACACCATTTAAACCCATTCCAAACCATTTATGACCATGCCAAAAATTTAAAGCATTCATATCATGAAAACTATGCAAAACTATCCAAATCCATTATGTTTCCATTACCAAACCATACCTTGCAAGAGTTCCAATGAAAGTTCAACAATAGAGTAAAAATATTCTTTTAGGCAATTTATCAAACATGTTGAGGCCATACCTTTACCAAGACCAAAACTAATACATAAACCACCATGTTAGGGTAACTCAAGACCCATTTGTTAAACCAGAACCAACAAGTACCAACATATGCAAACCATTAACAAAAACATGTAAGAACATAGTTTAGACCAATACCAAACCATTTGCATCAAGACCCTCAAAATATATTTTGAAAACCACCATTAATGATTCATAAATCAATGTTTAAAACACAATACACATGTCTTTAGTTGAAAATAACAATGAGGGAAGGAGTACATGCCTTATACAACAAGATTCCAAGGATAAACATAACTCTTGAGCCTTTTGAAGAACACATAAAGAAACCTTAGCCTCTAATCTTCAAGAGTATGTTTGAGAGAGTTTTTGGAGTGTTTTCATCCTTTAATAAGTGTTATGAGAGACCACTAAGGGTTATATAATGTGATAACATAAGGGCTTTGAATTAGGAAATGTCCAGACTAACCTTGACTTATAATTAAAAACAAACCACGTCCAAGTGTACGACTCACCTATACAACCCGTATCCTAGGGTACGAGTGGTATGCTAACTCATACCCAAAACCATCCCAAGACCCTACCTACGGATTTCTATAAGACCCACACCTACCTACTCATACCTAAAGGTATGAGTGGTATACCAAACTATATCTACTAATCGTACCTTGGGAAGATTCCACTAGACCACTCAATCAAGCACCATACAACTTTCCATACACCACTCGTATGTTCCTTTACAACTCGTACCAAGATGAGTCATATCTTGGGCATTAGATAAGACAAACACACTGCCTAGCATACTATTAAACCCTCAATCCATCCCACAAGTTGTATCCAAGGGTAAAATCTATACCCTTGAGTTGTACCAAGTCCAAAAGTTCAAAACCATGGAAATTTTGCAAGGGTCTAAAACTTAGGGTGTTTTACTATAACTACTCATTATGTTACATAATCAATGGCTATGAGTCGTATGGAGTGATTCGTAGTCACAATAGTATATAGTCCAAAACCATTCAACCCAGGGGTTACGTGTCTAATATACTACTCGTGTTCTGATATTATGAGTCATTATGAAGGCTCGTAGTCTGACCAGTAAGGGATTCAAGCACCAAGCCTCATGCTTTGGTAATTTTACAAGTGACTTGTACATATACTAAGAACCTAAATATCTCCTAACTTTTAGACAAGTCAAAACATCCCATAACAATTAAATTCTTATGAAGAATATACCTATAGTCAAATTTAATTAATCCAAACTTTGGGTATACTAGGAATTTCTACTTTCAAGACCACAAACAGATAGATAATTGAATTATCTTTTCAATGATACCAATTTTTCCTTAATCCAATAACGGGGTGAAAAATTATGGCCAAATTATTAAAGCACTGTCAAAGTTGCTAGTGGTTACGGCTCTTGATGACAACTCTTAAGTAGACCCTATGAGTTGTTAGGAGGATTCATCACCGCGATATTAGGGTGTGAAATCTGGGTTCCTTATGACGACTCAAGACATGACTCATACCCAAAAATTATGAGTCCTGGCCAAACTCATTGGGATGACTTCCAGACGGTTTCCAGACAATTTCTAAAGGGTTTTTGGTCTTTTACCACTCTTTTAACCTTAATACTACACTGTTTCACCCTCCAAACAACACTTATCAAGTATAAATACTACCCTAACCTATCATAACTCATAAAACATCCATCACAGAGCAATAGGGGTGAGTTTTTTCTCCCCAAAAATTAATTGGAGTTCATTAACTTCAAGTTCAATACCAAGACATTTATCCAAGGCTTCAACATTAATGTATGTAGGGTGTCCATCCTTGGGCCCCTTCCACCCATTGAACCCAAAAATTTATCCTTTAGGTTTAAATATAGATTTTACCCTAAATCATGAAATTATCTATGTCAATTGTGAACTTGATCCTTACTTTCTTAGAATTGTTAAATTCAAGCAATGTCAAGATGTGTTTCCATGTAAGTTAGGTTATACCATGTTTTGTAATTCAAATACATAAGTGATAATCAATTAATTTCATGATAAATCATAAGGATATGTATTAAACTATATGATTATGTTGTTCCCTCAAGTTTAACATGTACCCATGTTCTAATTTTATTTATCATACTCATGTATTGAAATGTCTTATGTTTTGGGTCTTTGAACTATGATTTTATACCACTGTTTTAAGCATTGTTATTATATTTTCTTGTAATCATTCAGTGTTGGAGGGTTTTCAACACCCGATGCCTATTTGCTTAAACATATCTTTATTTTCAAGGTATAAGTCAGTCAGATCATATTTTCATTATTATATTCAGACTACTATGTTCATGTTGAGCACTTATAAGTAAAGTACCACATCATATTAGACCTATGGTACTAGTGGGGAGTAGGATTTAATATAGAGCAAACCTAGTGATAGGGGCTCACCCTCTAATTAGGACTGGGTCCTTAGTAGAAGTCCCTAAGGTCCAGAACTACGTAGCTAGTGTGGGATTATGAGAGGTCACCCGACAGTTTAGGACTGACACTCTCTTAGGGGTCACTGTTAGGGCATGAGGAGTTTTGATGATAGACATGTGAATGAAACACGTTAAAAAAGCTGGTCCATTCAAGGTGAAATAGTCTAGCTGGCACAGGAGTTTGGATGATATGATTATGTGTTTAAGACAAACTTAGATAACATTGATTACTTCAGAAGCTGAGTTAGATCAGTAGAAGTCTTGAAGAAGTTAAGTTGATCAAGGAGTTCAGCAAGAAGAGGATTTGAATTAAAAGAATCCTATCAAAACTAGGAGAGGTGAGGCGGCAACAGAAGGGAAAAGAATTAACTAATAGAGTTCTACTGAAGAAAGAATTAAACATCAAAAAGGACTCTATCATAGGTTGTCTTAAATACAAAAAACATAACTCAAAGCCAGTACTCACGCACGTACTGAAAAAGTCAATCAACAATCAGCATACATACTTAAAAAAGAACAAAGCCTCTTACTTAGCAGGTCATAAACTGTGTAGTAGTTAGGTTCTGGTATTGTAATGAGTCATTGATTGTAGTCTCAGTAATCTATAAACTGAGTTAGGAGTTGTCGTCTTCAAGTTTGGGAACTCGAAGACTTGGGAACACTTATCTTGGGAAGATTAATGTTTTTGTAGTAATAGGAGTTAGATGTTTTAATTCCTAGGTTAGAAGAAGTCTTGTAATTTTGTTGATTGTTGAGGCTTAAGTATTTTAGTGAATTTGGGTTAAATCCTATAGAGGTACAGGTCATGTTTTTTACACCTTTCTTGAGTCGGGTGTTTTCCACGTAAAAATACTGTATTCAGTTTACTTCTGTGAACCACGTTTACTTGTTCCACAGATAGGCTATTAGTAGGACGTGTACTCTAACAAGTGGTATCAGAGAGAGGTTGTCTTAAATAAATCTAGCACCTAAGAAAAGGATCAACATGATAAATTCTTCACCTCCTACTGGTCACAGTGAGGGTCAGTCAACCACTAGACCTCCACTCTTTGATGGTTCTCATTTTATCTGGTGGAAATCAAGGATGGAGATGTTCATTCAAGGTGAAGACCATGAATTATAGGATAGGATTACTGATGGTACCACTATTCCAATGAAGACTATTGATGGAGTACAAGTCAAGAAAGTAAGGAGTGAATTTACTCCTGATGACCTGTTGGCTTTAAAGAAAAATGCGAAGGCCAAAAACATCTTGGTGTGTGGTCTAGGACCAGCTGAATATAATAGGTTATCCACCTATACTACGGCTAAGAAAATTTTGGATCCACTGGTAAATGCTCATGAAGGTACCTCCCAAGTAAGAAAATTCAGAATTTCTCTCCTGTTTACTGAATATGAGGCATTCAAAATGAAGGAAAATGAAACACTTCATGATATGATGACAAGGCTTACCACTTTAACAAATGAGTTAACTTCGTTAGGAAAAGTCATTTATGAGGAAGAATAAGTTAAAAAGGTACTGAGGGTGTTACCTAAATCAAAATGGAATGTTAAGGTGACTACAATTAGGGAGATAAATAAAGAGCTTGAAGGGTTGACCCTGGATGAACTTGTAGGAAACTTAAGGACCAATGAAATGGAAATTGATGGAATCAAAGAACAAGAAGCCCCTGAGAAGATCTTAGCTTTAAAAGCTTCTGATAGTGATGATGAATTTGAACTTGATAAGGAGCAAGTTGCCTTCATAACCAAGAATTTCAGCAAGTTCTTCAGGAAGAAGAAGGGAATAGGTACCAAAAAGCATTCAAATGATAATCAAAATGGATGCTACAAGTGTGGAAAGACTGATCATCAGATCAGAGAATGTCCTCTATGGGAAATAAAATGGAGAAAGAAAAGGGTTGAAAAGGAACAAAAAGAAAGGGCCAAAAGAAAGGAAAAAGAAGAACATGCCATGATAGCTGCATGGGGATCTGACTCTGATGATGATGAAGTTGATGAGACAACATTTATGGCTTTTGGAGATTTAGACATTGAGGAAGAAGATGATGCTCCTGAGGTAAGTTTACTTGAACTCAAATAAAAACTGCATCTGTTTTCTAAAACTAGACTTGTTTCCTTGATGAGTGATTCAATTGACAGTCTCCAAGAATTAACTTCTGATAGGGATGAACTGTTCAACAACCTTGCAAGTCTAAAATTTGATTTCATTGATATGAAAGTTTGCAAACATTCTGTTGAAAAAGAAAATTGCACTCTCAAGAACCAAGTCACATTGCTAGAGTCTTCAAATAATGATCTTAAGTTTGAAGTTCTTAAATTAACACTCATTAAAAATGGTAAAAGGCCATGAGTAAAGAACAAGAAAAGGCTGAACTTGAGTTAACTAAGTACAAACAAGAATGTCATAATTTGATTGAAAAAATGTATAAGCTAAGTGAAGAAGTTGCCAAGTTAAAGTTGGATTTGGAAAGAGCTAACAGATGGACAAATTCTTCAATAATTGTTCATCAGTAGAGTGAAAGAAATCATAATGAAAAAATAGGTTTAGTTTTTGTAAAAAAGCTGATAATATGCAAGATCTATGCTATATCTGTGGCAATCTTGGACATCCTACTACTGAATGTCCTGTGGCTGCAACCAACAGAATTAGAAGCCAGAATCTAGCAACAAACTTTTCTTAGACCAAAAATACAAGCACTAAAATTGGTCAAAGAAATAGGTCAGGTTACGTGTTTCCTACATGGATTAGAAGGAATTTAATTCATCCTTTTACCAACAAAATAGGGCCCAAGCTAGTCTGGGTTCCTAAATCTAACCATTGATTTCTCTTGTAGGAGATAATGAAGGGAACCAAAAAGCACTAGTACTTAGACAGTGCATGCTCAAGACATATGACTGGCGACAAGAAAAAGTTCCTTTTACTCACCAAAATAGATGGAGGAGGAGTTTCTTTTGGAAACGGAAAAAAGAGAATCATCACTGGAGTTGGGAAAATTGGCACATCAAATTCAAAAGTTGTGGAAGATGTGTATCTTGTGCAAAGAATAAAGCATAACCTGCTGAGCATCTCACAATTATGTGAAAAAGGTAATAAAGTAATTTTTACTGCTGTAGAGGTTAAAGTCAAAAGGATGGATACCAAAGAAATTGTGCTTATTTAAAGGATATACAAAAATGTGTACAAATCAGACTTAATGGCAGTACCTGGAACTGAGTTGACTTGTATAAGTGCAATAGAAACTGATCCCCTTCTTCGGAACAGAAGACTTGGAAATTAAAGTCTAAAACGACTAAATATACTTTCTTCCAAAGACATGGTATTGGGGTTACCTAAAACCAAGTTTAAGGAAGAAAATTTATGTAGTGCATGTGTAAGGGGGAAGCAGGTAAGATCTTCATTTAAGTCAAAGAATCATATTAGTACTACCAAGTGTCTTGAACTGGTCCATATGAACTTGTGTGGACCGATGAAACAACAAAGCAGAGGTGGAAAAAGGTATGTTTTTGTAATTGTTGATGATTATTCCAGGTTTACCTGGACTTTGTTTCTAGCCTCTAAATAAGATGCCTTTGATGTCTTTGAAATTTTCATCAAGAAAATGGAAAAGAAATTGGGCACTTCATTAGTTTCCATAAGGTCTGACTATGGAACAGAATTTGAGAATGCAAAATTTTTGGATTTCTGTTCATCACAAGGAATAGAACATAACTTCTCAGCTCCTAGAACACCACAAAAAATAGAGTGGTTGAGAGGAAAAATAGAACCTTGGAAGATATGTCTAGAACAATGATGCTTGCAGCAAATGTTGCCAAAAACCTATGGGCTGAGGCAATGAGTACTGCAGCATATATTATGAACAGGTGCATGATCAGACCAATGTTAGACAAGACTCCCTATGAGTTACTAAAAGGTAGAAATACTAACATTTCTCACTTTAGAACTTTTGGCTGCAAGTGTTTCATACACAATAATGGTAAGGATAATCTTGGAAAATTTGATGCCAAAAGTGATGAGGGGATCTTCTTAGGTTATTCACCATATAGTAAAGCCTATAGGGTTTTGAATAACAGATCCAACTGTGTTGAAGAAACAATGCATGTGATGTTTAAGGAATTCTGTGATAAGACTAACCTGCAGGAAGAAAGTGATACTGAGGAACAGGTTGCACAACATGTTCCAGCGACTGAAATAGTCAAACCTAGAGGCATTTTCACAGGGGGAACTAAAGCTGAAGGTACAGTGATAGGAGGAACTGAGCCATCAACTGACTCTTATCAGAACATCAGCAGTGATCCTAGCAGCTCACTTGGCTTGATCCTAAAAGGATTTAAATATCAAGGCTCACACCCCATTGAAAATGTACTTATTGATCTCAATTCTGGTATCACCACAAGATCTGGACTAAGAAGTATGTGTGCATTCAAGGCATTTCTGTCAGAGATAGAGCCAAACAATGTAATTGAGGCATTGCTTGATGTTGATTGGATCATAGCTATGCAGGATGAATTGTACTAATTTGAGAGAAGCAAAGTATGGCACTTAGTTCCTCTTCTAAAAGAAAGAGCAGTAATTGGGACTAAGTGGGTGTAAAGAAATAAAGTTGATGAGCATGGAATAGTCACAAGAAATAAGGCAAGACTGGTGGTTCAAGGATACAATCAAGAAGAGGGAATTGACTTTGATGAGACCTTTTCTCCTGTAGCCAGACTTGAAGCTATAAGACTACTTGTTAACTTTGCTTCTTACATGGATTTTATTTTGTATCAGATGGATGTGAAGAGTGCATTTTTGAATGGCATTCTCAAGGAAGAAGTATATGTTAAGCAACCCCCAGGATTTGAAAGCAAGGAGTTTCCAGACTATGTTTACAAGATAGACAAAGCTTTGTGTGGATTCAAACAAGATCCAAGAGATTGGTATAAAAAAATTGTCCAAATTTCTATTGGAACATGGACATACAAGAGGTAAAATTGACAATACCCTTTTCTTGAAAACTAATAGGAAGGATTTGTTAGTTGTGCAGGTGTATGTGGATGATATTATTTTTAGATCAACAAATATGATTGTGACTCATGAGTTTGCCAAAATCATGAGTTGTGAATTTGAGATGAGTATGATGGGAAAGCTAAATTACTTTTTGGGCTTGCAAATAAAGCAGTCAGCCTCAGGAACAATGATTTACCAACAGAAGTATATCAAAGAGCTTCTCAAGAAATTCTCCATGGAAGAGGCAAAAGATATAAGTACTCCTATTGCTACTGCCACAAAGCTAGACTTGGATGAAACAGGTTCAGATGTAGAGCAAAAGATGTATCGAGGTATGATAGGGTCATTATTGTACCTCACAGCAAGCAGGACTGACATTGTGTTCAGTGTAGGTCTATGTGCAAGGTTTCAATCTAAGACACAAGAATCACATTTAAAATCTGTAAAAAGAATCTTTAGATACTTAAAAGGAACCAGTGATCTTGGCTTGTGGTATCCCAAAGGTAGTAACTTTAACTTGGTAGGATACTCTGATGCTGATTATGCAGGATATCTGGTGGACAGGAAAAGCACTACAGGTATGGCACACTTCTTGGGATCATGTTTGATTACTTGGTCCACAAAGAAGCAAAATTCAGTAGCCTTGTCTACTGCTGAGGCTAAATACATTGCTGCTGGGTCATGCTGTGCCCAGTTGTTGTGGATCAAACAATAACTCATGGATTTTGGGGTAGATGTAGGTTGTGTTCCCATTTATTGTGATAAAACAAGTGCCATAAACATAGCCAAAAAGCCTGTCCAACATAAGAGAACTAAGCATATTGATATTCGCCATCACTTCCTTAGAGATAATGTTGAAAAAGGAAATATATCAATTATGTTTTGTTCAGCTGAGGAACATATTACTGACATATTTGCTAAGGCTTTGAGTAGAGAACACTTTGAAAAAAATAGGTTAGCATTGGGGATGATTAAAATTGTATAAATCTCCCTCAATGATTGACTAGAATATGCTATGCCTTAGTGAGTATTGATTAATTCTGTCTTACACATTTAGTTGTGTATCCTAATTCCAAGATTTTAAAGCAAGGTGGTATAATTATGTGTTATTTTTTATAGATTGACTGGATCATTAAGGCACGAGTGGTCATGGACTAATCAGAACACAAGGTATGATTATTGTTTTCCATAGTAGCATTAAGAGAAACAGGTTATCTACATGGTTCACTCTTTCATAATTATAACCGCCAAAACCCAACAGTCCTCTTCTTCAAAAGGCTGACAGACCTTTCCCATCAGTACAGAACCTCTACATCAACACGCTTCTTTGTATCAAAGTCCCTTCATGTTTCAACTTCCTTCTCACTCATCTTAAATACGCGCCTTCTTTTCTCTTCCATCTCCATTTCTTTCTCAATCTCTGAAAATCCAACAAGCTATGAAGTCTTCCTTATCCTCTCCTCCCTCTACAAAATTTGAAACAAAACCTTTAACCCAAATTATTCTTTACCCAAACATTACTTTACCTTCCCTTATCCAACCCCAAATCCCTATCAAGTTATCTGATTTTCCATTTTTTAAATCTTCACCACAACCATCCTTTCACTCCTTCTTCAAACCCTCTCTTTTTTCAAAACCCTTACCATTACCTGTGCTTCCTCTTTAGATCCTTGATCACAATGACATACCCATTGCTTCTCTTATCCCTAGACGTTCATGCTCAACTTTGAAAAGAAAACCATTTTTTGTCCCCATTGATGTTGACATCGATACTCAGGTAAAATCTTCTCCTATCATCCATTCATCCCGAACTCCATATACTCGGGGACGGAAACAAAGAGAAGATTCTTCTTTGGAAGAGGCACTTAGGGAATGTAAAAAGAAACGAGTAGTGTCTACTACTTCTACTCCCCCACGTGAGCCCTCTCCTGATATTCTCCTCCACTCTAAAAGAAAACGCAAGAATATCATAGCAAAACCCTCAAAGTCCTTCTCCTCTCCCAAACCCTCATCATCCTTAAAATCTACTGTCAAAGTCACTACTGGTAAAGGGTCCACCTCTTCTAAAGTTTCTCTAAAATCTACTTCCCATCCCAAGAAACAAGTTCCATATCCTGGTTCTTCTGATCCATCTGACTCAGATTCAGACTATTTTCTTGATACTCCTCCTGTTTTTCCTACTTCCATTGACTCTGATGATGATATTCACGTTGATACTATTGTTGATAAAAATTCTCAGTCAGACCATAGTCTATACTTTCAGAAATGGAAGATGACTAGAGGAAGAGTTGTCACTAGGTTTGGCGGTCCTGATATGGATATGTTAGTTTCAAAACTGATAGCACATGGGTGTTCATCCTTGTTTCTTTAAGGTGTTAATCAAAGAAGATTTGGTGAAAATGAGGTGTATGAGTTTTATACCAATGGAGTTGCAATTGAGAAAATGATTTCAACCACAGTTCATGGGACAACCATCAATCTTTATCCTACTGATCTGGGAAGAATTCTCAGTGTTCCAACTGGTGGTTGGTTTCATTATGTGAAGGGATATTGGCCACCTTTTGATAATCTTCCACCCTCTCTTTATATCTATAGAAAATTCTCTGGGAATCCTCTTCTTTCCTCTCATCGTAGGGTCATGAAAAATGAGATATCCCCTCTCTATCAGTCCTATTTTGATGTGGTTCACAAAATGATCTTGCCTCGACAGGAAAGGCGCACAGTTGCAAGTTTTCTTGATCTTACCTTGATGGAACTATTGGATTCTGAGATTCCAATAGACCTTCCTCTACTCATCATTAATCATATGCAAAGGGTACTTGTTAAAGATACAAATGGTCATGCTCTGCCCTATCAGTTATGACTTGCATCTGTTTTCGATGATTTTCATGTACCTATCAAGGTATGGTCCTTACAGACGACTAAAGATGTGATTGGATGACTAAACCATGCTAGATTACCTGCTACCATGAGACATGCTGACAACCCTATGCAAAAGTTGCAAAATACCTTAGAGGCAAAGCAGGGTGAGCTAGAGGGTACACAGGCTGCATTGGTAGCTACCAAGGCTGTTCATAAAGATGAAAAGAGGGTTCTTGAAGCTAAAATTGCATCCCTTATAGAAATCTTGGATAAGGAACGAACTGAAAATGCTGATATCATTAGGAAGTTGACCTCCCTTATTTCCTCCACCTCTTCCAATTAAAATCCTTCTTCATCCTTTATGCCCATTCACTATGATGCTCTTATGTTTACCTTGTTTCTCTTTTTGTTTTATTGGGTAGCAATAATTGTATCTGTTTTGTTTAAAATCGACCTCTTTTACTTCACTTGATCTACTTCTGCTTAATTCAATACATAGTTATCTCGTGCTCTGAATCTTGCTTGCTTTAGTGATAACCCCAGTGGCCATGAATTATTAAATGATTTTTACTTGATGGCTCAACTTTTCGATGATGTTAAAAGGGGGAAGAACAAATTATACAATGTTTATAACTCAATTGGACTAACCTATTTCATTCTACTGTGATTCTATTATTTAATTCCTTCTTAAGTATGTTAGGATTCTGTAATACTGAAGCTACTATGTTTGTCATTATCAAAAAGGGGAATTTGTTAGGTCATGCGGAGTTTTGATGATAGACATGTGAATGAAACATGCGGAATAAGCTGGTCCATTCAAGTTGAAATAGTCTAGCTGGCACAGGAGTTTGGATGATATGATTATGTGTTCAAGACAAACTTAGATAACATTGATTACATCAGAAGCCGAGTTAGATCATACTAGAAGTCTTGAAGAAGTTAAGTTGATCAAGGAGTTCAGTAAGAAGAGGATTTGAATTAAAAGAATCCTATCAAAACTAAGAGAAGTGAGGCAACAACAAAAGGGAAAAGAATTAACTGATAGAGTTCTACTAAAGAAAGAATTGAACATCAAAAAGGACTCTATCAGAGGTTGGCTTAAATACAACAAACATGACTCAAAGACAGTACTCACGCACGTACTAAAAAAGTCAATCAACAATCAGCATACATACTTGAATAAGAAGGAAGCCTCTTACTTAGAAGGTCATAAATAGTGTAGTAGTTAGGTTCTGGTATTGTAATGAGTCATTGATTGTAGTCTCAGTAATCTATAAACTGAGTTAGGAGTTGTCATCTTTATGTTTGGGAACTCGAAGACTTGGGAACACTTATCTTAGGAAGATTAGTGTTTTTGTACTAATAGGAGTTAGAAGTTTTAATTCCTAGGTTACAAGAAGTCTTGTAATTTTTTTAATTGTTGAGGCTCAATTATTTTAGTGAAGTTGGGTTAAATCCTGTAGAGGTACAGGTCATGTTTTTTTACACCTTTCTTGAGCCGGGTGTTTTTCACGTAAAAACATTGTGTTCACTTTACTTTTGTGAACCACATTTACTTACTTGTTCCACAGATAGGAAATTAGTAGGACGCGTACTCTAACAGTCACCCACCAGTTTAGGACTGACTCCCTAGTCCTTCGGAAAACTAGTTTAGTGGATCCACAAATCCAGTATTAGTACCAGTGGCAAGGTACTGACAGCCTTCCAACTAAGGTTACAGGTTGGAGCCTGATTAGCTCAAATTGGGGCATGTTGGTTATATGATAGCTCCGACAGTTTCAGTCAGTACTCAGTCTATATTAGTTCAGGTTTTGCTTGACCTAGTAGTCAGATTCTCAGTTATTCAGTCAGTCAGTTACACAGATTAAATTCAGTTCATGGCTTATTTGGTCTTGCATTCCCAGTTCTACATGTTCATGCATCCATGTTCAATTTCCATATGTATTTTCGTTAGTCCTTATCTTAGTACCAGTACATTCAAAGTACTGATCACATATTTTTCTCTTATTCCATGTTGTCTTATAGCATAGTTTCGGACGCTCAGCTCCCCAACCATCCTTAGAGAGTTCAGATTTTCCTAGAAGCAGTAGTGGTGAGTCTTCATCCATCGAGGATATGGTATGTTATTACCGTTATTTTAGCATCTCTTTATGTTCATTCAGTCGAAGTTAGTTGGGGGTTTGTCCAATCAGCTCCTTATGATTTTTAGAGGCTTTCAGATTGATAGACAGTCAATTAGTTTTCAGTTTTTCAGTTGTTTCAGACATATTGAATTATATTTCAGTATTACATTGTACTTGCATTTTATTAGATTATCTTCCACACATGTTATCCCATTATTATTTTTATTCAGTGCTCACAACAAGTACCAGATCATGGATTAGTTTGGGCTCACTTGTGATCTTAAGCACCATGTTATGACTAGGGGATAGCCAGGATCGTGACATACATTGTAGTATAAAAATTTGTTTTAGATTATTTTTATTATTATATTAGAAAATATGCATTTTAAAAATACATTCCACTTAGATAAAATAAAGATGATAAAGAATTGATCAAAATGGAAATGCTGAAAATCAAAAGATCATGAACTTCACAAACAGATTACTTCATTAAAAGCGTAAACTTGATTACAACTGAAGTCATCAAGAAAGCAAATTTTTCCTTTAGTTAACTAAAGAATAATAAATCTAATCAAATACTAAAAAAATGTTACAATTATCATGGCAATATTTTGTTGCACATTCATTCAAGCAGCTTCTCATCAACTCTTCATCTGACAAAAATCCGTTAAAAATAATAAGTCATAGATTAACTTACATTAACTTTACTTGTCTGGAAAAAATAATAAGAAAATTATTAAATTGAAAAATATATGAAAAAAATTATACCTTGTTTAAATTGGGAAAAATGTCCAGTTGAACTTTCTTAGTAGAAATGGGATGATGACAATCCTTTAGGCAATCTTTCATGCAAAATGAATTGATAATACGTAAAAAGTATATTTTTATTCACAAGAAATTTACTCTTCACAAGTACTTTCAACATTTGTTACAAAAATCAAATGAAAAATAATGCTATTACAATTTTGTGAAATTCATGATTGAGAGAACTTTGAATTTGATTGATATTCAGGATATGCTAGATGAAAGCAAAGTACCACTATTTATAGTAAAAAAATTCATTTGAATTAAATTTTGGTCAAAATATAATTAATGAAATAAAAAATTAAATTACACCCAAATAAATAAACGTAGCATAATTTGTTGTCCATATGTTTTCCTGCGATACTCCCTCCCTTTACTTATCCAACATGTTAAAAGTAAATTTTCATTTTACTGATCTAATTTGAAATTAAGAGATAATTTATCATTAGATTCTTATTTATCCTTATTATTAGCTATAATCATCTCTCAAATTAAATGTATTATTTCAAAGAATGACATAGTAAAATTTTCATTCTATTTATTGATCCTTAAGAAATATGCCGAGTCAATACTAGATAAATAAAAATGGATAGAGAAATTATCATTCCAATGATATTACATCAAACATACACAAATAAAAGTTTAACTGGTCGAAAACAATTTGTGAAAGACAAAGGCATTTATTTATAAAAGTTATATTAATTTGAGATTTATTGAAGTTATTTAATTTAAAATAATTGACTTATAAACAAATTTGAATGTGCTTTTTATTTTAAAAAAAATATGGAGCCAGTTTTTCAGTCAATTAATTTAGAAAAATTGACTTACAAACAAACTTAAAACGATACTATGATTCTTGAAACTCCACAAAAAAAAATCATGCAAGTTTCAACATCCTTAACTTCATAAATGCATATTACTCTCTCCATTCTTTTTTATTTGCTCCATTTGGGGTGTGCTTAGATTCCTACATATTTGCTACTTGAATCTATCAAGAATACTTAGAACAAAATCTTTCTATTATGCCCTTATTCAATAAAGATAATCATTATTGATTTTAAAAGAGGTATAACATTTAATTAGGGGTATGTTGGTAAAATTATATTTAATTTTATAGGATTAAGAAATTTATTAAGGGGTCTGCCCAACCCAAATGAAGCAAATAAAAAGGAATGAAGGGAGTATTATTATTTATTTACTATGTATAATAAGATAATCATTACTCCCTCCGTTTCATTTTACTTGACCTCTTTTGACTTTGCACATCCATTATGAAAATATTAATTAGAAGCGTATTTTATAAAATTAACACTTTTAATGATGTATTGAAAACTCTCATTCTAATTATTACTATTTTCTTTAGTTATTTAATATTAAGGGTAATATGAAAAAAGTAATAAAATACTCTTAATTTGCGGAAATGAATAACTAATTTGAAAACATATTTATAAAGAAGACCGAGTGAAATAAAATGGAGAGAGTGTAATACTAGGATATTAGCAATTATCTAATCTAGTAATTATACAACATACAAAATTTGACTACTTAAACTTTCACATTATTGGTGAAAATTTGATTTCCACTATTCCTACCTCAATTTTGAAAAAGGAAAAAGGTAATCACTTGTAGCGACCTATTTTTTGATGAAATATGTGAAATTTGTGAGTTTGTATAATTTAACTATTTTACCCCTTCCCATATTTGCATTATGGTATTTTTGGGGTAGGGGGGTGATTGACACAATTTTTGATGCATTTTGGTACCATGTATACGATATTGTGTTTTTTGATGGCTTCGAAAGTCTAATTTGGACTTATATGAATATCTTTTGATCTGTACGATGGATAGCTGAACGAATAATGCCAACAGCTCTGGAATATTGATTTTATACTAGATGAACTATTGGTTTGGGTCCCGGTGCACTCGAGCTTATTTTGACATGTTGGTTGGAAAGTTAAATTTTTTGAAATATGGGTGTGGGATCCATATTTAGTCGAAATGACCCCGGATGGAAATTCAACTTCGCCAGCAGACCCAAAATGTTGATTTTAGGGTAGTAACATGTTTGGTGTGATTTTATCCTCGATTTAGAAAACTGAGATTTCGGATTTCGAGGGTCAACTTTGTGAAATTAATGTTTTTTTGAAAATCCAACTTTGCCAACATGTCCGGAATGTTGAATTTAGTGCGGTTTCATAGTTTTTTTTGAATTCATCGTACTCTGAATGAATTTTGGGCACCCTGACGGAGTTCGGGTCAAACTAAAAAAACTGGGTTTTCCCACTGGTGCACAGAAGAAAAAAATAGCCTTTTTACCCTTTTTTGGCCCATTTTGTCCATTCTTTCACCTTGCCTCTTGAGAGTTAAACCCTAAAATAGTGTCAGATCTTAAAAATGAAGCTTGTAGGAACTTGGGAATCTAGATTAAGATCAATTTCTTGATTCTCTCATGAATTTAAGGTAAGAATTCACCCTTTTCTTAGTAATTTCTTGATTAATTTCTCAAACCCCCCAAAATCTTAGGGCTTGATATTAAACTCCAATTTCATACGTTTTCACTTGAATAATATTTTAATCTTATAATTACTATTTTTTAATCAGTTTAACCTTCAAAACAACTCTGATTCTTGATTCTAATTCAAATTTCAAAAATTTTACCCGATAAAGCTTAAAAATAATTTTTCTTCGATTTGAACCTAGTTTTTGACTCGATTTGACTTGAGTTTTTAGCTGTAGGTTCCTAAAAATATGGAAAATAATTTTTTAATGTAAAGTTATAATTTTTCCATTCCTTTTCAAAAACCCATGTTGGGGGTCCATTTTGATCCTGAACCAAAATAGTCTATATGGGTGTTGTTGGTTTTGTTTTGATGCATAAATTTCATATTTGATATTTTTTGTGGAGTTCAGGATTATTTTTGGAAAGTAAGGTCACGGGTTCGAAGTTTAGCAGGCCGGTTTTGGCATTCAAGGTAGGTTGTGACTTATCTCTTTTAGATTGGGATGGGTAGTAAATGATGGTACAAAATGCATGTCAAGGGTGTAAACTAATCATGAAAAAAATAACTATCTATGTATTGTGCCCGTGTGGGGGTCTATATATGATGTAATTGTTGAAATTGAGATATTATGTGATATGTGTGAGGTCCTATATGATATTGATAGCCTTGAATACACGTGAATAATTGTATTGTGTTATTAAAATGCTTATTATGGTACTATTGGTGTATTTTTATTATATTCATACTTTATTGTTATATGGGACATGTGGAAATTCATGGATGAAATGAAAATAATGAGTGGATATTGGCTCACGTTGTTGTGAAAATGTATCATTGTGGTTGGTTGTGGAAATATATCATGTGGTTGATAGTGAAAATACTCATTGTGATTGGTTATGATCATTATATCCTCATACCATACTAATTCATGAAACATTGATACCACCGTGTCAACGCCTAAGTAACATTGGAAACACCTTTTTAAAAACCCTCTTCGAGGGATGTGCCGGGGAGGATACATTATAACACCTTAGAAAATCCTTTTTGAGGGATCTATCGGAAAGGAGATATGAGATATGTGAATTGTAAATAGGTTGATGAAACCCCCCCTCCCCCCCTAGGTTCTGCGTTGGGAGGCTTGCCTCTGCTACATGTATACGGAGATTGTGTGATGATACCAGAGGTTGTGCAATGACCTCATGCATTATAGTTATCATCATCATCATCATCATAATATATATTGCACTTACTTTATTGTGTTTATATTATGTTGTATTTCTATATTGACTTGCCATCTATGTAATTATCTTATTTTCTTTTACTTGTATTTGATGATCTTGTATATTCATGTTCTCCCCTTTTCTACTTATATGTGATATATTAGAAATGTTAGTGCAAGTGGTGTGGGTTACCGTTGTGGGACATTTTTTAATTGCAGGTGACGTGCCCTTAGAGTGTATTTTGTATGCTTTATTTCTACTTTTCTTGATTGGCCTATGATACCGAATGAGTACAAGTGGACCGTACTCACTTCTACTTTAACTTTTAGTGCAACTTCAGATTTGGGTGTGCCTCAAATTGGTTGATTTTGGGCACCTTCAAATTTCTCAAGGTAGTGGTTAGACATTCATACTTTTGGAGTTCACCTCTATATTTCTGTATTAGTTATGTATTTATTAGTATTTGGAGACAAATATTATTCTTTTGTGGTTTATTTTCTAATGTATTTGACTCCTACATTTATTAGTAGCTTTTACACTATTTACACCTGGTTTTGGGCATGATTGGTATTCTGGATAAGTTCTTTCTGCATTTTTATGATTACTTATATGATTTGGACTCATTCTAAAAGCCTTACCTTCAGTATTTTTGTCTTTTATGTTTTCTTTTATATTATTTTAAGTGATAGGCTTACTTGTCAAGGTACACCGTGACAAGTGCCATCATGACCCTTGTTTTTGGGTCATGAAAAATTAATATTAGAGCAACCAGGTTTCATTGGTCTCAATAGTGTAAGAACGAGATGTCTAATAGAGTCTCGCAGATCGGTATGTAGATGTTCGTATCTCTCTTTGAGAGGCTATAAGGCGTCTTTAGGAAACTTTCCTTATTTTATTCTTTATCATGCGAAGTTCTTTCATACCTTGTGTTCTAATTTGTGTTTCACTCTTTTTGCAAGAATGGTGTGGCTTATACTATATTTTATCATTTGAGCGATGCAGGGAAAGATTGGTGGAGGTCACTTGTTAGTTGTAGACCCTGTTATTCTCTCGAGATGACTTGGGATTAGTTCGTCGAGGCTTTTCTAGAGAGATTTATGCCTTTCAATTTGAGAGAGCGTATGCGGGATGAATTTGATCATTTAAAGAAGGGCTCCATGACAATTGCTGAGTATGATGCACACTTTCATGCCCTGTCTAGATATTACTATAATAGCATTTCCACCAAGTATGAGATGATTTAAAATTTTTGGAAGGGTTTGGATGTCTCTCTTCAGTTATCCATATAATAAATTATTATGCTTAGGTCTTTTTTTAAAGTATTATGGATAATTTAAGATGACAGAGGGTATTCTTAGTGCATCTAAGGGAGGCGCCAAGAAGGCATGATATTTTAGTGAGTTCAAGAGTCAGAACCCTCGAGGCAGAGATATTAGAGGTTCTTATGGATACCATGGTAGGCCAGTGGAAGAGGCTTTATAGATTTTAGGTGGTGGATCTTCTAGATCAGCAGTTTAGGTTGGCCTTTTGAGTCCAGTTGTACCTTCTTCTATTGAGACTAATCATAGAGGTTGCTATGAATGTGATGAGATTGGCCATGTGGCCGGGAACTATCCCTACCGAGTGGTTTGAGCTACTTCTATTCTAGTTATGAGGGGTAAGGGTGCTATTAGAGGTGCGAGGGAAAGAGATGGTGGATCTCAAACAGGTGTCATGGGGCTAGTCAGGCAGTTGGTGGTCGTGGGGACACCTAGGCAGCTGGTGGTCATGGTCAGTGTTATGCTATACTAGCCAGACCTTAGGCAGAGGCTTCTGATACTGCGATTGCAAGTATTATCCTCATTGATTTTAGACCTACATCTATATTATTTGATCCTGTATTGACTTTTTCCTATGTGTCTGTATATTTTGCTTTAATTTTTGATTCTGTTAGTGAGACTCTTGCCATGTCTATTTGTGTATCTACCCCAATAGGTTATTCTTTAGTGGTGGATCGGGTGTACTAATCTTGTGTTATGACTTTTGCTGGGCATGAAACTTTGGTGTATTTGCTTGTGTTAGATATGGTTGATTTCAATGTTATTTTGGTTATGGATTGGTTGGCTCTTTATCACTCTATCCTAGATTATTATGCTATGATCGTGTCTCCGGATGGGCCAAGGATAGCTTGGAAGGGCGCGCTTCATTTGGTTTCTAAGAGGGTTATCTCTTATGTTCAGGATTGTAGATTTGTTGAGAGGGGATGTTTAACTTATTTGGGTCATATTCGTGATACTAGTTTTGTTTCACCTTCTTCTTTGGATTCTATTCATGTTGTCCGCAGTTTATGGATGTGTTCCCTATGGATTTGCCTGGTATGCCTCCGAATCATGATATTGATTTTTCTATTGATGTTGAGCCGGGCACCAAGCCCATCTCTATTCCTTCTTATAGGATGACCCCAACTGAGTTAAAAGAACTGAAGGATCAGTTGTAAGAGGCATTGGATAAGGGGTTTATCCGACCTAGTGTATCGCCTTAGGGTGTGCCTATATTATTTATAAATAAGAAAGACGGGTCTATGCATATATGTATTGATTATTGAAAGTTGAATTAGGTAACGGTTAAGAATAAGTATCCTCTTGCCCATACTAATGACAATTTGATTAGCTATAGGGTGCTGCAGTGTTTTCAAAGATTGATTTAAAGTCTGGTTAGCACCACTTGAGGATTAGAGCTTTGGATGTTCCAAAAATAACTTTTCAAACTTGATATGGTCATTGTGAGTTATTGGTTGTGTCTTTTGGGTTAACAAATGCCCTTGTTGCATTTATAGAGTTGATGAACCGGGTGTTTCGACCGTATCTTAACTCCTTTGTTATTATATTTATTGATGATATCATTGTTTATTTCAAGAGTGAGGTTGAGCATAACGAGCTTTTGTAGATTGTGCTTCAGAGATTGAGGGATGATAAGTTGTATGATAAGTTCTCCAAGTGTGAGTGTTGGTTGGAGTTTCTTTCTTTCTTGGGTAATGTGGTGACTAAGGAAATGAAATACCTAGGCGTTGATCTGTAAGAATTTTTGAAATTTTACCCTCACTGTCCTGACTATGACTCCCCTTACAAGTCGAAGGGAGTATTGATGGGTCCTAGGGACCCAATCGTAGCCTAAACAGTGTGTGTAGTTAAGTTCTTTTCCGAGTACGAGTGGCTCACTATGAGTTGTAAAGATTCTTAACGAGTCATTATATGCAAATCGTGGGATGTCTAATGTATACCCAAATGATTTCTGTGTTGACAACGACTAAACCTTATGAGTCATAGGGTCTCATTATAGCCATGGTATATGAGTTGTAAGGTCAACAATGTATGTGCTTGGTGACACTATCTTAACAACGACTCATTGAGATGAGTCGTAATGAGTCGCGATAAGTCGTCATGAGATCTGTAATGACTGCCGATTATTTTTCCAGCTTTCAATGAAGGTATTTTAGACATTTCCCTCTTATCCCAATAATAACCCATGACCTATAACCATACTGGGGGCCCTATTTTCATCGATAACACACTCCAAATATTCTTTCTTCTCTCTCAAGTCTTTCAAGTATACTTAGGGTTTCCAAGAAGTAGTTCGCTTCAAGGGTTGAATTCTCTTCATAATATTGGGTATTTTAGGGATGTTACTCTTCCCTAATTGATATTTGTTTAAAAGCATAAGCTTTTTAAAGTGTTGTTCATATGTATTGATGTTGGTTTTAAAACATGGGCTGAGGGTTTTGAATAACTGTTGTTTATGTGATGTTTCATGTTTGTCCTTGCATGGGTTATGTTTATTTAGTGGTTTTAAAATCAACTTGATGCATGGGTATGGTGAATAAAATAGGGGATTGTAATTTCCCCCAACTTGTGAATTTTGAAGTGGTAATGACCTCAGCCCCATATTGTGAAATCAATTTTGAATGTGTAAAGTATGCATATTGAACTACTCTTGACTACAACAACAACAACAAACCCAGCGTATTCCCACATATTGAACTACTCTTGACTATTGCATAATATGATAAGTCAAGGAAGCATAATAATTTTGAATTGAACCTTATAGGGTTGTGTGATTCCCCAAGATAATGTATAATTGAACCAAGGGGGCAATGAATTTCCCTAAATAATGAAATTATTTTGGCATGTTGATGTTACCTTGCAACTGTAGTTGGTATGACGATACCAACAATCTATGCCTTAATGTTTAATATGATTTAATTAATGATAATATGTGATAATTATTTTAATTGGTCTTTAATGAGGGTTGTACAGTTGAGTCGTGAAAGTGGTGGTACCAAGGGATCTCTACTAGAAATTACGATTGCCGACGTGGGGGTTTAAATGACCGAGTGGTTCAAGTCCCCTTTATTTTTATCATATGATCGGGAGGTTCGAGTCCCCCTATGATATTTCATGATTGGGTTCTCAATTCACTTTGATATGCTGGGAGGTTCGAGTCTTCCACGGTGCAATGCATACCCTCTGATTCATGCGACCACACAGACTAGGGCCCTTCTAGCTTGGGGAGAGCTAGACGCATATAGACCGTGGGTGCCTTCGTATGTTATGACAGTTAAGTTATACAATCCAGGCTAAATTTTTAAATTTTATGTTAAGCCCTATTCCCTTTCCCAGCATATGATATATATATATGTGTGTATTTGCTTGTGGTTATATAAATTGGATTATGACTGATTTTGAAGTATTGATCAAGGTTTTATTTTGTTCCCTTCCCTGAGTTATATACTAGCACTCTAACTGCTATCCATCTCCGTATGTTGTATCCCCATGCGATGCAGGTACCAGAGATACTTCTGCTTTTCTTGCATAGATTTAGGTGGATCGGTTTAATTTGTTGGTTCATTGTTGCAAAATGGTGATCTTTCATTCTCCAAAATTCTTAGACATTTCATCAGTTTCTCTCATAGATTAGAATTGAGAGTTTACATTATCATTAACATTATCAGTATCATTGTTATCTGTTAGAGTCGGGGACATATCCCGACCGAGACTAGTTTTGGTTTTGTTTGCATAGAGTCTTTGTCGGACTACTGTGGACTTGAGTGATGTTGGTCAGTTATAGTTTGTCTATTATAGACATATCTTAAATTTTTTGATCTTATCTTATGCTATCTTGTTATATGCTCGACGTTAGGGATATTGTGGTTTCCTTGGCTAGGTGCAGGGGGTGATCTCCAATTCTCAGTGGACTTGAGATACCCATCACAGTTAGGCCCTTGTTCTGGTCATGATAAAGTTGGTATCAGAGCCTAGGTTTGGTGTCATTGGGTATCCATAAAGCCATGTTAAGTAGAGTCTCTTTTATGGGTGTGTAGAGCACTACACTTATAAAGAAGAGGCTACGAGGTATTTGGGAATGTTTTTCTTTTTTGTTGTTCTATTTCAAGCTATAGAGTCAAAGGTATTGAATCTCCTCTAATTCTTGTATGTTCTCTTTTTAGATCATACCTCCTCAAAGATCTAAAGCTCGTGGAAACTTTTTTGTCCCGTCTGAGGAAAATATGTATGGATCTCATCCTACTCAAGGAGTTCAAACCCAGTCTAGGGTCACTACTTCTGATTTCCCGAGTAGAGTTCCATGGGTTTCCCCTAGCCCTCATTGGGCACCTCAAGCTGGCGTGTCTAATGCTGAGTTTCACTAGTTAATTCATTTGCTTACCTAGTTAGTGGCCTCCCAGACTGAGTGTGTTGCTTCTGTTATTCCAGTATTTGAGGTCACTAGAGTTATCTAATTTATAAGGTTGAGTCCTCCTACTTTCACTGGTTCTAAAGTTGAGAAAGATCCTCAAAATTTCATTGATGATATGGAAAAGATTTTTTTGTGATGCATGCTACTATTTCATAGGGTGTGGAGTTCGCTGCTTATCTATTGAAGGACATAACATATTAGTGGTATGAGGATTAGGATGGTCTAGGGGTGATGATGCTGACTCTACTTTATGGGATGATTTCTCTAGTGCTTTTCTTGATTGTTTTTTTCCTTAAGAGTTGAAGGAGGCGACGACTGAGGAATTTATGAACTTAAAGCAAGGCAAGATAACAGTGAAAGAGTATGCCTTGAATCCACCAGCTGTCTCGTTATACTTCAGAGTTGGAGTCCTCTATGAGAGCTCGGATGAGGAAAATTTCTTCAAGGTTGTCCCCTGATTTAGTATTGGAATGCAAAATTGCTTTGTTGAATAAGAACATAGACATCTCTAGGTTGGTGGTGTACATGCAATAGGTTGAGAAGAAAAAAAAGAAGAAGGTTGAGATAAGTGAAAGGCATAATAAGATGGAGGTCAACAGTAAAGTGGTAGAGATGGTGGAAATGGTCTAAGAAGAAGTGGGGTAATTCTAGTTCTTACTCTACGACTAGTGCTCCTTATCCTAAGCCATCGAGTGATTATCGTTTTAAAAAAGTATGGGTCCTAAGGCACAGGGTGCACAGCCTCAAGCCAGTGGGGCTCAGTCGGCTCCATCGTATCCCCTTTGTAGATTTTGTGGTCAGGTGCACCGTGGTGTTTGTAAAGAGGGAATGAACAAGTGATTTAAATATGGTCAGATTGGTCATATGAAGAGTGATTATCCTTTTTGGGTTTCTTCTTTAGCAAATAAGATTCTTGTTGTCGCTTTATCAGCTCTTGTACCAAAGGGTGCTATTTTTGCATCTCACTCTGGCATTGGTCAGAGCTATCTATACGTTCTTTCTACCCATCAAGATTCTGAGGCATCCCTCAATATTGTTACTGATATGCTTAAACTCTTCTCTCATGATGTATATTGTCTACTTGATCATGGGTCTACTCTCTCTTATGTGACCCTAATGTGGCTATTTATTTTGGTTTTGATCTTGAGTATATTTTGGATTCTTTCTCTGTGTCCACCTAGTGGGTAACTCCATTTTGTCTAGAAGGGTCTATATGGGTTGTGTCATGTCGGTCTATGGTTGGGAGACCTTGGTCGATTTGATAGATTTGGACATGTTAGACTTTGATGTGATTTTGGGGATGGATTGGTTGCACTCCTGCTATGCGTCTCTTGATTGATGAACCCAAAAGGTCAGCTTTCACTTTCCTAATGAGTCGGTTATCGAGTGGGACGGTAGTTCCCTAGTGCCTAAGGGAAAGTTCATTTAGTATCTTAAAGCCCGAGAATTGGTTTCCAAGGGGTGCCTCTATCATTTAGTGTGTGTTAAGGATTCTAGATTTGAAGGTCCTTATTTGCAGACTTTCCATGTCGTCTACGAATTCCCCATCTTTGATGATCTTCCTAGTGTTCCTCCCGATAGGGAAATTGATCTTTTTTCAGACACACGTCCTATTTCTATCCCTTTTTACAGAATGGTTCTAGCCGAGTTGAAAGAACTTAAGGAACAGTTGAAAGATCTTTTAAACAAGGGTTTTATCTACCCTAGTGTGTCCTTGTGGGGTGATCCTATGCTTTTCGTGCGTAAGAAAGATGGGTCCCTTCGGATGTGTATAGATTACTATCAATTAAATCGGGTGACTATGAGGAATAAGTATCCTCTTCCTAGGATTGATGATCTCTTTGATCAACTTCAGGATGCTAAGTATTTTTTCCAATATTGATCTTCGATCGGGTTACCATCAGTTGAAGATTTTGGAAGTGGATATCCCTATGATTTCCTTCTGAACCAAGTATGGTCATTTTATGTTTTTGGTCCTGTCTTTTGGTTTGACTAATGTACTGGCAACATTTATGGATCTCATGAATTGGATATTCTGTCAGTTCTTAGATTTATTCATAATTGTGTTTATTGATGATATTTTGGTGTATTACAAGAGTGAGGTGGATCATGCTAATCACCTCCGGCTTGTGTTGCAAACCTTGAAAGATCAATGGTTATATGCGAAGTTCCCAAAGTATAAGTTTTGGTTGAATGCTGTGACTTATCTGGGTCATGTTGTTTCTAGTGAAGGGATCATGATGGATCCATAGAAGGTTGCGGTGGTTAAGAAGTGGCCTAGACCCACGACTCCAATCGACATTCAGAGCTTCTTATATTTAGCCAGTTATTATAGAAGGTTTGTGGAGAACTTCTCTTTTATTATTTCCTCACTGACCAAGTTGACTCAGAAGAAGGTGAAGTTCTTATGGTTTGATGCTTACGAGTGTAGTTTTGAGAAATTGAAGATGAGTTAACTTCGGCTCTGATCTTGACTCAACCTGAGTGTACGAATGGTTTTATGGTCTATTGTGAGGCTTACTGGTGGGACTGGGTTGCGTGTTGATACAATATGGCAAGGTTGTTGCGTATGCTTCTAGATAGTTAAAGGTACATGAGAAGAATTACCTGAATCATGATTTGAAATTATTAGCTGTGGTGTTTACATTGAAGGTCTAGTGCCACTACCTATATGGGTTTTATGTTGATATTTATTCTAATCATAAGAGTCTGCAATGCGTGTTTACTCAGAAGGAGCTAAATCTCAGGCAAAGGAGATGGCTTGAGTTGTTCAAGGATTATGACATGAGTCTTCATTATCATCCAGGTAAAGATAACACGGTCGTTGATGCTCTTAGCAGGTTATCCATGGGAATCTTATCTCATGTAGATGAGGAAAAGCGAGATTTTGGTGATATTCACTGTTTGGCTAATCTTAAAGTCCATCTCTTGGATTTCAAGAATGGTGGTGTGATTGTTCAAGAGGTGGCGAAGTCATCTCTTGGTGCTGAGGTAAAGGAGAAACAAATATTGGACCCTGATGACATGGGTCGTTAGAAGGTGATGGCTTTTGAAATTAGTGGTAATGGTATCTTTAGGTACCAAGAGAGGTTGTGTATTCTCGGTATTGATGGGTTGTGAGGAAGAATTTTGGTCAAATCTCATGAGTCATATTCTACTATTCATCCTAATTCAACAAAAATGCATCACTATCTTAAGGAAATTTATTAGTAGAATAATATAAAGCGGGATGTGGCCAATTTTATGGCTAAGTGCATGGTGTGTCAGCAAGTGAAGGTGGAGCACTGAGGACTAGTGTACAGTTCCATGGAATTGAGCTGCCTGTGTGGAAATGGGAAATATTTAACATGGATTTTGTTACCAGTCTTCCGCAGTCTCGCTAGCAATTTGATTTGATTTGGGTTATCGTGGATAGAATGGCTCAACCTGTTTACTTCTTTCTAGTGAGGACTAACTTCTCTTGTGAATATTATTCTAAGTTGTATATTGAGAAGGTCGTAAAGTTGTATGGTGCTCCAATTTCCATCATATCTGATTGAGGTACTCAGTTCTCATCTCAGTTTTGGCATTTCTTTCAGAGATGTTTAGGGACAAAGGTGAGCCTTAGTACCTCTTTCTACCCGCAACCGTATGAGAAAGTAGAGAGAACTATTTTGACGTTGGAGGACATACTCAGATCTTGTGTGATTGACTAAGGTGGTAGTTGGGTTGACAACTTTCCTCTCATAGAATTTACCTACAACAACAGTTATCACTCTAGCATTGTATGACTCTATTTTAGGCCTTGTATAGTAGGAGGTGTAGGTCTCCTATTTAGTGGTTTGAGGTTTGTAAAAATAGGTTATTTGGCCCTAATATGGTTTACCAAGACATGAAGAAGGTAAAAGTGATTCGGTATAGGCTTAAGACTGCCCAAAGTCTCCAAAAGTCCTACGCGAATGTAAAATGAAGGGAGTTAGAGTTTAATGTTGGTGACTGGGTGTTATTAAAGGTGTTTCCCATGAAGGTCATGATGCGGTTTGGGAAGAAGGGAAAGCTCAGTCCCCGTTATATTGGCTCATATTTGGTTTTGCAAAGGGTTGACAATATTGCATATGAGTTGGAGTTGGCTTCTAGCTCGAGATCCATTCATCTGGTCTTCCATGTCTTGATGTTAAGGAAGTGCATGGGCAATCCTTCATTTGTCGTTCCATTAGAAGGTGTGGGCATTTTGAATTCCTTGTCGTATGAGGAGGTTCTGGTGGAAATCTTGGATCAAAAAATCCATCGGTTGCAGACAAAGAGCGTTGTTTTGGTAAGGGTTCTTTGGAGGAACCAAAAGTTTGAGGAAGCTACTTAGGAATCAGAGGAGGACATGAAGTCCAAGTATCCATTCTTATTCCCCACTTTGAATAATCCTGCTTGAGGTATGCGTATTTTTTGGCATCCTTATTTTCTGACTTTGTTAAAGGAAATTGTAAATTTCCATGGTATCTTTATTTTTTGTCTTTGTTAAAAGTAAGTGTGGTTGTGTTTGGAGTCAAATAATACTAAGGAATGCCTTGGCCCATTATTCGAGGATGAATGATCCTAAAGGGGGGAGAGACAACAAAACACCCCAGGTGTTGATCTCTAAGAATTTTTGAAATTTTATCCTCATTGTCTTGACTATGACTCCCCTTACAAGTCGTAGGGATTCTTGACGGGTCCTTGGGATCCATTCATAGCCTAAATAGTATGTTTGTGGCTAAGTTCTGTTCTGAGTATGCGTGGCACACTACGAGTAGTAAAGACTCCTGACGACTCATTGTGTGCAAATTGTAGGATGTCCAGTGTATACCCAAATGGTTTCTGTATTGACAATGACTGAACCCTATGAGTCGTAGGGTCTCATTACAAGCCATGGTATATGAGTCGTAAGGTCAACAGTGTATGTGCTTGGTGACACTGTCTTGACAACGACTTATGGAGACGAGTCGTAATGAGTCACGATGTGTCGTCATGAGACCCGTAATGATTGATGGTCATTTTTTCATCTTTTAATGGGTGTATTTTAGACATTTCCCTCTTATCCCAATAATAAACCACTGACCTATAAACATACTTGGGGTCCTATTTTCATTGATAACACACTCCAAACATTTTTTCTTCTCTCTTAAGTTTCTCAAGTATCCATACTTAGGGTTTCCAAGAAGTGGATCAAGGATAGCTTTAAGGGTTGAATTCTCTCCCTAATCTTGGGTATTTAAGGCATGTTACTCTTCCCTAATTGCTAATTTCTTAAAAGCACAAGTTTTAAAATGTTGTTCATATGGTATTGATATTGGTTTTGAAATATGGGTTGAGGGTTTTGAATAACTGTTGTTTATGTGATATTTTATGTTTTCTATGTCATGGGTTATGTTTAATTGGTGGTTTTAAAATAAATTTGATGCATGGGTATGGTGAATAAACTAGGGGATTGTGATTTCCCCCAACTTGTAACTTTTGAAGTGGTAATGACCTCAGCTCCATATTGTGAAATCATTTTTGAATATGAAAAGCATGCATATTGGACTACTCTTGAACTATTGTATATTTGAAAAGTCAAGGAAGCATAATGATTTTGAATTGAACCTTATGGAGTTGTGTGATTCTCTAAGCTAATGTATAATTGAAACAAGGGACTATGAATTTCCTCAAATATTGAAATTATTTCAGCATGTTGATATTACCTTGCAAGTGTAGTTGGTATGACGATACGAACAATGTTGTCTTAATGTGTAATATGGTTCAATTAATTAGAATGTGTGATAATTTTTTTAATTGGGCTTTAATGAGGGTTGTGTAGCAGAGTCATGAAAGTGGAGGTATAGATGGATCTCTACTAGAAACCACGATTGTCGATGCAAGGGTCTAAATGACCAGGTGGTTCAAGTCCCCCTTATTATTATCATATGATTAGGAGGTTTGAGTCCCTCTATTATATGACATGATTGGGTGCTCAAGTCATCTTGATATGTCGAGAGGTTTGAGTCAGCCATGGTGCATATGCATACCCTTTGGTTTGTGCGCCCACACGCACTGGGCCCCTTCTAGCTGAGGGTGCAGTGGGCCCATATAACCTGTGGGTACCTTCGTACATTATCACAGTTGAGCTATACAATCCAAGATAAATTTTTAAAGTACATGTAAATCCTTGTTCCCTATCTTGGTATGTGATATATATATATATATGTATATGCATATGGTATGTGCATTGGATTTTGACTGATTTTGAAGTATTGATCATGGCATTATTTTGTTTCCCTATCCTTGAGTTACATGTTAGCGCTCCAACCGCTAACTATCTCCAAACGTTGTATCCCCATTCGATGCAAGTACCGAAGATACTTCTACTTTTTCTACACAAAGTTAGGTAGATCAGTTCAGTTCGTCAATTTATTGTGGTGAAGTGGTAAGCTTTCATTATCCGAAATACTTAGACATTTTATCAGTTCCTCTTATAAATTAGAATCAAGAGTTTACATTATCATTAATATTATCATTGTCATTGTCATCTGTCAGAGTTGGGGACTTGTCCTAACCAAGATTGGTTTTGGTTTTCCTTGCATAGAGGCTTTGTCGGATTACTGTGGACTTAGGAGATATCTGTCGGTTAAAGTTTGTTTATTATAGACATATATTAAATTCTTTGAGCTTATCTTATGCTATCTTTTTATTTGTTTAGAATTTATCTGACGTATGGGATGTTATGGTTTGTTTGGATAAGTGCAGGGGGTGATCTCTGGTCCTCCGTGGACTTGAGATACCAGTCCTGGCCAGACCCTGGTTTGGGTTGTGACAGAAAGGTATTATGGTTGATCCAACCAAGGTTGCAGTGGTTTGTGATTGGGATAGACCCACTTTTCCCATCGAGATTAAGAGTTTTATTAACTTGGCAGGTTATTATCCATGTTTTGTTGAGGGTTTCTCTTCTACTGCAGCTCTTTTGACCAAGTTGATCCAGAAGAAGATTTCTTTTCAGTGGTCTGATGCTTTTGAGGCGAGCTTTCAAAAGCTCAAAGATTTTTTGACTTCAGCTCCTATCTTGACTTTGCCCAGGTAGGGCGTGGGTTTTATCATTATTTTTTATACTTCAGGTATTGGGTTAGGTGTTGCGTTGATGCAAGAGGGCAAGGTGATTGCTTATGTATCCCGTCAGTTGAAGACTCATGACTGGAATTATCCTACACATCATTTGGAGTTGTGCATTGTTGTGTTTTCCTTGAAGTTGTGGAGGGACTACTTGTATGGTGTCCGCTGTGAGATATTCTAAGATCATCGTAGCCTTCAGTACTTCTTCACCCAACGAGATCTTAATATGAGGCAGCGTCTTTGGTTTGAGTGGCTTAAGGATTATTATTTGACTATTCTCTATCATCCCGGCAAGGCTAATGTGGTCGCTAATGCCTTGAGCCGGATGTTAACTAGCATGGGTAGCTTATCGCAGCTTTTGACCTAGGAGAGACCTCTAGCCTAAGGTTCAGTCTTTAGCTAACCAGATAGTTAGTCTTGATATTTCAACACCTAGGCATGTTTTGGCTTTCGTGGGGGCCAGATCTTCTTTGATGGAGTAGATTTGAGCTCCTTAGTTTGATGATGAGGGATTGAGAGTGATTCGAGATAAGGTGTTGAGTGTTGAGGCTAAGGAGTCCTCACTTGATTCGAATGGTATTTTGCGGATTGGTGGTTGGGTGTGTGTGCCGAGAGTAGGCGATTAGATTAGGTTGATCTTGGAAGAGGCCTATAGTGCTAGGTATTCCATCCATGCAGGTGTGACTAAGATATATCGTGACTTAAGACAACATTATGGATGGGGTTGTATGAGGGGAGATGTAGCAAATTTTATGGCTCATTGCTTAAATGTTAGCAGGTGAAGGCTGAGCATATGAGATCTGAAGGTGTGCCTTTGTCCATTATTTCAGATCGAGGTTCTGTGTTCACATCTCACCTTTGGAAGATTTTTCAGGATTGGGCACTCGGGTTGATCTTAGCATGGCATTTCACGCCTAGACCAATGGTCAGTTAGAGTAAACTATTCAAGTTTTGGAGGATATGCTCCGCACATGCGTGATGGATTTTGGTGGCTACTGGGATCAACATTTGACTTTAGCAGAGTTTATATATAACAACAACTACCATTCTAGTATTGACATGGATCCTTTTGAGGCATTGTATGGTAGGCGTTGTTGCTCTCCAGTGGGTTGGTTTGAAGTTTCAAAGGTGAGACCTCGAGGTACGGACTTGCTTCGTGAGTCTTTGGATAGAGTTTGGGACATTCAGGTTATACTTCAAGCGGCTCAGAGTAGGCAGAAGTGCTATGCTGATCGTAGACTTTGTGCCTTGAGATTTTGTGTTGGTGATTGTGATTTCCTTTGAATTTCACCCATGAAAGGTGTAATGAGGTTTGGGAAGATGGGCAATATTAGCCCTAGGTATATCCGCCCATTTGAGATTATTCGAACCGTTGGTAATGTGGCTTATGAGTTAGGTTTGTCCCATGATCTATCAACTTTTCATCCAGTTTTCATGTTTCTATGCTTCGACGTTATATTTCGGATGAGTCTCATGTTATTCATTGGGAGTCAGATAAATTAAATGAGCGGTTGTCTTATTTTGAGGACCTGATCTCCATATTGGCTAACGATGTTAGGTGGTCGCACTCTAGAGTGATCCTTGTGGTTGAGGTACAGTGGCAACATCGACTTGTAGATGAGGCTACTTGAGTGGTCGAGTCTGATATGTGTAGTTCTTATCCTCGACTCTTCGTTGATTCAGGTATTTCTTTTCCTTAATTTAAGGATGAACTAGATTTTCTTAGTGGTGGATGATGTAATGACCTGCTTTTTGATGAAATATGTGAAATTTGTGTGATTTAAATGTTTTACTCCTCACTGTAGTTCCATTATACTATTTCTAGTGTGTGTGTGTGTATAGGGGAGGGGGGTGATTGGCACAGTTTCTAATGTATTTTGGAACCATTTATGCGATATTGTGATTTTTGATGGCTTCGAGAGCATTATTTTGGGCTTATGTGGATATCTTTTGACCTGTGCGATGGATGGCTGAATGGACTATGCCAACATCTTCGAAATATTGATTGTAAGCTAAGTAGATCTTTGGTGCGGGTCCCGTGTACCTGAGGTCATTTTGACCTATTGGTTGAAAAGTTGGAAAATTAAAAATATGAGTGTGGTATCCACATTTGGCCGAAACAACCTTGGATGGATAATCCGACTTCGCCAGCAGATTTAGAAAATCAATTTATGGTGGTAACATGATTAGTGTGATTTTACGGCTTTTAAATCTCATTTCAACCCTCAGTTTAAAAAATTGTAGTTTCGAGTTCGGGGGTCAACTTTATGAAAATGATGTTTTTTCTTGACTTAACACGTCTGAAACATAGAATTTAGTGTGGTTGCATAGTTTGTTTGCGTTCATCGGACTTCGAACGAATTCTGGCACCCCGACTGAGTCCGGGTCGAACTAAAAAAAATTGGTTTTGTCCAGCTGGTGCATAGTATAAAAAAGAACAACTTTTTTTTTATCCTTTTTGGCCCATTTTGTCCATTCTTTTACCTTGCTTCTTGAGAGTCAACTCTAAAATAGTGTAAGAGCTTAAAAGTGAAGCTTGTGGGAGCTTGGGATGCTAGATTAACATCTATTTCTTGATTCTCTTATGGATTTAAGGTAAGAATTCACCTTTTTCTTTATAATTTCTTGATCAATTTCTCAAACCCCTAAAAATCTTAGGTCTTGATTTTAAACTTTAATTTCACTTGAGTAATATTTTAATCTTATAATTACTGGTTTTCATCAATTTAACCTTCAAAACAACTCCGATTCTTAATTTTTAACCCAACTTTTAATGATTTTACCTGGTAAAGCTTAAAAATGGGTTTTCTTTGATTTAAACCTCATTTTTTACTCGATTTGACTTAAGTTCTCAGTTGTAGGTTCCTAAAAGTATGAAAAACACATTTTTGAGGTAAAGTTATGATTTTGACCTTCTTTTTGAAAAACTCATTCTGGGGATTCATTTTGATTCCGAACTAAAAATAGTTAATATAGGTGTTGTTGATTTTGTTTTGATGCATAAATTTTATATTTTATATTTTTAGTGGAGTTCAGGATCGTTCGTGGAAACAAAGGTCGTGGGTTCAAAGTGTAGCAGATTGGTTTCAGCATTTGAGCTAGGTAATGACTTAACTCTTTTAGACTGGGTTAGGTAGTAAATGATGATATAGAAGGCATGTAAGGGTGGGAACTAATCATGAAAAATGGCTATCTATGTTTTGTGCTCATGTAGGAGCCTATATGTGATGCAGTTGTCAAAATTAAGATATTATGTAATATGTGTGACGTGTGGGAGCCTATATGTGATGTAATTGTCAAAATTAAGATATTATGTAATATGTGTGACCATGTGGGGTCCTATGCGATATTCATAGACTTGAATACATGTGAATAATTGTATTGTGTTGTTAAAATGCCTAATGTGGTACCAATGGTGTAGTGTGATTTATTCTTACTTTATTGGCATATGAGACGTGGAAATTCATGGATTAAACAGAAATAATGAGTGGATATTGACTCACGTAGTTGTGGAAATGTATCATTATGGTTGGTTGTGGAAATATATCATGTGGTTGGTTATGAAAATACTCATTTTGATTGGTTTTGAGCATTACATACTCATATCATACTTCTTCATCAAACATTGGCCTCCATGGCAACACCTGAGTAACACTGGCAACACCTTTTTAAAAATACTCCCCGAGGGATGTGCCGGGAAGAGATATTGTAACAACTTATAAAACCCTTTCTGAGGGATGTGCTGGAAAGGAGATATGAGATATGTGGATTGATATGGATTGGCGAACCCCCCATGGGCCCTGTGTTGGGAGTCTTGCCTCTGTAGGTTTATACTAGGATTGTGTGACGATCTCAGAGGTTGTACGATGACCTCGTGCATCATCATCATCATATATATATTGCACTTACTTTATTGTGTTTATATTGTGTTGTATTGCAATATTGACTTTCCATCTATGTAATTATGTTATCTTATTTTACTTGTATTTGATGATCATTGATAACGCTCACCTATATCGTTCAATTTGGTAGAGGACGGTCGCTATCAACAGCTCAACTTACGTTGAGGTCGAATCCACGAGGAGTGAAATTAGAATTATAGTCCTATGGATGTTATCACTTACTACAAAGATACACAAAGTGTAAGTAAGATAAAAAACATGATTTAAATTTGGTAGTGGTGGTGGTTAGTTTTGGCAAGTGTTTGTCATTGTCAACTCAAACCGACGAATTAAAACAACAATTGTGAATTAAAATCAACATGAGAGAAATCTTGGGATTAAGTATACCTAAGGGCATGTTATGCATGGGTGCATGAATATTTAGTGTACATTTTAGTTATCAATGATGTGGTAGGCTAAGTATAATGTCCTTGAGGCTAGTTTGTCAACAAACCCTCGAGAATATCAATCATTGACCCTTTCGGGTACCTAACAAGTGTGCTAATTATAATCACCTATTACGTCAATTGGGCAACCTATTTCTAGGAAGATGCCCATGATATAGTCAACTTTCTAATCTCACTTATGTCTAAGATAATGAAAATTAGCAAACTACATCCATCAATTATCCACTATTGCTTTGTCACCCAAACCCCTCTTTCAAGGATTATATGGGTTGCAAGAGTTCACCCAAACCCCTTTTTCAAGGATGGTGTGAGCTTTCAAGAATTTGGGGTTTTCACCCACAAATCCATTTTGGGTGTTTGGGTTTTCCACCCACAAATACCAACTAATTTAACCTAGAAATAGTGAAACCTATCACCTACAAACTAGCATATAAACAAATACATCACAACCCACAGATAATTGCATCTTATTTCAACATAATCTCAAGACAATGAAAGTTTAGCTACTCATGAAGAAAAGAGAAAAAAATATACCATAGGGTTTATTCAAAATTTCCATTCTTCAATTACACTAACTTCAAAGTCTCCCAAAATAAAAAATACAATTGTTGCCCAAACTATGTTTTTAGTCTTCAAATTCAAAAATGTTCCAAGAGAGTAGAATGCCCAAAAGATAAAGTGTTTTTGACTTTAAAAGGAATTTGGGTTCGACTGAATGAAATTACAAAACTACCCCTGGGCACATTTTCGTGTAGCCGCGATCGCTGAAGATTGTCCGCGATTGCGGCTACCGCAAACAGGGTTAGGACACAGCGATCACGATACTTTGACCTATATTGTATAACTGGGATCGCGGCCCACAGACCGCGCTCATGGTAACTGAGGCTGGGTTCTGCTTCAGATCTTTAAGCTGCACTTCTTTTCCACTTTTTGTTCCTTTTCAACCCGCATCCACATCTTTCCTTCTCAGGACCAGTATGCCTGCAAAATATGGAAATTAGTGCATTTAATCACAATGTTGTCTCATTTATACATTCAAATCATAGTACTGTCCATGAATATTGAGTGCAAATGAGTGGTAAATTAAGCACTTATCAGCACCCCCAACTTAAAGCTTTGCTTGTACTCAAGCAACACTACTTCTTACCATGAGACAATGCACATTTATGCCCAAATTATATGACCCAATTATCCCAATGATTTCAATCTTAGTTACTACCAAAAATAGCTCTTCAAACATGGGCGAAGCTATTCTCACAATACCCCTCAAAATGACATATAATTTTCAAGGGTGCAAAATAATTCAAAGAGAAACCATGCAACAATCACTAATACTGTAGAAGTGACTCACCTTTTACCTTAACTCTTCCATACTCCTTTTGCCTCATTTTATGGGAGATGACAAAATCACCCTCCTCAACTTGTTTACATTCCTCCTTAGGAGAAGGAAAACCCCACACACCAAGTTACCAAATATGTAACAAGGGATCTAAGTGCAAAAATCTCTCTCTCTCTCTCTCTCAAGGACTCTCGATGCTAACAAGTACCATGCCATAGGCTTTCCCCTATTTTCAATTGCCACTACAATGAATATACTTGGTTGGAGATCTCAAATGGATTTTTAAGCTTGTAACGTAGGTTTGGGATAGGGTAGGATATCATTTAGGAAAAACATAGCTATACCCTCCTTGAATATCTATATCAGACTATTCCATCCAACTTTTGACCATGTGCCACTTCTTTTGTTTTCACACTTTACACATGCCTAATTTAGGAGCCTAGGTTTCCCCAACTTTTTGAGGGAATCATTCTAATGATTATTTCTTTTACAATCCATGCCTCAATCTTCTTTTCATCATTTCTTTCTTTTTCACTTTTTCATTTCTTGGCTCAAAGGCATCCACTCACACTAACATGTCCCAAGGTTAACTTTTTCAAACTTACCTCCACCAACCTAGGCATTTAGCCACAATTTTCTTTTCTTTTTTTTATGTTCAAGAATGATAGGGTTCAAAAGAGGGCAAAACTTTGAATGGGTCAAGGTTGTAATATGGTTGACAAAGAAAGGCTTAAAGGATCAAAGTGGGTGACTAGGGATAACATGTATACAAAGGTAGGCTTTTTAGGTTAGAGTAGACTTCCAAGTTCACAAAGATGGCCTAGGATCATCTCACCAACCAAGTATAATCAAAATTATCCTTGAGAGACTAATGAGGCAAGTTATAGATGGTACAAGTATGCATGATATTTAGAAAAATAAGCTCACTTTACATGGCATACAAATTTTCCAAGGAGGCTCAATTGCTCCCCCCACTGATAAAAAATGGAGTATCTACTAATTTTTACAAGCCAAAACTTTGGAGTCACTAAAAGAGAAAAAATATTGATACAAGGTCGCTCATTTCTGTGCCAGGGGGATGTTTGCTTCGTATTTACACCATGCACAATTTGCTAATTATAGTACCAACATAAGACTTCATCTTACATTTTGGCTTTCATAGGGTAAACCATATGGCTAATCAGACTTCACCATAGGTATAGATGCAATCCCAAATCCAAAATACCACAGGTACTCTAATTTTTCTTGCATTTTTGACCTCGATGCTGCGGGTTCTCAAACTTCCCCTGCATCCATGGCTAAAAACCCAATTACGACACTTTTCCCTTATGAATGTCATTACTCAATCTATCATAGGGGAATGCTCGACGAACATCATCACAAGCAAAATCAAGATAAATCAATAATCTAAACACAATAAAAAAATAACTAATCCATGCAAATGTGGGCACCATCAGAGTGCCTAACTATTACAACCCAAAATAAAAATAAAATTCATCCTTAAGAACACAAACAATATCTAAAAATATTAATAATACAGGCCCAAATAAAATGAATGTGAAGACAAGCACCCCCAGCTAAAAAGCTAGCAGTATCCTTACTGCATAAACAATAAAACATAAGAAGGGATAAGGGTGCTCCCTAAAACTACAATAAAGCATGTTTTACTTTAAGACTCTGCATCATCACCTGCATCCTCAGGACCGAACCACTTGGCTGGGGACTAATCGTCGTTCTCCACTCGGGAGGAAAGAAGTCGATCACGGGGTTTTAGGACCTTTTACAAGCCCTTCACCTCCTTCTATATCTTGATAAAGAATTTATCTCTCTTCTTCTCCCTTTTTACTATCTTCTCATATAAAATCCATAACTCTCGGTGCGACTCTGCCAAGGATGAATAGGCAATTTCAAGCCTAGCAATGGTATCTCCCTACTTCTCCTAGTCCTACCGATCTTATCATAGTCAGAGAAAGACACATATGAGTGACGGGTGGTAGAGGGATCTCCCGGCCCATAGGGAAATACCGACATAAGCTCCCTAATTAAAACTCCCCGAATCTGGTACCCGAAGGACCACAAGATAACCCATGACTGATATCTGTAACTGAGCACTGCATAACATACAATATAAATGCAGAATAAAAGGCTAAAAGGCCATATGGTTCAAAAATCTGATAAAATATAACATCTGAATAATATAATATCACAATACCAAAACTGAAATAACTGTCTGAACATGCTAGTTTGAAAGCCTCTAAACTGTCTAAAAATTGTGGAGTTGATGGGATAAGTCCCCAACTAACTCCGAACTACTAAAATAATATAGTAAAATAATCATGCTATCCTTGAATGATGAGGACTCATTGCTAGTTTGGCTGATGAACGTCTGATTTATTAAGGATGCTCTGGAACTCGTACTTCTGAACCTATGGTATAAAATACCATAACACAAATGCATCAATACGTTTGAATATACTGATATGCAAGTGAGGTAGGCTAAATACAAGGGGTTTATATGCATGAACAATACTAACTGACTGAATAACATGAACGTGAGAATACATGCATGAATACATGAATTGTAATTGAGATCGTAACATCACTAAATCTGAATACTGATAACATAAGTTTTGTATAACTGATATATTATTATCTGAATGAATGTGCTTGACAGTCCTGTTTCTGATGGAACTAGCTGAGTTCCGTACTGAGATGGATGACTGTATCTGACAGTCCTGAATTCTGTAGAACTATCTGAGTTCTATATCTGAGACTGAGACAATAACTGTGGGAAGTAGTCATCTAACTGGCATGCCCTAAATGAGATAATATAATTGAGTTGGGGTCCAATCTGGAACCCCAATTGGAAGGGTATCAATACAGCGCCACTGGTAAGGACAAGCTGTGAGTAATCCCTCATCTAGCAGGTTTGATGTCTCAACCTATGCTAGCTACGTTGTTCTAGAGTGTAAGGAATACTTCTAAGAATTACACCCTCTACTCGTAGGTGAGTTCCCATCCTTGGGATCACTCGGTTCTTAATCCTACTCCCATCTGATTAGAGACTGAATTAATTATACTAAACTGTCTGGACTGAGTTCACTGAGTTCTGTTGACTAATGGAATACTACTGCGATCTGATAACTGACTGAGGTTACTGAGTTTTCCTAAGTCATGATACTGACTGAATTCTACTGAACATGGCTTGACTGAGAGTATCTTGAAAAGTGAAACTGGCTCTAGGCACACAACTAAATTATCAGGTACAAGTACCCTCAGGACTCGATAGTATGAAACTTACAAGACATGATACTTCTTGATACATGACTATAGTCAACAATTCATAGTATAAAAATTGGGGATTTTCATGAAGTATTCGCATGCTATAAGCTTACACATGAATAGGAATGCATGTAAACATATCATAATTTCATAAGTCTAATCTCATGAGCATTACGTCAATCCATTACAAAGAATAATAATAACATGGGAGTCATATCAAACATAAGGGAGAAACATGGATTCATCAATTTTGGTCAAAAATAAGTCATAAGGCATAATTCCTATTTTCTTAGGCATTTTATCAAACACCTTGCATGCATAACTATAAGCTTAGGCATGGACATTAAATTAATTCATCATGGTTGCATAAATCAACAAAATTTGGTAGATTTCAATCCATATGCTAGCATAAAATCATGCAAATACATTAAAGATTGCAACTTGGGAATCGTACACAACATCAACATGATTATAATCAATCCACCACATAAACATCACAATTTATAATTTAAAATTGGATTCTTGGTCTTCATGGACGAAAGAAATCCATGAATGAACACTTGACATACCTGGGTGAATGTTTTCTTGAATATTGGTGGAGGAAATCTCAAATTCTTGCCTTGGGATTAGACACCTATGGTTTCTTATTCTTGGGGATTGATCTTTAATAGAAACCCTAATTTGGTTTTGTAGATGAATAATGATGTTATGAGCTCTGATCTGGTATAATTAGGGGTTAAAACGGGTGGAAAAAGACCCAAATACCCTTTTAAAAATGGCCAGAATTTGAACTTTCTGCCTTGTCTGCGATGGTTTGGGCGATGGTTCATCACTAGCTCGATGGTCCATCGGTCCTGACCGTCGCACTAGGCCAGAAGATGGGTTCACTGCCTTAGTCGCAATGGCTTGGGCGATGGTTCGTCGCTAGCTCGATGGTCTATCGGTTTGACCGTTGCTTCTTGGCAGTTCTGATAGTTCTCTGTAAACGTCCATAACTTTTTACTCTGATACCAGATTTGGACGAAATTGGTATCATTGGAAAGATAATTCAATTTCCCACATGATAAATAGTCAAAATTGGTGAAATTCTATCCAATTTAAACATTAATAATTTAGGAAGTCATCACTAACTCTTTTAAAGACTAGATTTGACTTAAAGAAAGTTTGGGGTATTGCACTAATGACCCTTATCTCATAAGAAATATCATCAAAGGGGTTAGTGGTGGATGGCCTGCAAGACTTTGACTCCTAAAATGTTGACTTTCGCAATTCGATCTTTCTCTTCTTACTTGTCACGATCCAAACCTGGGCCTGGCCGTGATGGGTATCTTAAATCCAACAAAGATCGGAGACTATCCCCTTAACTTTCCAATACCACCAAGAACACCTAACCACGGATGACTATCAATATAAAATGAGATATGAAAGATGAACTCAAAAGACTATTAAATATCAATAACAAAAACTATGCACAACACCCATATCCGCAATATCCATAAGCCTCTAACATAAAATCGAGTACCAATAAAGTGTAGGTTCATACCCCCAACTATAGACAAAATAAATTTTAGAAAAATTCTAAGACACAATAACCAAAACATGAAATGTAGACTTTTAATGTACAGAAGATCACAACTTTAAAGTCACCTCACAAAATGATCCTGAATCCTTGTCACTGAGCAAGAGGAGTGGAAGTATGGCTAAATCTTGCATTGCATGGGGATACAACGCCCGAAGATAGTTAGTGGTTGGAGTTATAGCATGTAACTTAGAGGATAGAGGAACAAATAATTCCATGGATAATAATTCATGACCAGTGAAAATCCAATGCACATAGCCATATGTAAATACATATATGGATATACTATGCTAGGATAGGGAAAAAGGCTTAGCATGAACTTTTAAAACATTAACCTAGACTCACACCTTCACGGCTAGATATCATAACCCCCATTATTGCCCAGTTAAAATATTTAACACATAACTAAACCATCAATTTCAGGAGTTAATTATTAAGGCATTATTAAGGGGTATCGTCATACCGACTATATCTTGCAAGCAATGACATTAGCTAACATCTTTGGGAATTCTCTTGTACCTCACAAACTTCATCTTTAGGGATTCCCTTGTACCCCATAGACTCCATTATTAAAATCACTTGGGGGTTCTCGTGTACCTCACAAGGTTTTTCATTCTAACAACCACTTGGGGGATTCCTATGTACCCTACAAAGTTTTTTAGAACTATCTTTCCATTCATGCGATGCATTATTTCAATTAATAAATCAAATAAATATTTTTGGGTATTCAATTGTACCCCTAATATCATAGCTTATAAAAATTGGGGAATCCATTATACCCCGAATCCATTAACATTTTCATACCAATGCATTTATACAAGTAACCAAACCAATTTGGTGAAAAAACCATATTCATTGACAATATCACAAACATGTTGAGGGCATACAATTCTCAAAACCAATTAATTGGGGAATCCATAGCACCCCGAAATCCAATTTACCATTCTTATGCATTCCACAATGTTCATAAGCATTTATAAAACATGAATAATTCCTAATAAACCATGGAAAATTAATTAAATAAGTAATCATGTCAAAACTCTCAATTATGTCAAAACCCACATTCAAAACCATGAATTTAATAATCAATTTCATGCCATTAATAAGATTCAAGTATAGGGAAAGAGATACATAATTCATAAAAATCATGGAAAAGGCTATTACTTAAAAAATGTTCAATAACCCTCAACCCACATTTAAAATCATCAATAACACCACATGGGTACAATTATAAACACATGCTTTCGATAAAATAAGATTTGGGGAAGAGTAACATGCCTGATATATTAAGAATTATGGAGAGAGATCAACCCTTGAAGCTTTAGATGACCAACCTTGAGAAAATCCTAGTGTTCTCGACTTAGGTATTTAGGAAGGAGAGAGCGACATTTTGATTTCTATACCTAAAGACAATAGGGCATATTAGCGTTTTTAAAATATGGGGGAGGAGTTTTGGGTGAGGAAAATACCAAAATACCCATAAGGAAACCAACAAAAATGTAGGAATTTCCTCAGCTAACGACTAGGTTGATGAGTCGTAAACTTGGTGACGTTCCGTCACCCTAGTCATCAATTATAGATGGATTTTTCTCTTTTCTGGTTAAGCATGACGACTAGGGTTGATGGATTTTCATCTACTTGATGGATTTTCACCTAGTTGATAGCTCGTCAAATTAGTCATTACCTAGTTGATAACTCGTCAACTTCGTTATCACCTTTTGACAGGCAGACACTCTGAAGTTAAATAAGAATAACTTTCTACTCCGATATCGGATTAAGGTGAAACTAGTTTAATTGGAAGGAAGACTCAAAGATCATTTATTAGGTATATATTATCACACGTAAATCATTATATACTGGGAGTAATGGTCATTGGAATTTGACCCAAGTTAAAACATTCACCAAAACATAATCTATAGAAACGTTCTCAACTCATCTTTGAGTTAGGAGATTTTTGTGGACTCAATTCATATTAAAAGGTATTTATACACTATCTTATTGATCATCACATAAATACTAACATAAATCATTGGGTTCAGATATATACATGTAGGAACGACGGTTTGAATTCTAGTCCGAGAATGCGGGGCGTTACATTATCCCTCCTTTGGAATCATTTATCCTCAAATAATGGGTCAAAATTTGTTGAAGCTCTAGAAGTATGGAATAAAGGATGTAATATCATATTAGAAAACCTTTCCTCAACTGTAACATCCCACATTTTGGACTAGAATAAAAATCCATTATTCATATGCGTAGATGTTCCAAAAGCCTCGAATCCTGTGTAAATTTAGTGGTCTAATCAATTATTTAGTGTTGGAATCTATTTGAGCATGAATTAAGATCATAGAGTTCCACTAACTCAAGGACAAGTTGAAAGATTTCCTATCGTTCAAGTTTTAGTGAGCGTCAAAACTTAGGTCAGCTTCAATCGATCATAAATCCTTGTATATATCTAATTATAGGACCTACTATATGTCAAATGAAAGATATTTGAAATATATTTCCAAGGATATCAATTTCACCAAAATCCAATATTGGATAAAAAATTTATGTCCATTTTACTCCAGTATATCAGCCTGGAAAACTGAGTGACGACATTTTATGATAACTTATCACAAGTCTGACGGCTTATCACGAATGTCTTCAACCTTAGGAAGAAATCCATCAATTCCATCCCCCCAGTGATGACATTTGTGATGACTTATCACAAGTCTGATGGCCTATCACAAATGTCGTCAGCCTTAGATTTTCAGCAATTGGGAAGTGGTTTAGTAAGGGTATTTTTGTCTTTTTTCTTCACCTCCCACGACTTAAAACCCTCAAGTGACGTAACTTTATCCTATTTTTCTTTAGTTAAATATCTCAAAAACTCTCTCTAACACTTTCAACCATAAGATTAGTGTTTTTATTAAAATTATCTCCAAAAAGCAAGATTCAAGCCCTTTTTCCAAGATAATCAAGAACTAAGTTTCCCAATCCAAGAACTCTCCAGCAACTCATCAAAGTTTCCTTTCTAAGGTATGCGTAGTGTTCATCTATGAATCCCTTTAATCCATGGAGCTCAAGAATCATGTTTTAAATTATAAATTGTGATTTCCTTGTTGTGTTATGACTATATTCATGTTGATGATTGTTGTTTGGATTCAAGGTTGTATCTTGATGTGTTTTTCATGAAGCATGTGAGTAGTTTAGTTAAAACCCATGAATTTTGGATGGATTAAGATTGTCAAATTGATAAGTACACTTATGCCCAAAGTTGTGCATGTAAGGTGTTTGATAAAATGCCAAGAATGATAGAATCCATGTTTTTATGACTTAATAGTGCTTAAATGACAAGTCCATGTTCTATTCCTTATGTTTCCACATGAATTCCAAGTGATTGATATGTGTTATTATTATGAAATGTTTTTGTGACATGGAATGTCCATGATATTGAGGTATGCAAGTATACCCATGTTATATGTATTCCCTTTCATGTATAAGGTGTTGAGAACCATGTGTAGTATGAAATCCCCTACTTATTCCTATTATCAAAAAGTACCATGTGTGTCAGTTTCCTTCCATCGAGTCCTGGGGGTACTTGTACCCAAAAAATATAACTGTGTGCCTAGAGCCGAGTCAGTCTCAATATAATCTCAGTCGTGTTATGATTAGTAGAACTCAGTGAGTTACAGAATTCAGAACTCTCAAGCAATTATAGAACTTAAGAAATCTCAGCAATCTAAGTATCATTATTATTCTAGATTCAGTTCAGTACTCAGCTCAGATCTCATTAGCATTCAAGAAATCAATTCAGAACTTAGTATCATTCAGTCAGATAATAGATTCAGTAGTATTCCGTCAAATAACGGAACCAAGTGAACTCAGTCAGCTCAGTCAAGTAAGAAACTCAGTAACAACTTTAGTTCAGATCAAGTACAAGTTCTAAGAATCAGTTCAGAGTCTTTCAGTTGGGAGTAGGAGCTAGCACCGAGCGAGTGCAAGGATGACGGCTCTCCGTCAGAGAGGCAGAGTCATTAGGAGCAATCCCTGAACTCCAGAACTGCATAGCCAATGCAGGATGTAGACTACTTTATTACTTTAGTATTTCAGTTTGTCTTTCAATAGTCGGGAGTTAGTTGGAGACATATTCCTTCCAATCACTACTTCAGATAGTTAGAGGCTTTTAGACTAGATTACAAACTAGATTCAGACTTTAGTATTTCGGTTTTGTTTTGGTATTGTGATACCAATTTATTCAGACATTGTTATTATTTAGATTATGCTCAATATTGAACCTTATGGACTTTCAGTTTATGTTTCTGCATTTATATTCATATATTATAGTGTACAGGTACAAATATCAGTCATGGATTAGCTTGTGGTCCCTCGGGGTCATGATCACCGTGTAGCATTCCGGTTCAGAAAATTGGGGCGTTACATCAACGAAACATATATAGGCATACAGAAAGAGCTTTATGGAATCACCAAGTAAATCGTGTAAGCACAATACATGTGATAACGAGACTTGATGTAGACATGATCTTGGCATGTGTTCTATGGCACATGATCATAAATTAAAGACATGAATTTTCCTAAGAATCCTTGTCCTGATTAAGATTGGTACAAAACATGAACTAAGATTCTCATGGCACATAAGAATAGAATAGAACATTCTCTACCTCAAATGTTACATTTAATAGCCTTTAATTTTTTTGCGACAGTTCTCGACTATGTCTTCAACTATGAATACCACATTTCAAGTTCTCAATCTTACAACTCCCCCAATAAAACTAGAAACTTCAATCATTCTCATGAAGATTTTTTTTTGCTACATATCCCCTTCCTAACTATTTCTTAAAACAAAAGTTCATCTCCTTCTCCCCTATTCACCTATAACCTTAACTCGAGTAGCCACACACAAAATTTTAACCTTAAAGATCCTCTCCTCCTACTTCTAAAACATTACTTCACTGCTATTATTACTATCATTCTAATATAAGGAAAATTATTAAGGACTAGAGTATAAGCATTAGGGATGGGAGTGAGATACAGTGAAATAGGCACGAAATACCCCATAAAAACCAACTAGATCATATGTAGAGGGTTGTTCGAGAATAAACATAATGTATCATGATTTCTCCATACTAGGAACAACGAGAGACATGAATGCATATATTATGAGTTGTATAACATATAAAGTCAAAATTTATATATTGAAGGGATAAGGAAAGGATTTCTTTCTCAAAACTATAGCTTTCCAGTTTAACAGTTGAGAATGACCATAAGTTTGATAAAATTAATCTCTAGGCTAGACCCGACATAAAATGAATTGGTACATATAGAAAGCATAGTTTCTTAGAACTAAGAATGATATAAGACATGTATTTATGGATCACGAGAAATCATAATATGGAACTTGAATACTTAGGGAGCTTGGATTTTTGAGAGACATTATTGCTTCTAGTTCAGGGGTTGGAGTATGGACATAATTCGTATAGAGAACTCAGACCCTAGGCATAGACACAATTTGAATACATAAGATATTGGTAGAATGTCCTCTTGATCCGAAGTAGGAGACTAGAATAAAAATAGAGTTATAATGTCCCTTCCCCAAAACATACCACCATGAGAAAAATTTGAGGTCTACCATAGTTCATGATCCTCCCTTGGGATCAAAGGTCATTACCCTAACTTGCAACTACATTCCCTCATTGAATCTATACACATAACATAGGAAAAGAGTTGTAACATACCAATGATGATATATGGAGATGGCTCGGACCCCTGACGTGTAGTGAGAGCATAGAAATAGTTCCAACTAGTGTCAGGCCAGATGGAGCACCCTTTTGTGCAAAAGATGATAAAGTGGCCACATGAACCTTATTTTCCTAAGAAACAATCTTACCCATGAGATAGTTTCTAAGTATATTCCCTAGCTGACCATGCTCGAAGCACCTGTCCCTCTTCTTATCACAAAAACCATGATGCAATCGACCATAAAATCTACAGGGAGGATAGAATAGAGCTGATTGGGCCCTAATGGCTTAAGATTAGGCACCCTTTACCCTAGAAACATCATTATTCTAAAAATATTGGTCACTAAATGGCTTTAGATAGGGAGTACTAGTTACTGAATAGGAGTTAGGACTCCCCCATCTCTTTTTTTAGACCACTTCCCATTCTCTGCTGTCCCTCACACTATTCCGAATACTGAAATTTCTTACTCTATTTTTCTCCAATCTTCACTTTCCTCTTCTTCTCATCTTTGACTTGTTGTATATGAACCACAAGCTGAGAAATATCCATGTCCTTGTTTAACAAGGCAACCTTACTTTCCAAGATCAAATCATGGGACAACCCAAAAACAAACTTCCTCATCCTAGCCCTCATGTTAGTCACCAACTCAGAAGCATACCTAAATAACTGGTGAAATTTAAAGGCATACTCCTTGACTTTCATCCTTCCTTGATTCAGATTGAAAAATTCTTCTGCCTTTGCCTCCCTCATCTCCTGAGGAAAAAAGAAACCCAAAAAAGTACCAGTGAAATAATCCCACAAAGAAGCCTCAGCATCATCACCCCTAAGTCGCTCCCACTCTTCATATCATTGGTATGCTACATCTTTCTATTGATAAGCAGTGAATTCCACCCTCTCTACTTCAGTAACATACATAATATGGAAGATTTTCTCCATCTCAACTATAAAAAACTGAGGATCCTCATCATCTGTAGTACTATAGAAAGTTGGAGGGTGATGATAGGCGTATTTACACGCCTAAAGTACTATAATTTACCCATATTTTAGCTAAGTTTTGAGGACAAAATATATAATTAATGCACTTTTAGTCCTTTTTCCTGTAAGTGAGCTAACAAACGTGATTAGCAAGTTTTCAGGTATAAATGATGAAGATTTCAGCATTTTATGGATAACTTGATGCCCAAGGAAGCTTCACGAAAGAAGGAAAGGAGAGCTTGGACGCCTAGGGACTAAAAGTGACGCATGGAAAACCTATCCCGGTCAAAAACAGCAATTCTAAAGACTTTGGGGATCAGCAGTAACTTATTAGGATTAGGATAAGTACGCAGTATCCTAGTAGGATTAGGATAAGTACATAGTAGCCTAGTAGGAATAGGATATGGGTGTTATAAATACCCTATTGTGCTGAACTTTTTATTCATTCACTCATTAATTCATTCAACCCTTACAATTCAACTCATTCATCCTATTTTCTATTCAATTCTATTTTCTTCGACATTTAGTACTATTCACGTTACTTTCTGATGGAGAAAGAATGGCCCTTGTGACCAACATGAGATCATGATGATGTTTATTGTGATCTCCGTTGCAATCATGAGTAGCTAAACTTCTCTGTTGGGGTTATGGAAGCCTTATGAGATACTATCTATTGCTATGAGTTTGTGAATTCGTGACACGTATGTTGCTTATATCATTATTCTCTTCATCTTAATAGGGCACCAACCCCTGTTAAAAAGTTAGTGCCGTAACTGGATTAACCTCTTGGAGAATTTGTACCATTAGACACGCTTTAAGCTCGAAAGAGTTAAGGTGAAATAATCCTTGATGGTCGAAAGACGCCTGGATTTACCATAGAATACAACTCTCTATAAGCACATGTATGTCTGAATTCCGCATAACTCATAGCCAATAGAGACGTATAACTCATAAGGTGGACATAACCCCAACTCTCAATTCTCATTGATTAACATCTTTCTAAACATTTTTTCTTTTTACTTTGCTATTTGCCATTTTCACTTTGTTACATTATTGCAAGATACAAAATCCCCCCTATTGCGAGACTTGCACCAAAAATCTAATAATCTTTGCTTACTTAGTGACCAAGTATTCTCTGTGGGATTGATACCCAACCCAGTTGGGTTCTATATTTGACAACGACCGCTTACACTCTTACGAGAGCTGTAGTTTGAGCGTTATCAAAAATGCTTCCTTGGGCGTGCCCTATTAACACGTCCAAGCTCTCATTTCCTTCTTTCGTGAAGCTTCCTTGGGCGTCAAGTTATCCATAAAATGCTGAAATCTTCATCATTTATACCTGAAAACTTGCTAGTCACGTTTGTTAGCTCACTTACAGGAAAAAGGACTAAAAGTGCATAAATTATATATTTTGTCCTCAAAACTTAGCTAAAATATGGGTAAATTATAGTACTTTAGGCGTGTAAATACGCCTATCATCAGAGGGCTTAACTTCATGAACTATCCAACTCTAGTGACCTCAGAAGTAATCATAGCAATACCCGCAGAACCCATCTATTATGACTGAGATGACACCAATTGAGTCAACAAATAAATGGACTGGTGAAACTCAACATTAGTAATATCCCTCCAAGGTGGAGCCAACAGCTGGAGAAGTATCAGTGGAAACAGGTAGAACCCTATGAGAAAAGTCAGAAATAATGACCGTAGATCTGGTCTATACTCCAAGAGTTGCACATACTCTATCCACATTATCCTCAGTCAGGACAGAGGAGGTTCCACAAATATTAGATCATCTAGAAGGCATGATCTAAAAGATGAAGAAGTAGGAATTAGAGAGATCCAAGACCTTAGACGCTATTGCTTGAAAGTAGAAAATAAGAAAGAAAAACTTTCCTAAATGCATCATAGCCTCTCCCTTATAAGTGTAGTGTGCTACACACCCATAAAATAGACTACTTGACACATCTTGTGAACACCATATGAAATTGAAACCTACGCTCTAATACTAAGATTGCCATGACCTGAACCTGGGTCTGTCCATGACGGGTATCTCAAGTCCAATAAGGACCAGAGACCACCCCTTTAAATTATTCCAATACCACCAAGAACACCTAACAATGGATGACTATCAATATAAAATAAGATATGAAATATGAACTCAAAAGTCTATGTAATATCAATAACCAAAACTATCCACAACACCCATGTCCACAGTATCTACAAGACTCTAACATAAAATCAATTGCCAATAAATTATCGGGACATGCCCCCAACTATTGACAAAACAAATCTGAGACAAAGTCTAAGACATAAGAATCAAAACATGAAATGTAGACTTCTGGTGTATGAAAGCTTACCACTTCAATGTTACCTCATGAACTGATCTTGAATCCTAGTCACTGAGCAAGAGGAGTAGAAGTATGAACAAATCTTGCATTGCATGAGGATACAATTCCTGAAGACAGTTAGCGGTTGGAGAGATAGCATGTAACTCAAGGGATAGAGGAACAAATAATGCCATGGATAATAATTCAAGACTTGTCAAAATCCAATGCACATAGCCATATGTAAATACATATATAGATATACCATATCGGGATTGGAAATAAGGATTAGCATGGACTTTTAAAACATTAGTATGGATATGAAGCAATGCCATCATAAATCCACCCACAGGCTATATGGGTCTAGTGTTATTTCCTAAACAGGACCCAATATGTGTTAGCTGCACGAATCAGAGATACCATAGGTGGATAGGGATTTTCTTGTACCCTTCACCCTCTATGATACATATGTACGTGTATATACTAGGGGGATTTCTTTGTACCCTACAAGCACATGGTCATCAAGACAAATCCTCATATTGGCAAACATGAGTTTCTAGTGTCAACCTTTTGGACTCACACCTTCACGGCTAGCTATCAGAACCCTCATTGTTACCAAATTAAAATATTTAACACATAACAAAACCATTAATTTTAGGAGTCAATTATTAAGGCATTATTAAGTGGTATTGTCATACCGACTATAGCTTGCAAGCAATGTCATTAGCCAACATCTTTGGTAATTCCTTTGTACCCCACAAAATTCATCTTTAGGGATTAATTGTACCCCACATACTTCTTATTAAAATTACTTGGGGGGTTCCCATGTGCCCCGCAAGATTTTTCTTTCTAACAATATCTTGGGGGATTCCCGTGTACCCTACAAGGATTTTTTTAAAACCATTTTTCCATTAATCCAATGCATTAGTTCAAGTAAATCAAATAAAACATTTTGGGGATTCCATTGTACCCCTAATACCATAGCTTATAAAAATAGGGGAATCCATTGTACCCAAATCCATTAAAATTTTCATACCAATGCATTTGTACAAGTAACCAAACCAACTCGGTGACAAAACCGTATTCATTGAAAATTTCACACACATGTTGAGGGAATACAATTTCCAAATGTTAAACCAAGTAATTAGGGAATCCATAGCACCTTAAAATCCAATTTACCATTCTCATGCATCCCATAATGTTCATAAGCATTTATAAAATATGAATAATGCCTAATAAACCATAGAAATTCAATTAAACAAGTAATAATGTGAAATCCCTCAATTATGTCAAAATCTACATTCAAAACCCTGAATTTAATAATCAATTTCATGTCATTAATAAGATTCAAGTATAGGGAAAGTGATACATAATTCATAAAAATCATGGAAAAAGCTATTACTTCAAAATGTTTAGTAACCCTCAACCTACATTTAAAATCATCAATAACATCATATGGGTACAATTATAAACACCTGCTTTTGATAAAACAAGATTTTAGAAAGGGTAACATGCCTGAGATATCAAGAATTATGGACAGAGATCAACCCATGAAGCTTTAGATGACCAACCTTGAGAAAACCCTAGTGCTCTTGAATTAGGGATTTAGAGAGGAGAGAGCGATATTTTGATTTCCATATTTGAAGATAATAAGGCATATTAGTGTTTTTAAAATGTGGGGGAGGAGTTTTGGGTAAGGAAAAGACCAAAATACCACTAAAAAACCAACAAAAATGCATGAATTTCCTCGACTAAGGACTAGGTTTATGAGCCATCAACTTGCTGATTGTTTGTTACCCTAGTCGTCAATTATAGATAGATTTTGCTCTTTTCCAGTTAAGGGTGATGACTAGGGTTGATGAATCATCACCTAGTTGATGGCTCGTTAACTTATTCATCACCTAGTTGACAACCCATTAACTTCGTCGTCACCTTTTGACAGTCAGACCCTCTAAAGTAAAATAAGAATAACTTTCTACTTTAATATCAGATTAAGGTGAAACTAGTTGCATTAGAAAGAAAACTTATATATCTTTCATTTGTTATATAGTAGCCCATGTAACTCATTATATATTAGGAGTAATGGTCATTGGAAGTTGACCCAAGTTAAAACGTTTACTAAAACTTAATCAATAGAAATATTCTCAACTCGTCTTTCAGTTAGGAGATGTTTGTGTCCTCAATTCATATTCAAAGGTATTCCCACATTATCGAATTGATCATCACACATATACTAACATGAAATTATTGGTTTTAGATCTATACACGTAGGAATGATGATATGAATTTTAGCCTGATAATGCAGCATGTTACATTACTCTTGCCCAGTGTGCCCTTCTCTCAAATTTTGAGAGGATATATGGGGGTTCCAAGGCGCACCCAAGTTTTATAAGGGTACTATATCACACTTTCTCGCCTGCACAACTTTGTAATCAAAGAGGGGAAAGAGAGGTGTATACCTCTTTGCTTCTTTAGGAACATCATCTCAAATAGCACAAACGACATTCAAAGGGATGCCATCTAAAATGCAAGAAACCATCCTAGCCTGCATGTTAGGAACCGTTGTTATGTGGGTACAAGGGGAGACCCATCTACAAATGATAGTTATCCATATCCGGGCCTCGACAATGAAGTCATTCATGGATATATTTCTCTTGGTTTCCACCCAAAAGACTTCATTTTTAGGACATAACCTATATGCCAACTAGATTTTTGAATCACACCCCTTATCTTCAAACTCATCCATGTTTGCATTTAGGAGCCCATAGATATTATTTATTTTCTCAACCCTAAAATCCACCTCCTTTCCCTGAATCCCAATAATCATATTGGACGAGTCTGAGAAAGATACTATGCTAAGTTTAGCGTAGAAATCACGGACCCATTACTCATTCTCCTTGCAAGGATCCGCGGTGAAGCACCGGCACTCCATGGACACAAGCCTTTCATGAAATGTCGGAAGATTTTTTGGCACTTTTTTCAAGCATATCCCTCTCTCTGAGAGAAGATTTGTCCTTGGTAAATCCCCATAGTAAAGAGCGTGGCACTTAAGGGACATAAATCAGGTTTGGTCATATTCTTCCATGATATGATCCTAAAAAAACATGAAAACAAATCTAGAACATTAAACATTGACATTTAAATGCACAAACTAAGCAATGTTGTTCACTAAAGCTCATAGGATAGGTAATTGGTAGTGTTTGGACAAGAAACAGAAGTGCAGAATTTTTCTGCAAAGGCAAAAAATCAACCTCAGTTATCGTAATTGTGGGCCATAGAGCTGTAGTCACAACCCCGATGACTGAGATTGCGATATTTAAGATTGATTTTAAGACAATTTTCAATATCCAAAAATTCAAATCTTTAGCCAAAACATGTTCTACATCCAGAATTTGCACGAAAATTAATGAACAAGATGACTAGGTACTCGATTATGACCTTAGAATGTGAAAATAACTAGTTATGACTCGTTTGGGTATTTGATTGATCCCTTGGTGTGCACCCTTCATTTTACACAAATTCACACATAATTTGGGTACTCAAGACTTCCCCACGTGTGTGCACACTATATTCTAGCAGCTAACCACCACACAAGTTCATTTCAACATAGATTTAACAATGAAAATCATAGATTTAGGCTTATCCTATAACATGCATTCTATGGCCTATTTTCAACAATTAAAACATGGATTTAAGACACTTACTGGATAAGGGATGTATAACACCCTGGGTTTTGACCCTTAGAAAATTTCCTGGAATTACGGTCTTTGGACACAATACAACTCATGTGTATGAGCCATATATTGGGGTACAAGGAGTATTTTCCAGTCGTATACCGACCGTTGTTTGTTGGTAGGATGGATTTTGGTTACTGGAATGGATACGACTTAGGGCACGATTCATATTGGTGGTTATGAATCATTTGGTTCCATAACATAATATTAGAATTGGATACTTAGGTTAGATCTGAGTACGAGTGGATCACCATGGGCTATAAGCCAGGATACGGGTAGTACCCAGGACTCATATGGTGGACAGTGTCAAAATCTTCCTTGGGTTTAAATCTGCCAGGGGTACGGATGAATGGTACGGATTGTATGCTGTCAATATGACTTGATTAGATGAGTCGTATACTGGATGGTATGGGATCCAAAGGTTGAGGCCAGGATACGAGTGGAGGATATTAATTGTATTAGAGGGTACGACTCGTGTTGGTTAGTCGTATCTCTATGATGGGATTTTGGTGCAACTTAAGAGGGGGTACTCTGGATATTTTCCCATTTATCCTAATTGAGTTCCATGACTTCTAACATACATGGGAGGTTATTTACCCTATTATTCCATTCATTAATACTTAGAAAATTTTGTAAAATACTCCATAATTCTCTTAAGAGCTTTTGGGTAAGGAAAGCTAGGGTTTCAACGAGAGGATTGATTTGGGGCTTGTCTTGGTGATTTATTTACACCATCATCTTTTTTTAAGGCATGTTATCTTCCGCCATTGTTAATTTTATATGAAGGCATAGTTTTATGAATGTTTTCATGATTTCATTGATTATTTTTAAATATGATTTAGGGGGTTTGATATAAAATGGTTGGCTATGGTTTCTCATGGTTTTAATTATTCTTTTATAGGAATTAATGGTGGTTTTGGATAATTAAATTGCATGTGAATTTCTTAATGGTAATTGTAATTGGTTTTCATATTATGCCCCCAATGTGTTTGACAAAATGCTTATAAAGATATGTTTATTTCATTGACTACTTTTAATAGAACTCTTTCATGTTTTAAAACTTGGCAAAGGAATTATGCATGGTTTAAATATCTTAGAATGGTAAATGTCTAATGGTTATGCTTGAGGGGCACATGGAATCCTCCAAGTGGTTTAATATGGTAAATGAAAGGGCACTTGAAAGTCCCCTTAACCCTATAAATGGTTGGGTATGGAAGATACTTTCAAGTAAGGGTTGGTATGACGATACCAATATAACCGACTTTGGTTAATAAATGGATAATAGTTTGATTATTTGGAAATTAGTTTTAATTAGGCAATAATGGCGGGAGGTGTAGCTAAGTCATGGAAGGTGGGGTTCCGAGGGGACCAAAATTGGAAACTCATATTTGTCGATATGAGGTTGGTCTTGGTGATCATGTGCATTATGTCACACTATATTTAGGGGATGTACTAGTCATCCCAAGGGTTTCTTCCCTGGTCGTGCAACTATATGCATTGAGGCACTTTTCATAGGAGAGATGAACCCATATAGCCCATGGGTTGTTTAGGATGGAAAAGCTACACAACCTAGGTAAGGGTTTTAAAGGCATGCTAAACCCGGTCCCTTTTCTCGATATGGTTATATATATGTATGGTTGTGTGCATATGGATGGTTTTATTTTGTTTTATAAGTGGCATTATTTTATCCTTACCTTGAGATCATGCTAGCAGTCACTCGCTAACCCCGTCTACTGGCAGTTATATACCCACGCTATGCAGGAACCATTCATTTTACTCCTCCGACATAGTGTCTGACTCAAGGATCAATATTTGGACTAAAGTCGTCAGCTTCCATCCTTTCAGAAGGATCCATTTCATGTTATGGATATTTTTTTACACTTTGATTTTATTTTGGATATTAGTTTTGGCTATGGTTGGGGGCATGTCCCAACCAGATTTTATTACTCTTTTGGTTAGAGGCATTGTGGTACTTCTATATGGTGGAATGTGTGGGATCGTTACTGGTGTCGTCCTTGGCATTGGAATAAGCTAAAGGGATGATATTATTGGATGATATTGTTGGTTGTTCCATCCTATTTCATTTTGGGATTAATCATATTATATTTTGAAACATCCTTGGTTATGGCTTAGTTTAAGGCCCTTATTTTTGTATGCTTTGGTATGGTTGGATTGTTGGTATAGGATGGTTGGACTCGTTTAGGTCGATCACAGTTGTGATCTTATTCTAGAGTCTTTATGTGAGTTGTTACACTATCTTGTTGTATGCTCGGAATTCAGTTAACTCAGGGAAGGCGACTAGAGGTTAGGTTGGGTAATGGGGGTGGTCTCCGATCCTGGTCGGACTTGGGATGCCCATTATAACATGGACCTAGGGAAAGTCGTGTCAAGTTGGATCAGGTCCTAGATTCATGGTCCGTGTCGAGTCTAGTCTATTTTAGGGATGTGTAGCGCGCCACACTCATAAGGGAGAATCTACAACTAATTTTGGAATGTTTCACTTTCTTGGTATTCTATTTGCAAGCTTGGAGTCTCAATTCTAGAATCTTCTCTAATCCTTGTTTGTTTGTCTCTCAGATCATACCTCGTAAATCTGGAACACAAAGAAATTTTTCTATCCCATATGGGTGTATTGTTGAAGGGGTGTGTCCTACTTCTGGGGTTCATCTTCGATCTTACAATCCTATCTCTGATAGTTCTGGAGTTCCACCTGTAGCTACTAGTCCTTGTCAAGGAGAGGTAACTAATGTGGATTTCCATCAGTCTATTCATGCTATTGCTAAATTGTTCGCTGCTCAGGATGAGCAGGACATGTTTGGTGTTTTTTCTGCTGAGGACACAAGGGTTAGCCAATTTATAAATATTAGTCCTCCCATTTTTTTTGTAGTAAAGGTGGAGGAGGATCCGCAGGGCTTCTTGGATGAAATAGAAAAGATATTTCAAGTGATGCAGGCTAAAACCATGAAGGAGGTAAACTTTACAGCTTATCATCTCAAAGAGATTGCATATCAGTGGTATGTAGAGTGGGATAGGAATAGTGGAGATATGAAGGAGTCATCCTTATGGGATGCCTTTTCTAGTGCTTTCCTGGATCGTTTTTTTCCCCAAGAATTGAGGAAAGCAAAGATGGAGGAGTTTGTGAATGTCAAGCAAAAGAGGATGTATGTCAAGGAATATGCCTTGAAGTTTCACCAATTGTCAAGGTATGCTCCTGATTTAGTGGCTGACAAGCGGGCTAGAATGAGGAAGTTCACTTTTGGGTTGAATTGGGATTTGATTTTAGAGAGAAAGATTGCCTTTCTGATTAAGGATATAGACATCTCTAGATTGATTATTCATATACAGCAAGTGGAGTATGAAAAGAGAAAGCAGGAAAAGTTTGGGTATAGGTAGGGTAAGAGGAGCAGATTTTCTGACCAGGGAGGTACTCAGTCTCAGAGTGGTCGAGATAGTGGCAAGTGGCAGAAAAAAAGTGGGAGAGTTCTGGTTCCTTCTCTTCTGCTAGAGCTCCTTACTAGTCGAACGACAGGTTCCATCAGGGTGGTGATAATTTTCGAGCACAGGGTGTCTAATCTCAAGTGAGTGGGGGCTAGTCAGTTTCTTCATGCCCTCCTAATCGATTTTGTGGTCATCCTCATCGGGGTTATTTCTATGAAGGAAAGGACAAATGCTTCAAGTGTGTCTAGGCAGGCCATCGGCTTAGGGATTTTCTGGTTAATAAGGTTGCTTTGGGGGAAAATAAGATTTCTATGGATTTATCTTCTGCTCTTACACCGGGTGATGTTGCATCTACTTCTGTTACTGCTCTTGATTCTAGTGTTGGTCGAAATAGGTTGTATGCTTTGACATCCCGATAGGAATCCAAGGCATCACCTAATGTCGTTACTAGTACATTATAACTTTTCTCTTATAACATATATTATTTGCTTTATCTAGGGACTACTCTCTCCTATATGACTGCTTAAGTGGATGTATCTTTTAGTTTTGATTCAAAAGTTATTTTGGATCCTTTTTCTAGTTTTACCTCAGCAGGTGATGCGATTATTGGTAAGAGAGTTTATAGGAGATGTGTGGTATCTGTTGGTTGAAAGCATACCTTAGTGGATCTATTTGAGCTGGGTATGTAGATTTTGATGTTATTCTAGGGATGGATTAGTTTCATTCATGTTATGTGTCCTTGGATTGTCGAAATCATAGGGTTAACTTTAGGTTACCTGGTGAGCTAGTTATAGAATGGGAGGGGGTTTTCTTAGCTCCTAGGGGGAGGTTTATTTCTTATCTTAGAGCTCAGAGGTTAATTTCTAAAGGTTTTCTTTATCACTTGGTTCGGGTTAAAGATTCTAACTCGGAAGGTCCCTTTTCCCATCAGTTCTAGTGGTTAATGAGTTTCCAGAGGTCTTTTTGGATGATCTTCCTGGTGTTCCTCAGAATAGGGAAATAGAGTTTGATATTGATCTAATTCTAGACACTCATCTAATTTCTATTCCTCCGTACAGAATGGCTCCGACTGAGCTGAGGGAACTCAATGAGAAACTTAAGGATCTTCTGGATAAGGGGTTTATTTGTCCTGGTGTTTCTCCTTGGGGTGCACCGGTGTTGTTTGTACGCAAGAAAGATGGTTCCCTTTGGATGTGCGTTGACTATAGGTAGGTGAATAAAGTGACAGTCAAGAACAAGTATCCTTTTCCAAGGATAGATGATCTATTTGACCAGTTGCAAGGTGCCAAGTTCTTTTATAAGATAGATCTTTAGTCTGGGTACCATCAACTAAATATTAGGGAGGTGAATATCCCTAAGATGGCTTTTCATACTCGATATGGGCACTTTGAGTTTTTGGTGATGTCATTTGTGTTTACTAATGCTCTGGTGACATTTATGGATTTGATGAATAGGGTTTTTTATCAGTATTTAATCTCTTCATTATTGTGTTTATTGATGACATTTTGGTCTATTCAAACAGTAAGGTGGATCATACTAATTACCTCAGTGTGGTGTTGAGACCTTAAAGGAACAATAGTTGTATGCCCATTTCTCCAAGTGTGAGTTTTGGTTGAACACTGTAAATTTCTTGGGTCATATTATTTCTACTGAAGGGATCATGGTGGATCCATAAATTGTCGCTGTGGTGAAGAGGTGTCATAGTCCCACGACCCCATCTAAAATTCAGAACTTTTTAGGTTTAGTCGGGTATTATAGGCGATTTGTGGAAAGCTTTTCATCGATAGCTACTCCTTTGACTAAGTTAACTCAGAAGAAGGTCAAGTTTTCTTGGTCGGATGCTTGTGAGGGGATTTTTGAGAAGTTGAAGAATAAGTTAACTTTGGCTTCAATTCTGACTTTGTTGGAAGGAAATGATGGGTTCGTGGTTTATTGTGATACATCTCGAGTAGGTCTTGGTTGTGTGTCGATGTAATATAGGAAGGTTATTGACTATGCTTCTAGGCAGTTGAAGGTATATGAGAGGAATTATCCTACTCATGATTTGAAGCTGTTGCCAGTTGTGTTTGCTTTGAAAATATGGAGGCATTATTTATATGGTGTGAATGCGTATATCTTTTCTAATCATAAGAGTCTATAATACGTGTTCACCCAGAAAGAGCTTAATCTCAGGCAGAGGAGATGGCTTGAGTTACTCAAGGATTGTGATGTGAGTCTTCACTATCACCCAGGTAAGGCTATTATGATTACTGATGCTCTTAGCAGGTTATCCATGGGGGAGTTTGGCTCATGTAGAGAAAGGAAACAAGGAATTGGTGAAGGATATTCACTGTTTCGCTAATCTTAGAGTTTGCCAGTTGGACTTCAAGGATGGTTGTGTGATAGTGCAAGAAGTGTTTCGATCATCTCTTAATGCATAGATTAAGGAGAAGCAAGTGCTAGATCCTATCTTGATAAAAATCAAGGGTGACATTGGTAGAAAAAAGTTAATGGTGTTTGAGATCATTCCTGATGGTACTCTACGATAACGGTGTTTGAGATCATTCATGATGGTAATCCACGGTACTATGGGAGGTTATGTCTTCCTGATGTTAACAGGTTGCGACAAAGGATTTTGGCTGAAGCACATGAGTTGTGCTATGTTGTTCATCCCGGCTCGACTAAGATGTATCATAATCTCAAGGAGATCTATTGGTGGAATGGAATGAATAGCAATGTGGTTGATTTCATGGCCAAGTGCATAGTGTGTCAACAGGTTAAGGTCGAGCACATGAGGCTAGGTGGGTTGTATCAAGAATTTGATTTTCCTAAATGGAAGTGGGAAGTAATAAATATAGACTTCATTACCAGTCTTTCTTGGTCTCCAAATTAATATGATTTGATTTAGGTCATTATGTATAGGATGACTAAGTCTGCACACTTTTTTCCAATGCGAACTACTATCTCGGCGGAGGATTATGCAAAGATGTATCTTTAGAAGATTGTGAACCTACATAGGGTTCCTGTTTTGGTTATTTCTGATCATGGAATGCAATTTACATCTCACTTTTAGCGGTCTTTTCATAGAGGGTTGGGGACCAAGGTGAGTCTGTGTACTGCTTTCCATCCACAAATAGATGGGAAAGTAGAGAGAACTATTCAGACATTAGAGGTTATGCTTTGGGCCTGTGTCATTGATCATGGTGGCAATTGGGTTGAGCATCTACCTTTGGTGGAGTTTTTTTACAATAATAGCTATCATTTTTGTATTGGTATGTCCCCTTTTGAGGCATTGTATGGTAGGAGGTGTAGATTTCCTACTGGTTGGTTTGATCTTGGTGAGGCAGATATGTTTGGTCCCGATTCAATTTAGCAAGCTATGGAGAAGGCGAAGGTGATTCGGGATAGGCTTAAGGCTGCCCAAAGTTGACAAAAGTCCTATGCAGATGTTCGGCGTAGAGACTTGGAATTTAAGGTTGGGGATAAGGTTTTCCTCAAGGTATCTCCCATGAAGGGAGTAATGCAGTTTGGCAAGAAGGGAAAGCTCAGTCCCCGGTATGTGTGTCTTTATGAGGTTTTGTGGAGAATTGGTAATATTGCTTATGAGCTGGAGTTTCCTTCTAGCTTGAGATTGGTTTATCCGATCTTCCATGTTTCCATGTTGAGGAAGTGCATTGGTGATCCTTCTTCGTTTATTCCTTTGGAAGGATTGGGTTTCACGGATTCTTTATCTTATGAAGAGGTCCAAGTTGACATCTTGGATAGGTAAGTTCGTCGGTTGCAGACCAAGGATGTGGCTTCAGTTAAGGTTCTTTGGCAAAACCATAAGGTGGAAGAAGCTATATGGGAAACAGAAGAGGACATGAAGTCCAAATATCCGCATTTATTTTCTTCTCTTGGGATTTATGCGGAAGGTAGGTGTTTTCAACACATCTTTATATTCTGAGTTTGTTAAAAGAATGGTTAACTTCTTTGCCTCTTTGTTTTCAAACTTTGTTAAAGATTGGGAATATGTTTGATAAGATAATGCAAATGACTCGTGCATGTGGTTACCCCTACCTTATCCGTTATTCGGGGACGAATATTTCTAATAGGGGAGACTATAACACCCTGGGTTTTGACCCTAAGAAAATTTCTTGGAATTCTAGTCTTTAGACCTTATACGACTCATGGGTACGAGTTGTATGCTGGGGAACAGATGGTATGGTCCAGTCGTATGCTGACCAGTGTTGGTTGGTGGGATAGATTTTGGTTATTGGAATGGATATGACTTAGGGGTACGAGTCGTATTGGTGGTTACGGATTATTTGGTTTATTAACTTGATCTTAGACTTGGTTACTTAGGTTGGATCTGAGTATGAGTGGCTCTCCATGAGCCGTAAGCTAGGGTACAAGTCGTACCCAGGACTTGTATGGTGGACAATGTCTAAATCTTTCTTGGGTTTAATTATATTAGGGGTACGGATGAAGGGTACGGATCTTATGCTGTCAATATGACTTGGTTGGATGAGTCGTATACTGGATAGTATAGAATCCAAGGATTGAGGCCAGGATACGAATGGAGAATACCAATCATATCAAAGGGTATGACTCGTGTGGGTCAGTCATATCCATGTGATAGGATTTTGGTGAAACTTAACTGGGGGTATTCTGGATATTTCTCCACTTATCCTATTAGGGTCCCACAACTTCTAACCTACTTGGGAGGTTATTTAACCTATTATTCCATTCATTAACACTTAAAAACTTTTATAAAATACTCCATAATTCTCTCAAGAGCTTTTGAGCAAGGAAAACTAAGGTTTCAACTAGAGGATTGATTTGGGGCTTGTCTTGGTGATTTATTTTCTTCATCATCTTGTTTTAAGGCATGTTATTTCCCCTTATTCTTAATTTTATCTGAAGGCATGGTTTTATGAATGTTTCTATGATTTCATTAGTTGTATGATTTTGATTTTCAAATTTGATTTTGGGGTTTTGTATTAAATGGTTGGTTATGGTTTTCCATGGTTTTAATTATGCTTTTATAGGCATTAATGGCGGTTTTGGATAATTGGATTGCATGGGAATAGTTTAATTGTAATTGGTTTTGGTCATATTATACCTCCAATGTGTTTGACAAAATGCTTATAGAGTTATGTTTATTGTAATGACTACTTTTAATGGAACTCTTGCATGTTTTAAAACTTGGTAAAGGAATTATGCATGGTTTAAATGGCTTGGAATGGTAATGGATAATGGTTATGCTTGTGAGGCACATAGAATTTCCCAAGTGGTTTAATAAGGTACATGGAAAGGCACTTGAAAGTCCCTTTAAGCTTATAAATAGTTGGGTATAGATGATACTTACAAGTAAGGGTTGGTATGACGATACCAATATCAACAACCTTGGTTAATAAATGGATAATGGTTTGTTTATTTGGAAATTGGTTTTAATTAGGCAATAATGGAGGAAGGTGTAGCTAAACCATAGAAGGAGGAGGTCCCGGGGGGACCAAAACTAGAAACTCATATTTGCCAATATGAGGTTGGTCTTGGTGATCGTATGCATGATGTCACACTCTATTTGGGGAATGTACTAGTGATCCCAATGGTTTCTTCCCTGTTCATGCAGCTACACGTACTGTGGCCCTTTTAGCAGAGAGAGATGAACCCATATAGCCTGTGGGTGGTTAAGGATGGCAAAGCTACACAACCCAGGTAAAGGTTTTAAAGGCATGCTAAACCCGGTCCCTTTTCGCGGCATGGTTATATGTATATATGTATGGTTGTGTGCATATGGGTGGTTTAACTTGGTTTTATAAATGGCATTATTTAATCCTTACCCTGAGATCATGCTAGCGGTCACTCACTAACCCCGTCTACTGGAAATTGTATACCCACAATATGCAGGAACCGACCGTTCTACTCCTCATATATAGTGATCGACTCAGGGATTAATATTTGGATTGAAGTAGTGAGCTTTCATCCTTTCAGAGGGCTCTATTTCATGTTATGGATATTTCTAGACACTTTGATTTTATTTTGGATATTGTTTTTGGCTATGGTTACGGGCATGTCCTAACTGAATTTCATTACTCTTTTGGTTTGAGGCTCTGTGGTACTTTTGTGGGTTGGAATGGGCGGGGTTGGTATTGGTGTCGGCCTTGGCATTGGAATAAATTGAAGGGCTGACATCATTGGACAAGATTGTTGGTTGTTCCTTCCTATTTCATTCTGGGATTAATTATATTATATTTTGAAACATCCTTGGTTATGGACTGGTTTATGGCCCTTGTTTTGGTTTGCTTTGGTATGGTTGGATTGTTGGTATGGGATGGTTGGACTCGATTGGGTCGGTCACGGTTGTGATCTTATCCCAAAGTCTTTATATGAGTTGTTACACTATTTTGTTACATGCTCGGAATTCATCTAACTTAGGGAAGGTGACTCGAGGTTGGGTTAGGTAACAGGGGTGGTCTCTGGTCATGGTTGGACTTGGGACGCCCATTACAAAAAGACCCTTGGGCAGGTCGTGTCAGGATGCAAGATGGATGCAAGGATGATTTTGGAATGCTCAAAATTTGGCCCAGAATGGGTAAAATTTAAGAGAAAAGTTGAGAAGGGAGTGTCAGGGAATGGGTGATTTGGATGGTCATATAACTGACCTGACTACGATTACGATCAATGGTCCACGATAGCGAACACGTGGGTGACCTCTACCGCAACAAGGGGGCCATAATCGCGGTAACTAAGGGCATTTCTGCACCTATATTTTCCCCTACTCATCTTATGACTCAATTTTGGCACACATTCCCCTGTTCAGTCCAACATGCAAAAATTTCACACTTTTTCCTTCTTAAACTCATTCAACACCCTCCACAGTGCTACAAATGCATGGATTAATCAAATCACAAAAATAAAAATCTACACCACTAAATAAATAATAAAAAGGATACAAGCCACTTTCATGGCATTTGTGGGTTGCCTCCCACATAGCGCCTTAGTTATCGTTGTGGCATGACATCTTCTATCTTTTTCATGATGGATCCTCAAGGGACCTATTCTTCACTTCCTCATCCTCAAAATCTATGATAGACACCACCTTAAGCTCCATGTGTTGTTTCTCCATTTTCCCTACCCAAAATGACACTTCACCATCATGGACTCTAAATCTTATTTCTCCAAGATCCAAATATACAATGGTCCTTCCGGTAGCAAGAAAAGGTCGACCTAGGATAATAGGCACCTCTTGGTCTATCTCACAATCTAACAACATAAAATGCACTGGAAGTATGAATTTATCCACTTTAACCAACACGTCGAACAAAAAACCAATCGATTTCTTAATGTACTAGTCCACCATTAAAAGCTTCATTGATGTTGGAGTGGGGGTACTCAATCCAAGCCTCTGATATATTGCAAAGGGCATGATATTAATACTCGCACTAAGGTCACGTAAAGCTTTTTCAAACTTATGTGTCCCAATGGTGCATGGAATGGTAAAGGCCCGGGGGTCCTCTTTCTTTTCTGCCAATTTGCTACTCATGATAGCACTACACCCATGGGTGACTTCAATAGTGTTACCTCCAACAAGCTTCCTCTTTGACATCAATTTTTTCATGAGCTTAGCATACCCAGGAATCTCTTGGATAGCCTCAAGTATTGGGATATTGATAGAGAGGTTTCTAAGCTTAGTCATGAATTTCATAAGCTTGTCATTCTCCTCTTTCTTCTTAAGCCTTTGTGAAAATGGAGGGGTGGGGGTAGGGGAGGGGGGTCTTGCATGGTGGGCAATACATCATCTTGTAGGTTATCATTCTCAACCACCTCTTCATTCATTTCCATCGGTTGTTTTTCATCTTTCTTACTTTGAGATGTTGGGAGACTTTCTTTCGACTCAACACAACCTTAGTCTTCACATTCATTAGCCCAAACTTAGGATCTTTGTCACCCACATTTTATCCCTTAAATTCTTTCAAATGATCGCCAAAAATATGCTGGAAGTATGAATTTATCCACTTTAACCAGCACGTCGAACAAAACACCAACCGGTTTCTTAATGTACCGGTCTTCCATTAAAAAATTCATTGATGTTGGAGTGGCGGTACTCATTCCAAGTCTCTGACATATTGCAAAGGGCATGAGATTAATACTCACACCAAAGTCACATAAAGCTTTTTCAAACTTATGTGGCCCAGTGGTGCATGGAATGGTAAAGGCCCCGAGGTCCTCTTTCTTTTCCGCTAATTTGCTACTCATGATAGCACTACACCCATGGGTGACTTTAATAGTGTCACCTCCAAAAGTTTCTTCTTCGACATCAGTTTTTTCATAAGCTTAGCATACCTCAGTTTTTTCATAAGCTTAGGATACCCCAGAATCTCTTGGATAGCCTCAAGTATTGGGATATTGATAGAGAGGTTGCTAAGCTTAGTCATGAATTTATTGAGCTTGTCAGTATCCTCTTTCTTCTTAATCCTTTGTGAAAACGGAGGGGGTGGGGTTAAGGGAGGGGGCTTACATGGTGGGAAATACATCATCTTGTGGGTTATCATTCTCAACCACCTCTTCATTCATTTCCACCGGTTTTTTATCTTCCTCACTTTGAGACGATGGGATACTTTCTTTTGACTAAACACAACCTTAGTCTTCACATTTATTAGCCCAACCTTTGGCTTTTTGTCACCCATATTTTATCCCTTAACTTCTTTCAAATGATTTCCTAGAGTCTTACCACTCCTAGTGACTATTGCCAACACTTGAGCTTCATTTTTTGGATTCACAATAGTGTTACTAGGAAGACCCTCTCCCCCTTAACTCTAGCATTCAATTGAGTGGAGATTTGCCTGATTTGCATTTCCAATTATTTGATAGAAGTGGAGTGGGACACAACTGTTTGGGTGAGTTGCAAAAAATTGCATTTTAATTCACAAACCATTTTGTCTGTTCCCTCCACTTTCATCAAAATTCTTGCCAAGACATCTTCGATTTTGTATTTTTTAGGGTCAACAGAGTTACCTTCTTTGTTCTTTTCCCGGTCATGGAGAGGTACATAATGATCGTATTCACAGTCTCTATCCCTTCAATCACGGTCACGATCTCTATCCCTTTTTTCTAACCTTGGTTTCCACCTTGCCTTTGATACGCTGGGAGGGAATCCCTCGAATAATTTTCCAAATACCAAATCTCCTCATCAAGTTTCTCGGCTTCTTCATCATCATAAGCCGTGGATGCCATGAAATTCACCGCTTTTGTGGGTGCACCCATCATATGTCCTGTCAAAATCTCTAATCGAGTCATCATTTTTGCCATGTTCTCTTCTATCTCCTCATCTCTCTTTCTTTGTCCATTGTCAACAACAGAGGTAGTAGGAGATCTCTTTGGTACCTGGCATCACGATTGTGCCACCCCCAATTTTTCATGGTAACTTCATCAATCAAATTTGTATCCGCTTGATAAGTCAAATTCATAAGAGAGCCCCTCGCCACATTATCTACCACGGCTTTGTTGAGCGGATTAAGAGCCCAATAAAAGATTTGGAGAAGCATTTTCTCCAGGACCTCGTGGTTTGGACAATGTAGGAGTTTTCCATTGAATCTTTCCTACAACTCGTAGAAGGGTTCCCCATTCAATTTCCTAAAGTTCATGATCTCATCACACAATTAGAGAATTTTGGATGGTGGGAAATACCAGTCAAGGAAGACCACGGTGAGTTCATCCCATGAAGTGATTGATCCGGCCAGAAGATAAAGAAGCTACAATACCGTCTCTTCCACTAGACAAAATGGGAAGAGACGAAGCCGGATGGACTCTTGGGCTATGTGTGTAATATCAAAGGATGCACACACTTCAATGAAGTTTTTCCAATGAAAATTGGGGTCTTCATAGGCTTGTCCCATAAAAAGTCCCTTCATTTGTAGCATATGCAACATGATGCTCGTGATATGAAAGACACTGGTTCCATGAGTAGGTGATATATGGATGGCACTTGAATGACCAATTCGTTAAGTATATTCTGATCATCAAGAGGGCCATCAAAAGACCCGACAATGCTTGCATTGTCACTCATAGTTCTGTGAACACTTTGAGAATCACCTAAAAAGGAAACAAAAATAACAAACAACATAAATAAACATAACTACGGGATTACCCTAAGTAAGAACCAACCCGCACAAGTGAAAACTATATTTCACTCCCAGGAAACGATATTATTTTGATAACTCTTACCTATACCATTCAATTTGGTAGAGGATGGTTGTTGTCAATAGTTCAACTTACGTTGAGGTCGAATCCACAAGGAGTGAAATTAGAATTCTAGTCCTATGGATGTTAGCACTTACTATAAAGACGCCCAAAGTGTAAATAAGGTAAAAAGCATGATTTAAATTTAGGGGTGGGGGGGTTTGGAAAGTGTTTGTCAATATCAACTCAAATCGACGAATTGAAACAACACTTGTATTTTCAAATAAATATGAGAGGAATCTTGGGATTACGTCTACCTAAGGGAAAGTTTTGCATGGATGCATGAAAATTTAGTGTACATTTTAGTTATCAATTATGTGGTAGGCTAAGTCGAAAGTTCTTAAGGCTAGTTTGTCAACAAACCGTCAAGAATATCACTCGTTAACCCTTTCGAGTACCTAACAACTATGCCAAATATAATCACCTATTACCTTAATTGGGAAACCCTATGTCTAGAAAGATTCTCAAGATATAGTCAGCTTCCTAATCACCCTTATGACTAAGATAGTAAAAATTAGCAAACTACATCCATCAATTGTCCACTATTGCTTTGTCACCCATATCTCTCTTTCAAGGATGATATGGGTTCAAAGAGTTCACCCAAACCCCTTTTTCAAGGATGGTGTGAGCATTCAAGAATTTGGGGTTTTCACCCATAAATCGATTTTGGGTGTTTTGGGTTTTCACCCACAAATTCTAACTAATTTAATTAAGCAATAGTGAACCCATCACCTTCAAACTAGCATATACATAAATACATCACAACCCACACATAATTGTACCTTAATTCAACACAATCCCAAGACAGTGAATGCTTAGCTACTCACGAAGAAAAGAGAGAGAAATACATTATCGGGATTATTCAAATCTTCCATTCTTCAATTACACTAAATTCAAAGTCCCCCAAAATAAAAAAATACAATTGTTTCCCAAACTAAGGTTTTAGTCTTCAAATTCAAAAATATTTCAAAAGAGTAGAATACCCAAAATATAAAGGATTTTTTCCATTAAAAGGAATTTGGATTCAGCTGAATGAAATTACAAAACTGATCCTGGGTACAATACAATCCCACGTAGCCGCGATCGCTGAAGCTTGCCCACGATCAAGGCTACCGTGATCTTAGTTAGGACACCATGATTGGGTACTTTGACCTGGCTTGACTGACCCCGTTCACGGACCACAGACCACGATCGCGGTAATTGAGGCTGAGTTCTACTTCAGGTGTTCAAGCCTCACTTTTTTCCCCTTTTCGACCCTTTTCAACCATCATCCATATCTTTCCTTCCCATAACCAGTATGCCTGAAAAATATGGAAATTATTGCATTTAATCACAATGTTGTCTATTTATACATGCAAATCATAGTAGTGTGCACGAATGTTGAGTGCGAATGAGTGGTAAATTCACCACTCATCAATCTTGTATATGCATGTGCCCCCTTGTTCTATTTATATGTGATATAATGCATACTTGTGTTTTATCTTTGTGTGATGTTGTAATATACGTGATATATTAGAACTGTTAGTGAAAGCAGTGTGGGCTACCGTTGTGGGACATTTTCTAATTATAGGTGACGTGCCCTTAGTGTGTATTTTGTATGTCTTATTTTCTACTTTTCTCGGTCGAACTATGATACCTACTGAGTACAAGTGGACCATATTCCTACTTCACCCTTTCAATGCAGCTTTAGGTTCGGGTGTTCCTTAGACTGGTTGATTTTGAGCACCTTAAAATTTCTCAAGGTAACGGTTAGACATTCATACGTTTGGATTTCACCTCTATCTTGTTGTATTAGTTATATACTTATTAGTATTCAAAGAAAAATATTATTCTTTTGTGGTTATTTTTCTGATGTATTTGACTCCTGAATTGTATTAGTAGTTCTTACACTATTGACACCTATTTTGGGCATGGTTGGTATTCTAGATAAGTTCTTTCCACATTGTTATGATTACTTGTATGGTTCGGCTTCATTCTAGAAACTTTACCTTGGGTACTTTTGTCTTTTCTTTTTCTTTTTTGTATCAATTTAGGTGATAGACTTACTTGTCAAGGTACGCCGCGACAAGTGCCATCATGGCCCTTATTTTTGAATTGTGACATCACACTCTCAATCTAATAATAATAATAATAATAATAATAATAACTTTAAACCTTTCAATATCCCATTTTATTAGACATATTATAATGACTCTAGTCAAATAAGTCAATACGAGTAATAGTCTTGTTGATGATGTTATAAAGATATTGATGACATTTTATTTTCTTAATTCGATGAAGGCCTTTATCGATTGTCCGAAGCAAAGATCTACTCCGATAATCCTAAATTAATAATTTGCATATAGAGAGAATGACCAACCTCTCTCTACCTCACCCTCAACTTCTATTCAAATTTACGGTGAGTATGATCCATGCTTCATGAAGGTAAGGAACCATCCCCACCAGAAACACCAAATTTTCTAGATTGAAAAATGGGAATCAATCAACTATCAAAAACTCTTACAGTTGAAAACAAAAAGGATAACATCAGACTTTTATTTTAGAAATAAAATTTTCGAGGTTAAAATAATATGCAGTTGAAAATTCACGTAAAATTGAGTTAAAAACAAGGTCCGAAATAAAAAAAATAATATTTTTAAGCTTTACTGACAATAGCACCAAAATTTATTTTAAAATCATGATTAAGAGATGTTTTCAAAGATGTAGCAATGAGAAATAATGTAGATATATGTTTAGAGGATACCCACATGAAACACGAGGAAGAAAATCTCAAAAATTTCCTTTTCCAAAGCTTGGAGGTCCAAAAATAAAAAAATCATAAAAAAGGGAATTTATACTGTTATGTGGATAGTACCTTGTGAATATGGTTAGCCTTTGCATTCGCGATGTTCAACGAATGACCATGCCAAAAATTCCCTTCGCGTTCATGAAGGCTAATGAATCAGGCCTTTTGCGTTCGCAACAGCCTCATGGCGTCCGCAAAGAAGGCAGAAAACTCGACCCGAATTCGGTTGCCCTTTGCGATCGCAATCACCACCTTACTATCATGATGAAAAAAAAAATTCCTTCTCCATATTTGTGGCCAAGGGTCCGTATTCTCGAAGAAAGTTCTAGTCACAATATACCAGATGTGCACCAGCTGAATTTGGATGTTACAAAGTCTCCGAACGAATCCTCAAAATTCATTCGGAATCTCAGAATTCGAACAAAGTCTGTGTTGTTGTTATTTTCATGTAATATATATACATATATATATATATACATACATATATATATGTATATATATATACATTAGAACTGTCAGTGGAGACGATGTGAACTACCGTTTGAGACTTTTTAGTTTGAAGGTGATGTACTCATAGTATATTTTACTAATAATATTTTCTACTTTGCTCAGTGGGCCTATGATACCTACTGATTACAAGTGGACCCATACATATCACTATTATGCCCTTTCGGTGCAGATTCAGGTTCTTGTACAATACACGGCATTTGAGTTCGTGCGAGATTGGGTAGATCTTTGAGGTACTAATGTGCTCCAGAGCTTGGGTCTGACTTTCAGACCTTATCTTATTTTCTTTACGTTTTTAATTATTTTTTAAGACAGAGATGTATTTTCAGTATCTTTCTGGGTTATATTAGATGCTCTTGACTTATGACACCACTTCTTGGGCTTATTATGACATTAATTTTAGTTTTTTGCTATTATTATTATGTATAAATGACATAAATACCAACCCTTTTGGAAGTAATTACACTCTCTCCCACTTTTTTAATTACTTTACTCTCTCTTCCTATTAATATACATAACATAGCCGACATATACATAATATTTTATGTATATGTTGGGATTTTTGTAATATGTTTAGGAAGTTAGGATTTTTTATAATATTGGAAACATAAGTTGTGTATTTGTGTAATTTTTATTTATTATATTGATATTGTTTTGACTTACTTCTAGAAGTTTCACCTTAGCCATGTTTTTGTTGATATCTATATTATCTTATTAGTTTGGATGATCGACTTATTTGTCAAGGGTAGGCTAGGACTGGTGCCATCATGACCCATTTTTTTGAGTCGTGACAAAGAAAGAGCTAATTTTGTAGCTTCTGTAAAAGCAATTCTACTATTACTTATAAACATTTATTTTATTTTAGAAATTTGGCCAAATGCCTTATTTTTTAAAAATAAATCCTTTTAGAGAAAACTAAGCTTGGCAAAACATGATGTAATTTACCTTGCCTAAACATTATTTGCATTTGGACTAATTATGACATTCCACTTTTTTTATAAAATAAAAAATTTCTCTACTTATTAGTTCCCCTCCTTTTCTTCCTTTTTCTTGATTTTCTCTTTATTTCTTTGTTCTCCTTTTTGGCATATTTTTTTAAGTCATATCATTTTTTATTATCCTTTTTCATCTTAATTTAATTTCATACTCATTTTTGGCTCTTTTATTTTTGTTTTTTATTTCTCTTTTTTCTTTGCTTTTTCTCATTTTTTTCATAATCTAATTTCATTTACTTTTTTTCTCATTTTATTTATAGTTCTTCTTTTTTCTCCTGTATAATAAAAAAAGATAACTGATATTGTAAATATTTGTTGGAGTAGATGAGATTTGTTTTTCCTTTATTTGAGCCAGGTTTGGAAGGGGAAAAATGATGAGGTATTTTTTTAAATCCACATGACATTTTAGGAATTTAAAATTCAATTTTGACTTTTTCTTAATTCGATAAATATAGGATTCCTAACGAAAAGGATAAATATGCACTTTTTGTTAGGCACCAAACTATATGCATTGCTTTTTAAATGAGAGATATATCTGCTCTACAATGCAAAGTTGAGGGACGTACTTAATTATTTTCCCTTTATTTAATACACTATATATCTAATAAAAATAAAAAAAAGTAACATAAAAATGTAAATTTTTCAACCCATTTTTATCTTGTACTTCTCAAGCATTAAACAAACAAACACCACTAATTTTCCTTATAGAATTACAAAATTAAATATAACTATATATATTTACATGATATATATTATAAACTTAGAAAGATATATCATTATCAGATCTTAGAAGAAATAAGATACATGTGTTTTTTTTTTTTTTTTGGTTTTCACTTAGCACTCGCTACTGAATATTATATTTAAAATTTTAACTAATCCAAATTCGCATCACCTAAGACTAATTAATGTAATTTTAAGCACAAAAATTAGTGTATATCATGCATTTTAATATATAATTTAGTCAGGGCCCATTTAGTCATGCAATATTAAATCATGTTACGAAATTATTTGAGATGAAGTTAAAGTTTTATTTGAAAGTACAATTTAAAATTTTTAAGTTGTATTTTTACTCATAATCGTAAAAATGACATAAGTTATGAAACTATCTAATTTCTCAAGTTCTTCTACTATATCACCAAATAAGAAAAAATTCATAAATAAATTGATAAATATGATTTGTAGATACAAATATAACTACCAACTTATGGATTTTTTTGTATAAAATATAAATATATCTCCATATTTTTTTATAAATAAATATTTGCAGTTATTAACTTTCAAGTAAATAAAAAATAATAGTAACTAGTCATTCTTGGCTACAATCCTTTCACACGGTAGTGATAATCTCTCCAAGTCGAGCATGGGTTTTTTCTTTTTTTTAAAAAAAATTAAATGATACTTTTTTCTTACAAAATATAAACTTCTAAGTCAAATTTTATATTTTAAAAAATTAAAATCATAATTTAAAATTACAAATCATAGTTTTTTTTTTTTTGAGAATCTGGGATTTCCTCGTGATTTGAAATCCCAAATTTGAAGCAAAGTACCACTATTTATAACCAAAAATTTCAGTTGATTAAACTTTGGTCAAGTTAAAATTAATAAAATTGACTCGCTAATTAATAAAAATTAGATTACACCCAAATAAATAAATATCATAGAATCTACCATCAATTATTTGAGTTTGTCTATGATAGTATTAAATTATTAAATGAAATTATGTCAAACATATGAATAAAAGTTTGACTAGTTTATAACAACTTGTGTAAAATAAAGTTATTTATTTATAAAAAAGTTATAAGTTATTTGAAATTTATTAAAGTTATTTAATTTAGAATTATTGACTTATAAAAAAACTTGAATGTATTTTCTAATAAAAAATTAAATCATATTATATATGGAGCTACTATATATGATTCTTGAAATTCCACAAAAGAAATCATGCAAGTTTCAGCTTCCTATATAAATGTATATCGCTCCTTATTTTATCATGCACAATAACTTAACCATTATGACGCTATATATGTTGGGACGATCATTATACAAATAGGTAATTACACACCACAATAAATTTATATATATTTAACGTAATCATTATTAATTTATAACTTTTAACATTGCATTCGATTAAACAAATGATATTGTGTCAAAATGAGTTAATATGGGTAATAATATTGTTGACAATGTTAAAAAATCGTGTCCACATTTTTTTATTTAATTCAATGAAGACCCTTATTGATTGTGCAAAATAAATGTTTAGCGGCTCACTTACTTTTTTTATTTAAGAAAAAAGATTGATCGTGTTATAATTGATGAGATAGAAATTCATTTGATAATCCAAACTTACTAGGATTATGATAACGCCTAATCAACTCAATCATGATAGGTAAACGAAACTCAAACACATACAAATAGTTTAAAGTTAGGGCAAAAGTCAGAATATCAAGACGAACCATCGATTATAATTCAAAATCATTCACAAAGTAAGGTAGAATAATATAATCCAAAAAATATCCAAGACTTAACTGTCCCAAGTACAAGAAAGCCTCTAAACAAAATGTCATGACTAAAAATACAACTAAAAGAATTTCAAAGGGACTTTTTTAGTGAGTCCATTTATAGCAAGAAAATTTAAATCAATTTTTTAGTATATTCTGGATATCATATGATTAAACTAAACGACATTCAAGAGGATTTTTCTAAGAACTCAACTTCTAAGTGTTAGAAAAAGAGAAATTCACGCACTATCGATCTACTAATTAATTATTTAACATATTATTTTAGAAAATCACTTTTTCGTTGAAAAGAATTAGAATTAAGAAGAAATATGTTTTTTTTTGTTATTATCATTGTTTTGGTTATTATCTAGACAGTTAATAAGATATTTCGTTTGATTATAATTTTTTGAAATACTTTCTAAATATTTTGAATTGTTAACTAATTGTGATTTATAGTATTTTTATGTAGTTTCTAAATATAAAATTTTTTTCAAGAAAACCAAAAATTCTAAATTCTAACTCATACCGAACATTAATTAGTTCATTTAGTAAATATTTGTTTGTTAACGAAACGGTCGTAGATATGCATCATTTGTTAAATAAAATTCGGGGGTATATATGTACCCTTTTTTTAATGAGGGGTATATCTGCTCCAAAGAGAAAATTTGAGGGTCATATTGAACTATTTTTTCTTAATTTTAAAAACTAAATATATAATAGAAATAACAAAAGGTAACAAAACAATATAATTTTTAAATCCTTTTCACCTTGTATTTCTCAAGCATTGAACCCAAACAACACCAATAATCTCCTTCATAAAATCACAAAATTAAATTCAACTATATATTATGAAAGAAAGTATAACTATTACTACAAAACTGGCCTCTATAAACTAGTAAGTGCGGAAAGAATAACCCAACACAACCCCAATAAGCTCAAAGGGCGCAATCAAAGAGAAGAAGTGACCAAAATTATGTTAATTAACCATATCTTGAAACTATAGTCGTGTAACACCCCACATTTTCGGTCTAGAATTCAAATTGTTGTTATGAAGTATGCAGATCGAAATTCAATGCTTTTATGTCTATTTATGTGTCATTATTAATTATATAGTGTAAAAATATCCTTTTATATCAGTCAAGGTCATAAAAATCTCCAAACTCAAGGACGAGTTGAGAACACTTCTATTGATTAAGTTTTAGTGAAAGATTTAGCTTAGATCAACTTTAAACGACCATTACTCTTGTACATAATGAGTTATGTGTCCTACCTTATATCAAATGAAATATATTTGAATCTTCTTTCCAACGCATTTGGTTTCACCTTTATCTGATAACGAGATGAAAAGTTATACCTATTTTACTTCAGTATGTTAGCCTGTCAACAAAGTGACGACCTGAGCTGACGGACCATCATATATGTGAAGACTTATTAGCCAAAGTCGTCAGTCTTAGGCAGAAAACATCAATTCCAGCTTCCAAGTGATGAACTGGGGTGACGGGCTGTCACCCATGACTAGAAAAGGGCCCAAACTAATCTTAAAGTAACGACTCAAGTGATGAGCTGTCACCTATATGACGGGCGGTCAGCTGAGAATTTCAGAAATTGTGAAGTTCTTTCGTAGGTGTATTTTGGTCTTTTTCCTCACCCCAAACGTTACCGCTATGACATAAATCACCAAAAATACGTACTTAGCTATTGCGAATCAGATTCAAAAGCTCTTAACCCTCTTTGTTCCTAAGAACAAAATTAGGGTTTCTCCCCAATAACTTCAAGATTCCATCACACTCTCCACAAGATAATTAAGAATTAAGATTCCCAATCCAAGAACATTCAAGAAGAGTTAATTATCTTTCAAGATCAAGCTTTAAGGTATGTTAAATGTTCATCCATGGGCCTTTTTTCACCCACAGAGTTCAAGAACCCAATTTCATATTCAAAGTTATGAATTATGAAATTTATTGTAATTTTAACTATAAATCCGCATAAATTTTGATTCTATATCATGTTTTCATGAAATTGTTGTGTTTATTAAATTCTATATGTTTTGAATTATGTTGTTCGCTGATTTGAGCCTTATTTTGGGGATTTAGTATTAAAATCATACTACTACTAGTTGCCTTAAATTAAAACCATTCCTATGTTTAAGCCATGCATTACAAGTGTTTGATGAAATGCCTCAAAGATAGAGTTTTGAATATATGCTTATATATCATGTCCTTAAAGTGTTAGTATGATCTTGGTATCATTGATATCGAGTCCTGGGGGTTATGAATAACTGAAAACTTAGCTGTTTACTTAGTTTAAGTACTTTCTAAAGATTTTCAAATCTATTATAGTATTATCAGTTCAATAAGTGCATCATATCAGTAAGCTTAGTTCAGTCCAGTGATTAGAGTCAGTTTAGTTGGGAGTAGACTTTAGCACAGATCGAACCCAGGGATGGGGCTCACCTGCTAATTAAGGGTGTGACCTTTAGTAGCAGTTCCTGCATTTCATAACTATGTAGCCAGCGTAGGTTGAGATGTTAACCTGCCAGTTAAGGGTTGATCTCATGATGATACCTGCCAATTGAGGGTAACCCTTAGTCTTTCGAGACAACACTTTAGTGGATTCATGCAGCCATGCATTAGTACCCGTGGCACGGTATTGACACCCTTCCAACTGGGGTTATAGGTTGGATCCCAAATAACTTATATTAGGGTATGTCGATTACATGATAACTCCTATAGTCTCAGTCAGTATTCAGTATATTTCATTTCAGCTTTGCATTAACCATAGCATACAGCTATTAGTTATTCAGTTATCATATTTTAGTATTTCAGTTTATAGACTATTTTCAGAATTATGTTATATGCTTGGTCATGCATTCTCAGATTTTACAGGATTCATGCATTCATATTAGTTACTCAGTTATCTCATGCTATTTCGACAATCATTATCATGTACATGAGCCCATGTATATCAGTCTAACCCCATTTAGCATACCATTACATTCAACGTACTAACGGCATACTTTTTTTTTGCGCTATGATGTCTCATATCATAGGTTCGAACACTCAGGTTCTAGACTATACCTAGATATCCCAACGAACCAATAGCAACAACAGTGGTGAGTCCTCACATTTCAAGGACCAATTATGATTATCTCAATATTTTAGTTTCAATAGCCAGTTATAGTTAGTTGGGGACTTATCCCATCAACTCCTCAGTTACTCAGTTAGAGGCTTTCAGACACTTTTAGTCAGTTTTCAATTATCATTATCATCCATTTTATCAGTATTATCATCATTGTTTTACAGACATTATCAGAACTATGTTTAAAAACCTTATGGCATTCCAGTAAATTCCGCATATATTCTATGTTACATTATTCAGTGTTCAAAACAGGTACCAACATGGGTTAGCTTGTGGTCCTTCGAGGCTGTAAGCATTGTGTGACGCCCAGGGTATACTCTCGGGGTGTTAAAAACTTAGTATCAGAGACTAATGTTTTAAAGTGTCCTAGGGAATCTGAATATCGCATCCAGTAGAGTTTTGTTCATGGGTGTGAAGCGCGCCACACTTATGGACAAGAAGCTCTAAGACATTTATTAAAAGTTTCCTTTTTTCAGTATTAATGTCGTGAGAATGAGCATGAGCTCAAATTAAATTCCCTGTATAATTCAATCTTACTTTTGTTTATAGAACATGCCTCCTAGAAAGACTAATAGAAGAAGAAATGGGAACCAGCCAGCACCTCCGCCCGTTTAGGAAAATCCCTTGAATAAGCGTGTTTTGCATGCAAAGTTTAGAGCTGCATTCACTACTCTGGCTTACTCTGTATTAGCTCAGAACACTCGGCCAGCTGCTGTTCCGGCCAACCCAGTGGCCCAATACTATCATAGCTTGGATTCGGGACTTTACTCGAATGAATCCTCTTCTATTTTTGGTATCCAAATCTGAAGAGGATCCGCAGGAATTCTTAGACATGGTGCAGAAGGTAACCGATATTATGGGGGTAAATTCTAGTGAGAGTATTGAGTTGGCTACTTACCAGCTTCAAGATGTAGCTCATACATGGTTTAAGCAGTGAAAGGTAGATGGAGGCGCAGTTACAGGGCCTATAGAATGAGAGGAGTTTACTATAACCTTCTTAGATAGGTTCTTCCCATTGGAGCTGAGGGAAGACAAAGTGTCAGAGTTTATCAACTTGAGGTAGGTAAACATGAGTGTGAAGGAGTATTCACTCAAGTTTAGTCAGTTAGCTAGGTATGCTCCTCATGTGGTAGTTGGTAGTAGGTCTAAGATGAGAAAGTTTGTGTCTAGGGTATTTGACAGTATGGTCAAGGAGTGTAGGATTGTAATATTGATAAATAAGATAGACTTGTCTAGGCTTATGGTCTATGCTCAATAGATAGATGAGTAGAAGACAAAGAAAAGACAGAGAGAATAAGAGGGCTAGAACAGGAAGCTATAATTTTAATCAGCCAAAGTCAGAGGGTAGTAATCGTCCCTAGTTCCGTCAGAAATCTTTAGTCCCATCTCCATCTTCAGCTTCCGTCAGAAATCGTCCCTATTTTTTGCATGCAAAGAAAAGATAAAGAAATTAATATATGTTCAAGGCATAATAGTTACATATTTCAAAGCAAAAGAAAATATCAAGAATCAATTTTTTAATTACAATGATATGCACACTTGGACAGTATAACAAGAGTGAGAGTCAATAGATAAAATGCAAAACAAAGACATGCACTTGCATGCCTCATGACTTATGTTCATATTAAGAATGAATAAAGGTAAAAGGAAGAAGGTCATATTCAATGAATTAATGCAAGAAACAAACAATGTAAGCTTGCGAAAGTAAAGGAACGAGGCCACAAGAAAAATACTCATGACTTCTAAAATTGAACAAAATAGACATTAATCCATATAACAAAAGAAAATAAAGGTTAACTTTTCAAGAAAGTGAATCTTTAAATTTCAACTAAGGCGACATTAACAAAAATTCATACATCTAAATTACAACCAAAATTTTATCGAAAAATGTGTAATGACTTATGGTTTATATTTCTAAGACATCGTTGATTCTCTTTTGATATTATGAATAAAAGAGAGACATGAATCAAGTTTTTACACACACAAAGAGAACATATAACAATCCGAAGTAAGAAAATAAGAATAAAAGCTTAGCATCTCTAAAAGTGAAATATCGTTCAACAATCATACTATGCAGGAGTAAAAAATATTCAAATAATTCTATTTAGCCACAAAAGTTTGAACTTTCTCATCATTTTGACAAGACAACATGAGAACAAAAGAGGAATAAATATCTTCGATGGAAAATAAAGCTAGCACTTCATCTCTTATATGAGGATTTTGAAATAAATTAAAATAATTAGCAAGCAAATAACAAATTCTTGACTTAACTAATTCCAATTTTTATTAAGGAGAAATAAACAATAATAACTATTTTTCCAACATAAAAGAAATAACTTTACATGCTAAAACAAACATATCCGCCAACAATGAATTTAAACAAGGCATGAGTTTGTCTTTAGAGCAAAGATCAAAACATTATACATAACAATCAAAGAATAAAGTCAAAAGGCAAAACAATCAATATTAACTATTCTTTTCAATATAAAGGAAATAACTTTACATGCTAAACACCAACATATCTACCAACAATGAGTTTAAACAAGACATGTGTATGTTTTTCAAGCAAAGATCTAAACTTTATCTAAATTAATCAAATAATAAGGTCGAAAGGGAAAAAAATCAATATTAACTATTAGTTTCAACATAAAGAAAATTACTTTACATTCTAAAAAATACATATCCACCAACAATGAGTTTAAATAAGACATGAGTATGTTTTTCAAGAAAATATCTAAACTTTATCCAAAAAATAAAGTAAAAAAAGGCACGTACAACTATTGCTATCTCATTTTTATATCATGAACATGAAAATAATTAAAATATCGATAACACAATGTTCTATGGCCTTCAAGGCCATCTACATCAAACAATCCCAGCAAATAAAATTATAACTACGAACTACGAAGAAGAAAAAGATGAAGAAAAAAATGATAATAAAACTAAAAAAAAAAAAAGGTGTGTTTACCTTTTTTGGGGCAGCAAAATGAGACTACGAGCTTCGTCGGAATCAACCACCACCGAAAAACGTCGCCGGCAACTCAAAAATTTTGATTAGCCAACCAACTCTATGAAACAAAAATTTTTACTAAATAAATATAACTATTTTGCTCAAAAGGATTTTTTCACCTTTCTAGCCTTTTTTTTTTTACTTTTCACCCCCTTTTCTACCAAAGTAGTGGTTGTATTATAGGACTTTTTTTCTTCTTTTTCACTGCCAATGTGAGAGAAAAATATTTATAGAAAAGGATGAGGATTTATTTCTTGTCATCCACCAACGTGGGAGAAAATTCATTTAGGGGTGTTTTTGAAATTAAAAAATTGAAGATAAGGTGAGGTGGAAGATAGTGGGGGGGGGGGACATTGTACAATGTAATACAATTTTTGAATTTCAAAATTGGAAAAGGACAAAGTTGGGGGGAAATAGTATAATGTAGTACAATTTGAAATTATTTTTTGGTGGGAATTGGGCAGAAGTTATGAGAGATTTTGGGAATTTTGAGGTTATTTAAAATATAACCCCAATTGAGATTTAAAATTTAGCCATATTCATTTAATTTTGACCAAACTAAAAATCAATTGACGGATTGCATTGGAATTATGGCCAATTTTGATTTCAATTATGGAAAAATCTAATATATTGGCAAAATTAAATTGAAATTCGATATGAATTAATACTTCTTTTAATCCCAAGCTTCTTGATTTAATAAAATCAAATGCATATGTATACAAATAAATTATTTTGATGATAAATTATATTAAAATCAAGATTTTAATTATAATATTTATTTTTAAAATAATCCTTAATTAAAATCCAATCTTTCATAGAATAAATACTTAAGTAATCAAATTATATAATATCGTATAACTGAACACGATAATATGTATTCTCTACTTAAAATGATAAAATTACGTACCAAAAGTATTTTAATTTTTTTTATTTGGACAAAATAAATATTTCAATTTTATTAAAAATCGAAGAAACTCAGGATTACATTTAGTCATGGAGGAAAAAAATAGGTGTCAACAACTTTCCCCTCCCTTTGAGTAGGGTGGATGCAAGTAACCCTAGGCAAAGGGAGGTTGACGTTTCTAATTTTTGTCCGACCATAAATTTAAATATGAAAGAGGTTGATTTTCGCACGAGTTTCATAGAGTTATGGTCGGACCTCAGTATCAGGTTTCCTACATATCTTAGGTTACATGAGAATTCAGGCCACTTGTAGTTCATAAAGCTTGATTTAGAGCATGATTTTTAAAATATTCACCAGCTATCTCGGTTTTGGAGTTTTTGGTAAAACTGAAAAGTCAAAGAATAAAGGGATTTAGGGGGAGATTGGAATGTAGTCAAAGTTTTTAACAAAGATCCTAGCCTACATATCTCCACGACTCAAGGAATCAGACTGCTCGTAGTTTGACTCGATCGGTAGAAAAAATAGTCTTTTATTTTAGACGATCTTTGACTCGGGATGAGTGAGAAGTTAATCGAGTTGCAGAAAAGAGGCTTGTAACCTCTTAACTATGAATGTGGGATCCTTAACACTCATAGAAAAGAACTTACCAGGACATAATTTCCAAAACTCTAAGTATGTTGTCACCCAAATTTGAAAGAAAGAGAAGGTTACCCTCGGCATGAGTTTAGAAATATCCCAAAGGTGAAGCTAAAAATAGAATATCCCACAAAAACCATATGTCTTCTAATAGGGGTGTAGTTAGATGGTGGTAGTGATCATCTTTTGGCTCGCATCCAAAGAGTTTGACTCCCCTCTTTAGACTATGTCCCGTTTTGCTGCTAAGAAAGAGTTTCACGTTATGCTACGTCCTATCTGGAGTCGTCCGTACCTCTAGTTTTGATTTGAGATTTTCATCCCCTCGGATGCTCTCGACAATGTTTCAAACAAAAGTGTTAGTGCTAAACATCGTTCATGAAAGAGGTATGTAGTCTTTTACCATATCTCCACGTGGGTTGTCGCCTGAAAAATGAAGTCATCCTTTTATGTGCCTATTTGGAAGGAAATAACTTGTAATAATAAATACAAAAACCCTCTTGGTTTTTGCATGCTTATCTTATTTGTCGGTTGAATATTTCTTCAATGTGGGGTGACCCTTTTGGACACCGACGACACTTTATGCAGAACGATCCCTGCAACCGTGTAATCTTATGCTGATGTGGCAACCCTTTGGCCACCTATAATAATGGTTGTATGATAACCTCTCTGGTTATGGCCAATAATTCTTTCCATTTGACTATCAGGTAAGTCTTGCACATATTTTGTATCGATAAGACTTATAGATTTCCCTTGAATTATCAATCTTTGGATAAGCTCGCGCATTATTTGATATTGGATACGAGGCAACTTATAGATATCCTTTGAATTTATAGTGTCTAGGTGATCCTGCACATTATCCAACCTTAGATAAGAGATAGCTTACATATATCCCTCCAATCGCTAGCTCTCAGGTACAATTGCTTATAGCGTCTAGGTGATCCTGCACATCATCTTACCTTGGATACAATATGACTTATAGATATCTCTCAAATTACTAGTCTTTGGGTAATCTTGCACATAATCGATCTTGGATATAACACGGCTTATAAAGAACTCTTGGACTTATCAATTTGATGATCTCACATATTCTCTGATAAGGATTTAGTTGCGACTTATGGATAACCTTTGGACTACTAATATTTGGGTAAACTTGCACACTATTCAGTTAGGATGTCATTGTGGCTTACGGATGACCTATGGGCTATCAACTCATAGGTAATCCTACACGCTATCCTATTTTAAATAATATGACTTATAGATGATCCTTAAATTGTCAATTTCTAGGAAATATCATATATCACTCATCTTCATATAGCGACTTAAAGGCGTCCCTTCAAATCATGAGCTCTTGATGCATTCAGATGCTGATTCATAAAATGATGAGATATCCTCGATGCCAACTTTTGTGTCTCGCATGTCAACAGATTCTAAATATTAATGATATCCTCGATGCCAGCATTTGTGTATCGCGTGTCAATAGATATTAGATATTGATGATATCCTCGACACCAGTGTCTGTGTCTCACGTGTCAATAAATTTTGCATGCTGATGATATCCTCTATGCCAGCATTTGTGTCTTGCGTGTCAATAGATATTAAATGCTGATGATATTATCGATGCTAGTGTTTGTGTCTCACGTGTCAACAAATATGAAATATTGATGATATCCTCGATGCCAGCATTTGTGTCTTGCGTGTCAACAGATATTGAATGCTAATGATATCCTCAACGCCAGGGTTTGTGTCTCGCGTGTCAACAGATATTGAATGCTTATGATATCCTCGATGCCAGTATTTGTGTCTCGCGTGTCAATAGTTATGAAATGCTGATGATATCCTCGACGCCAGCGTTTGTGTCACGTATGTCAATAAATATGAAATGTTGATGATATGCTTGATGCCAATATTTGTTTGTCACGAGTCAAAAAATATTGAATGCTGATGATATCCTCGATGCCAACATTTGTGTTTGCGTTTCAATAGATATTGAATGCTGATGATATCCTCGACGCCAACGTTTATGTCTCGCGTGTTAACAGATATGAATGCTGATAATATCCTTGATGCTAGTGTTTGTGTCTCGCGTGTCAACAGATATTGAATGCTGATGATATCCTCGATGCCAATATTTGCGTTCTGCGTGTCAATAAATATTGAATGCTGATGATATCCTCGACGCCAGTGTTTGTGTCTCACGTGTCAATAGATATTAAATACAATGGCCCTCTAGGAAATGAAATAATATGAAATAGCCCTCTTGGAAATGGCATAAAATGGCCCTCTTGGCGATGATATAAAATGGCCCTCTCGGCGATAACATTAAATGGACCTCTCGGCAATGACATGAGATGGCCCTCTCGGTAATTAGATGAAACGGTTCTTTTGGTGGTTTGAAAAGAGTTTCACCTGAGTCCGTTTGTCTGCTTTTTGCTTTCTACATGTACTTGTACTCAAGGTAGACAATTAGTAGACACAATGTCGCTCTCACTGGTGACCACAGTCAAGCTTTATGATAGTTTGCTGACAAATATTGTGCATCATAATTTGAATAACTTATTCTACTATTAATCTTCTTTTTTTGAAGAAATAATTAAATAGAAGATCCACCGAATGTAAGTAAATGGGGTAAAACCCTTGTTTGGGGACTACTCAAATACCATTTGCTTCGCCTTAAGGTGAATTTTGAGGATGACTTTCAGCTCTTCCTCCCATTGAGTAATCCTTTGTTTGTTGTATTTAATGTACCGACTTCCTTGAATGCACCTGCACTCAAAGTAAATATTTAATAGACATAAAGTCGCTTATGCTAGCAACTCTTTTTATATAAAGAATTCTAAATACAATATTCATAAAGTAGATAAGGCGCCTCTGTTTTTCCTTTATGGTCTCAAGAAATGAGATAGACAATTAGAAAAGTCCTCAATAAATAGGTATTAAACCCGTCTTTGGGGCTACCCGAAAATACCGTCCTTGAGCATTATATGCTTTTGTGTGGCTCGCAACTCGCTTGGGGTTTTCTGAAAAAAATCATCCTTGTGTATTGATCCCTGCATCCACAGAAAAATAGTTAGTTTTGAATGAAACAACTCTATGGTGGCGTCCTTCGATCCTTGGTTTGATCCTCTCCATCTTTCGGGTGCTCCATCATGTTGGGACCTCCATCCTGGCTCTCCGTTCCAATAGATGCCTAGAAAATCACTAAATAAAAAGATTTGTATAGATTTTAGAAAGTATTACTAGTTTCAAAAAATTATTTTAAAAGCTTTGGGAAATCTCTGTCTCTCATGTCATGTACAAGACCGACGAACATCTTTCTCTTAGTTCTGACTGTATTATGACGTTTGACGGAGGAATTCTAGGGATTCATCATTGTTGAGGCTTTCTATCAAAAGTTTTGTCATAGACAAAGATTTAGTCTAACTAGACTTTGTCTCAGATGGTGATTTCTAAAGCTTGATTTTGACATCTGGTGCTGGGAAATTTGAAATATATTAGTGGAAATTTTGAGGACCTCCTCAAAAATTCTTCCCCAGTTTAAAGTTGTTTGAGATGATATCAGCCCGTGAGGATCCGATGTCTTTGTTAGTCTTCATTCTCTTTGTTTTTGGAAGATGATCTTCCTCTTGTAAATTTTTGAGATTCCTTCTCAAAAATTCTGCCCTAGTTTCCATTTCCCAGGGTTATATGACCGAGCCGTTGTGGCACCTATGTATCCCATTGAAGCAGAAATCAGGTCAAACGTAGTTCAAGACTATGCTAAGGATATATAGTAAAATCTATTGGGTTGACTGAAGCCGATATAGTCCACCTACGTATCCCTTTCTTGGGAATTTAGGTCATCACGTAGTTCATACATAAAAAAAAGAGATAAATCTCCTATGGGATTGACCGAAGCTGACATAGGCTGCCTACATATCCCTTTCTTAGAAATTCAGGTAAAACGTAGTTCGTACATAAAAGAAAACGATAAATTCTCCTAAGGAGTTGACCGAAGCCGACATAGGCCGCCTACGTATCTCTTTCTTTAGAATTCAGGTCGAACGTAGTTCGTACATAAAAATAAGGGATAAATTCTCCTAAGGGGTTGACCGAAGACGACATAAGCTGCCTACGTATCCTTTTCTTAGGAATTCAGGTCAAACGTAGTTCGTACATAAAAAGAAGGGATAAATTCTCCTAAGGGGTTGACAGAAGCCGACATAGGCCGCCTACGTATCCCTTTCTTGGGAATTCAGATCAAATATAGTTCATACATAAAAAGAAGAGATAAATTTTCCTAAGGGGTTGACCAAAGCCGACATAGGCTGCCTACGTATCCCTTTCTTAGGAATTCTGGTCAAACGTAGTTCGTACATAAAAATTTTTTTAGGGTTAAATGGCCCTGAATACTATTATCCATCTTACTAGGGTAGAAATAAGCACTTCTACAGATGACATGGCATTTTCATTACCTTTTTCTTGATAGAACGAAGGATCAATTGTCCAATTCCCTTAGTCATTGCCCTCCTAGTTAACCACCCCAGTTTTCTCTAGATTATGCTTCTTTGATTCTCGAACTCTTTGACTCTTCTGTTGACTGTTCTAAGGCTATTGTCTCTTATTTTTCATTATCTTTCTTCTTGACATGACATAAAAATAGGAGGTTTTAAGTTATTATTGTACAAAGGGCGACGAGTCATAGGTATAGTAGAGGTCTATAACGCCTCAAAAATGGTCCCGAGATATCACACGTTGCTTAGGATTACAAGCTAACCCTTATACTGGCATAACTCATAAGCAACTGAATAAAATACATACATATAAACAAAATAAGTGGAAGATTACTGTTTTCTAAATCTGATCAATACAAAACTAAATTAAAATGAGTACAGTTCTTCTTTTATAAACAAAACTGGAATTAATTATCTTAACTCTACTGACTATCTATGAAGATCTACTAGTATTGACTTTAGGTAGATGGTACATGACCCCAAACTATCCTAAATCAATACGAATGAATAAATAAAAATAAAATACTACCCAAACTATATGACTTCACGAGTCCTTGAATTAAGAGGACTCGTTACCTGCTGACTGAAAGCTGCAAACTGTCTAAATATGGTATGAGTGCTACACCTAAACTGATACCTATATTATGAGACAGTATAGCACATAGACATATATATGGATCTGTACTTTGAGGATGTACTGAGCATATGGAGTGAAATGCATAAGTAAAACATCATTTCATTATCATAATTTGTAAAACAATGAATGCTAAATGTAAATGACTTACTTAAGCTGGAATAACTGAAATACTGAAAATAATAGTCCTGAGAAGAAAGTCATGCTTTATAAATCTAGTGAGTCATAACATTTAGTTCTAAAAGTTGTACCTGCATTCTCTTTTTAAATCATATTGTCTAAGTGTAGAAAGGACTCACTCAAAAATCTGAAATCTGAAAACTGAAAACTATAACTATTATCTTTTCGAAAAGCATAATCTGAGTAAAATATGTGAGCCTTTACACTTAGTCTTATAAAATCTTTTCTATCATTCTTTTCCTTTGAAACTTAGAGACATTGGGAGCTTTGGAAACTTGAAACTTTGGGACTTAGGGAGTTTCTTCTAACCGACATAAACCATGTGAGCTGACATGGAGTCCAACGTCTTGCCCATGCTGGAGAGAGATGTTCTACCCTTGCCATTGGAATATAACCTTAACTTAAGTGATCACTATATTAGCCCACTATAGGAAAATCAGAAACCTATGGTGGCACGTAGTTCTGGGGCATGAGACCTTGGAATCATACCCAACTCAGTGCTAAATAATACTCCCATACTTATTGCTCAGAACTTTTAGGAAATCCACCTTAAAACAACACAGGAGTTTATAATGAAAACCAATTATACTTCTCTTTTCTTTAAATCATAAACTGTATGAATAATGTGGATTCCTATCTTTACTTGGATCAATAGATCAACTTTCTTTATTAAAATCTAAAAATAGCTAATATTGGGATGCTTAAAACACAGTCATTCTTGAAATGTCAACATACAAACTAGGGCTTAATGACTCATGCTTCAATTTCATGTCAAACACCATAAGGTTCATGCTTGATAATACAAATATTCATAATTCAACTTAAAATCTGGAAAATATGATCATACACATTAATTTTTTAAAAGTAGACATGTAATTCAATACCCAAATAACTTAAAATCTCAAAATCATGCAATTAGCAACATTGGGTATAAACCCCAACTTAAATTTCATGGAAAATCATACAAAACTCAGCAATTTATAATTTAAACTAAGTTTTTGGAAACAAGGATGAAAGATTTATCCTTGTTCAAAACCCCACATACCTTGGGTGATAAACTAGATGAACAAGTTTGCTTTTGGAATTTTATTTATGCCCTTGAATGATGATTCTTGGAATTCTTGAATTTAGAACTTTGAATCTTGAATTGATTTGGGAAAAGAATGGTGAAATCTTGGGGATTCTTGAAGTTGAATGTTGAAGGTTAGGATTTTTCTTGAGAGAAACATTGATGAATATAAGCATAAAATACTTGTAATAGGCTTAAATCTTGTGTTTGGATGGAATTGGGAGTTTGGGAATTGTCCAAAATACCCTCTTTAAACCCTTAAATGAAACTGGAAAAATGAACTGGGGTCCCGATTTAATGGGCCACTGCGACACACCACTGTCGCGGTGGCTCACTGGAATTTAACCACTGGGAAATTGGGGGTATCCGAACGCAGAGCTATCACGTTGTCCCACTGGATTTTGACAATTGGGAACTAGAACTTCAACGCTATGCGCCACCATCACGGTGCCCTATAGAGATGCATTTTGGCCTTTGACGCGACGCGCCACTATAGCGTTGGACTACTGGAAATTGACAAATAGGAAAATGGACCTTTCCACGATGAACCAATATTACGGAGGTCCACTGGAAAATGAGAATTATGAATTTAACCACCTCCACGATGTGGTGACTGCCCAGGTGGTACACTGTCAACTTAAAAATGCTCTAACTCCTCAATCGAGTGTCAGATTTAGGCGAATTTGGTATCGATGGAAAATTTATTCAATCTCCCACACAATTAAAAGTCAGAATCCTGAAAATACCACATGAAATAAATGGTATTCATCTTTGAACCAAATTCTTGACATTCTAGGGACGAATTTAAGCTAGGAAAAGTATGGGGTGTTACAAGGTCCAATTCAACAATGTTTCCTCCAATTAATCTTCCATGATCCCGGTTGTCTTGGAAAATTATTCCCTTGTATTTTACTTATCCCATCCTCGAGACCATCATTTACAGGTTTGAAAAATAATTGGTAGAGTCCAGTTTTACTACAAGTCATTTTTCCTTTCTTGTAACAAAACTATAATCAAGAAGGGGATCTCTTATTCATTTTGATCTAGTGAAGTAGGGACATTTTGTGCCAACACAGAGTAGTTTCTATTAATTTCAAAGTAAAAACAACTCAAAGGATGACGTGTTAGATTCCGTTAGTAATAAGAAAAGCAAGATGATAAGGTAGGAAGTAAACACATAGAGTTGTTTATCATCTTATGTGAATTGATCCATGAAGTAATGATGACTCGAGAATTTCAATGAACAGGATTTTTCTCAATGATATGGATAGGTGGAATTCATTAGGAAGGCTCAACTTTTCTACTTTCTGGACTTATTACTTCTTTCAAGAAAGTGGAGGACAACAGAGCTTTTGGAGATATGTGTCGGGCCGAAAGGCTGCCTACGTATCTCACGGAGGAGAAATCAGGCCCTGCATAGTTTGAAACTATAATGGATTTTGTGATTCTAAAGTCAACTTTCCTATAATGGTAGCGATCATTTTGAAAGTTTTAAAAAATGACTGCGAACTTTTCCAAGAAACTTGGGAGACTTGGAGTATGTTTGGTCGGGTTTTTGAATAGTGGGGTATATTTCAGCCTAGAGATGCTCTATGGAAAATTGGATCAATTCGCCTTTGATTTAAATCAACATAGAAGATATAAGAACATAAAAAGTTATATAAAACAAGCATATTGTAATAAATGTGCATCTTAATTAGGTGACCCTTTTGAGCCAAGGGTTGGCCTAACGTATTTGAAGGAAGTATATGCTTTTTAAAACCAATCCATTATCCCTCAAAAACCATCATAGGTGTATATAAATGGCATAAATGCCTACAAAAGTTGCACAAAAGGGAAACAATCTTTAGGGAAAGGGAAAATAACATGACAAAAAGAACAATGTCCCATGTAGGGGATAGGAAATACTAGTTCTTGAATGCTCTTATATCGGCCTTCACCCTCTTAGTTTTTCCTACTTTTTGTCATTGGATACATCCATTGATGATCAAGTGATTCCCATATAACAGTGCTCTAAATGAAACTGTCCAAATCGATCAATTTGTTGCTTGGCTTGCGTCAATTCCTTCCTCAATTGATGTATGATTGAGGCATCCTTACACGAAAGTAAGCAAAGCAAGCCTTCTCCTGACCCCCAAAGGATATTGGATTGGATTAAACAAACATATATTTCTTCAACACATAAATATGATTCGTCTATAATTGACTCGATGTCATTAGCTGCTGGGCATATTTTCTAACGGGCCCAATACCCCTTCGAGTATTGGGTCGTCCTAGGCTCATGCCTAAAATATTATTTTGGTTTCACTCTATCCTAGGTGTCTAGAGTGGGTATGAACCAGATTTCCAAGCAGACGACTTAGTTTGTAAATACGAACAGCCATCAAACGCCTCGCATGCTAATAAATCATCGTATTTCCAACACTTTATTTAGAGTTGAACAACAGGTGCCGGGACATCCACGAAACCCCAAAACAATTTAATAAATCAATGTGGGATTATGCTATGAGATGCAATATTTAAATTCTGCAAGATCAAAAAATATAAATACGTAAATGTTTTAAACAATTAGTCAAATGATGAAATCAATCATTTGGTTAGAACCTAGTTAAAAATCTCCAGTAGAGTCGTCATTTCTATTTTACAAAAATTTTGACTTTTTTAGAGTCGCCACTTAATTTATTTGAAAAGTAATTAAGAAAACCTTTGAAGTTACTTAAACGATCCAAAACAAAAATAATTATTTAAGTTTGAAGATTTTGAGTAAGCGGTTCCTATTAATACTCTTGGAAGGTTGTTAAGGCACCAAGAGTATCCGCTAACTTGCGGTTATCCGGACTATTTGAAAATATCATTTGACTAACTTCAAAAAGAAAGATTGATTGTTGAAAAGTAATTGATTTTAGGAAAAGACTTGTGTAAAATAGATTTGGACGACTTAGTAAGGATTTTAACTAAGTCTAAACAAACTACTAACAAAACATGTAAAAGGGGAAGGAGAGAAAATAAAAGTCTTAGGCCATTGGTCCCAAATCAACAGATCCTGTCCTAATATAATTGGGCTTTTGGCCCACTTGCATCTGTCCTAATCTAAATATTGGGCTTTAGGCCCACAACCTATCCTAAGCTAGTTTTCGGACCTTTGAGGCCCAAAATCTGCCTCACCTGTATCAAAATACAACTTTGTCTTCAAGGCCCAAATGAATGAATAAATAAATGACAGAATGAATAAATAAAAAGAAGATAACAACAACAACAACAACATACCCAGTGTATTCCCACCTAGTGGGGTCTGGGGAGGGTAGAGTGTATGCAGACCATACCTCTACCTCAAGAGAATTAGAGTGGCTATTTCCAATAGACCCCCGACTTAGGACCAATAACAGTATAACAAATACAAAAAGTAGGCGCATATAAACTAGTATGGTACGCAAAACAAACTAACCATATAACAAACACAAAAGATAAATGCATAATAAACTAGTACGGGATGTGAAAAAGCCAACACCACTAGCCCCAAACTACAGCCACAACACTGTGAACTAGAAACTACAGACCCAAAGGAGCATTCCCCTATTTTTACCTCCGTGCACTCATTCCCTAACATTCTACCCTAATCCGCGTCCCCCACACCTTCCTCTAAAGGCTCATATCCTCTGTAAGCTGTAATTTCTCCATATCATGACTAATCACCTCCCTTCAATATTTCTTCGGTCTATCTCTAGCCCGCCTAAAACTATCCCTAGCCATAGTTTCACACCTCCGCACTGGAGCATCAGGGCCCCTCGTCATCACATGGTCAAACCAACATAGCTTCACTTCTCACAACTTATCCTCCTTTGAGGCAACTCCCACCTTCTCCTGAATAATCTTATTCCTTACGCTATCTTTCCTGGTATGTCCACACATCCATCACAACATTCGCATCTCCATCACCTTCATCTTTTGGATATGGGTGTTTTTAACTAGCCAACACTCCGCTCCATGCAGCATAGTCGTCCGGACTACCACTCTGTAGAACTTACTTTTAAACTTTGGAGGCACTTTCTTATCACAAAGGACTCCTAAAGTGAGCCTCTAATTCAACCATCTTTCCCCAATATGATGCGTGATATCCTCGTCAATCTCACCATTATCCTGAATTATAGACCCCAGATACTTGAAACTCTCCCTCTTCTGGATGGCCTGAGAGTCTAGCTTCACAACCACTCCATCTTCTTGTGACATATCACTGAACTTATACTCTAAGTACTTTGTCTTAGTTCTACTAAACCAAAAACCTTTAGATTCAAGAGTTTGTCTCTAGATTTCTAACTTATCATTAACTCCACCCTGAGTCTCATCGATCAGAACCATATCATCTGCAAATAACATACACCAAGGCACCTCTCCTTGAATATGTCGCGTAAAAATATCCATCACCAAAGCAAATAGAAATGGGCTAAGAGTCGATCCTTGGTACAACCCTATCAAAACTGTGAAGTGCTATGAATCTCCACCTACCGTCCTCACACGAGTCTTTGGACCATTATACATATACTGAATCGACCTAGTGTACGCCACAGGCACCCCTCTAGACTCCAAGAACCTCCACAGAATCTCCCTGGGAACTCTGTCATATGTCTTCTCTAGATCAATAAACACTATGTGCAAGTCCTTCTTCCTCTCTCAAAACTGCTCCACTAATCTCCTCACAAGATGAATGGCCTCAGTGGTCGAGCGACCAGGCATGAAACTGAACTGATTCTCAAAGATCATCATAATCCTCCTCATCCTTAACTCTACTACCCTTTCCCAAACTTTCATAGTTTGACTCAACAACTTAATACCTCTATAGTTTTTACAACTCTGAATGTCTCCCTTGTTTTTATACATTGGAATCATCGTGATCCACCTCCACGCTTCAGGCATCTTAGCAGCTCAAAAAATAATGTTAAACAACCTTGTAAACCACTCCAGACCTGCCCCGCTAGTGCTCTTCCAAAAATCTACTGGAATCTCGTCTGGCCCCTTCGCCCTACCCCGCTGCATCCTGCGAATATCCCCCTTGACCTCCTCAATCTCGATATACCTACAATAACTATAATCTTGACCCTCATCAGATATCTCTAAGTCTCCTAACACAGAACCTTTGTCCCCCTCGTCGTTCAAAAGTTTATGAAAATAGGATGGCTACCTCTCCCTAATGAGGGCATCCTCAACCAACACTATACCATCCTCTCCTTTGATGCACTTCATTTGGTCAAGGTCACGAGCCCTCTTCTCCCTGGCCTTGGACATCCTATACAATTTCTTATCTCCGTCTTTCTCCTCTAAGGCTGGATATAAACTCTCAAAAACTATTGTCTTAGCCATCGTAACCTCTAAATTAGCCTCTCTTCTAGCTACATTATACTCCTTCTTATTCTTATACCTTTTCTCATCATCTTTACTCCTAACCAACTTAGCATAAGACACCTTCTTAGACTCTACCTTTCTCTTGACCTCTTCGTTCCACTACCAGTCTCCTCGATGTTTGCCAGGTTGACCTCTCGAGACACCCAATACCTCTATAACGGTCTCCCTAATACAACTGGAAGTCGTCTTCCATATATTATCCACACCCCTTCTTATCTCCCACTCCTCCCTACTCTTTAACTTCTCTTCCATCTCCAAAGCACTAGCCAAAGTCAATCTACCCCACTTAATCCTAAGCCGTGCCTCCCCACTTTTTTTTTTGCCCTTATTCATAACCAAGTCCATCACCAACAACCTATGTTGAGTCGAGATATTCTCGCTAGGTATGAATTTACAGTATTTACATAACGCTCTATCCCCTTTTAAAAGAAGCAAAAATTCTATTTGAGTCTTGTCCACTGAACTACAAGATGTAATAAGGTGATCCTCCTTCTTCGAAAAGCTCGAATTCTCTATCTACAACCCAAAATCCCTAGAAAAATCCAACAGAGAAGTTCCTTCTTTATTCTGCTCACCAAAACTTAAACCGCCATGCACATCATCGTACCCTCTCGACAGATACCCAATATGCCTATTGAAATCCCCTCCCACGAAAAGCCTCTCAGTGCTCGGGATGCTTCTCACCACCTCATCTAAAACCTTCCATAATTCCTTTTTCTCCTCCTCGTCCAAACCTACTTGCAGGGCGTAGGCACTAATAACGTTCACCGTTGACCCTCCCATGACCAACTTAATACACATCAGTCTATCACTAACTCTCTTTACCTCTATCACCTGCTCCCTAAGATCTTCATCTACTAAGATACCTACCCCATTTCTATGTCTCACGCTACCCGAGTACCATAACTTATATCCATCCATATCTCTCGCTTTAGTGCCTACCCATTTAGTTTCCTGGACACACGCTACACTAACCCTCCTCTTTCTAAGAATCTTCACCAACTCTATAGACTTACCCTGCAAAGTACCGATGTTCCAAGACCCAACTCGCAACCTAGAAGCTCCCTTATCCCGCCTAACCTTACTACCCCTAGACCCTAACTCCAAACAGGATCCAAGACCCAACCCATAAAGGATCGTGTTTGGGGTTAGAGGCTAGGGGTAGTAAGGTTAACTTTTCAAGAAAGAGAATCTTCAAATTTCAATTAAGACAACATTACCAAAAATTCATACATCTAAATTACAACCAATATTTTTGGGAAAAACGTGTAATGACTTATGATTTATATTTCTAAGACATCATTGATTCTCTTTTTATATTATGAATAAAAGAGAGACATGAATCAAGTCTTTACACACACAAAGAGCACATACAATAATCCGGAGTAAGAAAATAAGAATAAAAGTTTAGCATCTCTAAAAGTGAAATATCATTTAATAGTCATACTATGTAGGAGTAAAAAATATTCAAATAATTCTATTTAGCAACAAAAGTCCAAACTTTCTCATCATTTTTTCAAGAAAACATGAGAACAAAAGAGGAATAAACATCTTGGATGGAAAATAATGCTAGCATTTCATCTCTTATATGAGGATTTTGAAATCCATTAAAATAATTAGCAAGCATATGACAAATTCTTGACTTAAATAATTACTATTTTTATTAAGGAAAAACAAACAATAATAACTATTTTTCCAACATAAAAGAAACAAATTTACATGCTAAAACAAACATATCCTCCAACAATGAATTTAAACAAGGCATGAGTTCGTCTTTTGAGCAAAGATCAAAACTTTATACATAACAATCAGAGAATAAAGTCAAAAGGCAAAATAATTAATATTAACTATTCTTTTTAACATAAAGGAAATAAATTTACATGCTAAAAACAAACATATCTGCCAACAATGAGTTTAAACAAGACATGGGTATGTTTTTCAAGCAAATAGCTAAACTTTATCCAAATTAATCAAAGAATAAGGTTGAAAGACAAAACAATCAATATTAACTTTTCTTTTCAACATAATGAAAGTAACTTTACATGTTAAAAACAAACATATCCACCAACAAATAGTTTAAATAAGACATGGGTATGTTTTTCAAGCAAAGATCTAACCTTTATTCAAAAAATAGAGTCAAAAAAGGCACGTACAACTATTGTTAGCTCATTTATATCATGGAAATGAGAATAATTAAAATATCTATACCACAATGTCCTATGGCCTTCAAGGCCATCTACAGCAAACAATCCCAACAAACAAATATATACCTACGAACTACAAAGAAGAAAAAGATGAAGCAGAAAATGATAATAAAACTAAATAAAGAAAAGGTGTGTTTACCTTTTTGGGGCAGAAAAACGAGACTACAAGCTTCGTCAGAATCAACCACCACCGAAAAACGTCACCGGTAACTCAAAAATTATTAGACCCCGGAGCTTCTCTTTCTTTTGTAACCCCTTACATAGATATTGATTTTGGTGTTAGTCCTGAGATCGTAGTAGATCCCTTTTCAGTGTCTACCCCGGTAGGTGTCTCTATTGTAGCCAGGCAGGTATACAGGAACTTTTCGGTCATAATATCTCAAAAAGTCACTTCAGTTGATCTTGTGGAGTTAGAGATGATGAATTTTGACGTCATTCTCGGCATGGATTGGCTTTACTCTTGCTATGATTCAGTTGATTGTAGAAATAGAGTTGTTCATTTTTAGTTTCCAAATGAACCAATCCTTGAATAGAGGGGTAGTACTACAACGCTTAGGGGTTAGCTTATTTTGTACTTTAGAGAGAGAAAAATGATATCCAAGGGATATATTTATCTTGTCCAAGTCAAAGACTCTAATTTTGAGATGTCAAATCTTGAATCAGTTCAAGTAGTGAGGAAATTTCTAGATGTGTTCCCTGAAGATCTTCCCAGAGTTCCTCCCGAAAGGGAAATTGACTTCGGAATAGACCTTCTTCCAAAAACACAGCCTATCTCTATTCTGCCTATAGAATGGCTCCAGTTGAACTCAAAGAGTTGAAAGAGCAGTTGAAAGATCTCCTAGATAAGGGATTCATCAGTCCCAACATCTCCCTTTGGGGCGCACCATTCCTATTCATGCGCAAGAAAGATGGTTCTCTTAGAATGTGTATCGACTACTGTCTGTTGAAAAAAATCACAATCAAGAGAAAATACCCACTTCCCAAAATTGATGACTTGTTCGAACAACTTTAGGGTGCCAGTCATTTCTCGAAAATAGACCTCAGATCCGGATGTCATCAGCTAAGAGTTAGAGAATATGACATTCCAAAAATACCTTTCAGAACTCGTATGGTCACTTCAAATTTCTTGTCATGTCTTTTGGCATTACAAATGCCCCAGCAGCCTTCATAGACTTGATGAACTGAGTTTTTAAGAAGTACTTGTACATGTTCATCATAGTATTCATTACTAACATTCTTGTCTACTCCTGTAATGAAAATGATCATGCAGACCACCTCAGAATAGTATTGCAGACTCTTAAAGCCCATCAGTTGTTTGCCAAATTCTGTAAATGCAAATTTTGGCTAAGGTCAGTAGCTTTCCTTGGTCATATTATTTCTGGTGATGGCATTAGAGTTGATCCTCAAAAGACGAAGGTAGTCAAAAACTGTCCCACACCCATCTCGCTATCAGATATCAGGAGTTTCTTGGGTTTGGCTGGCTATTACCGATGGTTTGTAAAGGTTTTTCATCTATTGTATCCCCCATATCCTTATTGACTCAGAAGAAAATTAAGTTCCAATGGTCAGATTCTTGTGAAAAGAGTTTTTAGAAGTTCAAGACTCGACTCACCTCAGCTCCAGTTTTGACCATTTTAGATGGTTCAGATGGGATTGTTGTATATTATGATGCTTCTAGAGTTGGTTTGGGATATGTTTTGATGTAGAGAGGTAAGGTCATAGACAATGCCTCTAGACAACTTAAGCCTCATAAAAAGAAATACCCTACCCATGATCTAGAACTTGCATCCATTACGTTTTCCTTAAAGATTTGGAGGCAATATTTGAAAGAGGTGCATGTTGATGTGTTCACAAACCACAAAAGCTTGAAGTATGTGTTTTCCCAGAAGGATTTAAATTTGCGTCAGAGGAGATAGTTAGAATTGTAAAAAAATTATAACATGAGTGTTCTGTATCACCCTGGCAAGGCTAATGTAGTGGCATATTCCCTAGGTTGATTATCTATGGGTAGTGTTTCTCATGTTGAGAGTGCTAAGAAGAAGTTAGTGAATGAAGTTCATCGGCTTGATAGATTAGGTATTCGTTTGGTTGATTCAGCCGAGGGTAGTGTATGGGTGAAGAATAGTTTGAAATCTTCTTTGGTTGCTGAAGTAGAAGAAAAACAAGATAGGGATCCCAATCTAGTGAAGTTGAAAGAGTCATTCAGAGATCACAAAGTAAAGGTTTTCTCTCAAGGGGGGATGGTGTGTTGCATTTCCAGGTTAGACTATGTGTGTCGTGTGTAGATAAGTTGAGATAGTGAATTCTTCCAGAAGAGCATGGTGCGCGTTACTCTATTCACCTAGGGGCCACTAAGATGTATGATAATTTGTGGGAAATCTATTAGTGGAATGGTATGAAGAAGGATAATGCAGAGTTAGTAGATAAGTGCTCCAATTGTTAGTAAGTTAAGGTTAAGAACTAAACCACTAATGGTTCTATGCAGGAAATCAGTATTCCCACTTGGAAGTGGGAGGAAGTGAACATGGACTTTGTGATGGGTTTGCTTCGTACTCGTTGTCAGCATGATTCGATTTAGGTCATTGTGGACAGAATGACTAAATCAACCTAATTTTTTGCCAGTCCATACTTCTTATTCAACGGAGGACTATGCTAAGCTCTACCTTAGTTAGCTGGTTAGGTTGCATGGAGTCCTGTTGTCTATCATTTCAGATAGGGGTACTCAGTTTACCCCTTATTTTTGGAAGGCTTTCCAGAAGGGTCTTAGTACCCAAGTTCATCTCAGCACAACCTTTAACCCTTAGACAGATGGTCAAGCACAGAGGACCATTTAGACCCTGGAATACATGTTGAGATCATGTGTTATTGATTTTAAGGGTAGTTGGGATGGTATCTTGCCTTTGATTGAGTTTGCATATAATAGAAGCTATCATTCCAGTATCCAGATGGCTCTATTTGAGGTTCTATATAGGAGGCTATATAGATCTTCAATTGTTTAGTTTGAGGCAAGTGAGACTTCTTTGATAGGGCCTGAGTTAGTACATGATGCATTGGAGAAAGTTTAGTTAATCAGAGAGGCTTAAGAGAACCCAAAGCCTACATAAATCTTATACAGATGTGAGGAGAAAGATCTCGAATTTGAGATTGGTGATTTTGTATATCTGAAGATCTCTCAGAAGGGAGTAAAGAGGTTTGGTAATAAGGGGAAGCTCAATCCCCGATATATTGTCCCTTTCAGTCTATTGAGCCGCTTTGGAAAAGTAGCTTCGAGGTCTAGCTACCTATAGATTTGGCCTCGGTGCATCCATTAATCCATATCTCCTTGTTGAAAATGTATATTGGTGACCCAACTGTAGTTGTTCCTTTAGAAAGCGTAGATGTTCAGAACTGACTTTCTTACAAAAAAATTCCAATCGTGATCCTTGATCGTCAGTTTCATAGAATAAGAAACAAAGAAGTTCCCTTTGTCAAAGTTCTTTGGCGGAATCAGTCCGTTGAGGAAGCCACATGGGAAACAGAAGCTGACATGCGAACCAAGTACCCTCATCTCTTCTCTACAAACTCAGACTCAGTTTAAGGTAACAACTTTTCTTTTCCATTCTCAGTTCCAGATATACTGTCTTCATGTTATTCCATGCATTCACGATCCAGTTCAGGCATGTGTCATGTTTCAGGCTCAGTTATGTAATTATGTTTTCAGCATGTAACCTTAATTCCTTAGTATTCTCAGCTTAACTAGCCACATTCGAGGATGAATGTTCCCAAGGGGGGCGATATTATAACACCCCACATTTTCGGACTAGAATTCAAACTATTGTTATAATGTATAAAGGCCGGAACCCAATGATTTTATGTCTATTTATGATCCCAATCTATGAGTAAGGTAAACCTAGTCTACCTGAACGCCGAAAAAAGCCCGGTGAAATCCACTAAATTGTCGATTTTTCTATTCGAGAAGCTTCCGCATGCTTCCATACTATCGAAATGATAATATACTCAACAACAATATCCATATTTGATTTTTATTCTTCAGTTCCAAAGTTACATAAAAATTCTAGGTGGAGCTCAATTACAGAATCACACTTTCAAAACCCTCAATGCGTCCCTCTATGCTCAAAGAATTTTTACCCTTGAGAATTGAAAAATTCTGAGCTCAAATGGTTAAAAAATCAACCCACCAATAATAGAGGGATTTTAGAAAATAATTGAGAGATTAACCATGAAATTAATGAAAACTTACAAAGAATTCAGAGAAGAAACGAGTAATTTAGGCTCACAAATAGCCCCAAAATCACCTATTAATGTTTCTCCCAAGTTTTCATACTCTCTAGGATCTTACACTCTTAAACTAGTATGAAACGAGAGAAAATTCGGTCAAAGGGGACTTTTAATTCTACCCAGGTGCCACTCAAGCAGTCACCGCTTTCGCAACTAATTACCATTTTTACGGTACCTATCCATGCCTACACATATCACTAAGTGGATCACTAGCTGCTTATGCAACGAGGGCCTTGCTTACGCGACCCACCATTTGACATCCTAGTCGCTTTAGCAAATGGCTGGCCGCATTTGAGGCCTCCGCTTAAGCAAACCAAGTGGCGCTTAAGCGGATGCACTAGTCGAGCAGTGCATCAGTTGGGGACTTGGAAATTTCCAAGTCTCCACCGACCCCTCGGTATTCAACTAGACTTCTTAAATGTAAACAAATTATTCAACCCTATCAAATTTGATATTTCGGACTCAATAGTGCACTAGGAATTTCCATCTGAGGTCGTTTCGATAAAAAGTGGGTCTCACACCCAAGTGTTATTTTTTCTTAATTTTTGGTCAATAGCCTGGAATGAGTATAAAACCCTTGGGACCCAAACCAAAGGCTCCCATAGCCTAAAATCGACATTCTATATCTAATGGAATCATCATAATTGGCATATAGTGTGATTTGACTGAAGTTTTTGCTCGGTAGCTAATTCTTACCAGTGAAGGCTTCAAAATAGGGAAATGGCTCTAAAAATCAAATGAAATGTCCAGTAACTGAATTTTCAGCTCTAGCAAGTCATAAATGACTTTGGGCAGCTATAGGAAAGCCCTAAATGGAAAAAATAATAAAAATATAGTAAATGACCTAGAGGGTCATTACAATATCCACTACTAAAAGAACTTTCATTCACGAAAGTAAAAGTTAGGATATACTTGGGCCCTCAAACAGGTGAGGTGACTGGGCCCAGATCTCGCTCTCGATCTCTCAAGTAGCCTCCTCTATTGGGTGGTGTATCCATTAAATCTTAATGACTGGAATCTCTCTAGAGCCCAACCTCCTGGCATCCTTGGGTAATATGAACACAGAATCCTCACGAATTTCAAACACTCATTCACTTGAACCGAGTCCCATCGAAGCATATGAGACTCATCGAGAGTGTACTTCCGCAACATAGAAATATGAAAAACTGAATGGAAAACATCAAAATCTGGGGGGTAAGACTAACTATATGCTACCTTCCCAACAATGCAAAGGATCTCAAAAGGTCCAATATAAGGGGATGAGCTTGCCTCTCCTCCCCAACCTCATGACACCCTTCACGGGTGATACTCAGAGGAATAATCAGTCACCAAATCAAAATCTCAAGGCACGAAGTCTACGATCTGCATAAGCCTTCTACTTACTATGAACTACCTTCAGCCTATTATGAATCATCTAAGACCTATCTAATGACTCCTGAAGTAAGTTAGTACCATGGGGTCTAATCTAGGAGGTCATAAACTACCTAATCGGAGAACGATAATTCCTACCATATAATGCTCCAAATGATTCCATCTTAATAATCAAATAGTAGCTATTATTATACACAAACTCTTCTAATGCCAAGTACTGCTCCCACTGACCTCCAAATCCATAACATAGGCTCAGAGCATATCTTTAAGAATCTAAATAGTATGCTCTGACTAACCATTATTCTGAGGAAGGAAGGTTGTGCTAAGATCTATTTGAGTACCCAACTCCTCCTAAAAAGATCTTCAAAAGCTATAAATGAACAATGAGCCCTGATCTGATATGCTAGATATAGGCACACCATGCAAATGGACTATCTCACGAACATAGACACGGGCTAAACTTTTGACACAGAAGGACATTTGAATAAGGATGAAATATGTTGATGTGGTCAATCAATCCACAATGACCCAATTACCATCGAAACCATGGGAGGTGCGAGTCAATCCACTAACGAAGTCCATGGTGATCTGCTTCCCTACTTCCACTTGGGAATAGGCTATCTCTTAATCAAGCCACCATATCTCTGATGCTTGTCCTTCACCTCGTGACAATATAGGAATAGAGCTACGAATTCCACCACATGTCTCTTCACGTATCACCACTAACAATACTACCTCAATTTCCTATACATATTAGTTGCAGTAGGGTAAATAGAATATCTGGAGCTGTGAGCCTCACAAAAAATTGATTGAATTAAGTCTCCAACCCTCCGAACACAAATGCAGCCATTATATCTTAGAACACTATCGGAGTTTATGGTAGCCTTCTTAGACTAACCAGTCAACACCTAATCACGAATGATGCCAAGTCTCATATCTTTGAGTTGGCGACTTCAAATATACTCAAATAAGGTAGACCTCTCCTCAATTCTAGGAAGAATCCTTGTGGGGTCAGAAATATCAAGTCATACATCAAGTTGGATAAGGAATGGATGTCCCAGGACAACGATCTCTGAGAAGTTGAGATAGAAACCAAGCTACCCATACTTATTTCCTTCTGGATCAAGTCATCTGCTACTATATTCTCCTTGATCGAATGATATAAAATAGAGATATCATAATCCTTAAGCAACTCCATCAATCTAAGATTCCAAGAATTAAGCTCTCTCTGTGTCATAAGATGTTGAAGACTACGATGATCCGTGTAGATCTCACAATGGACACCATAAAGATAATTCCTCCAAATTTTAAGCATGAAAACTACCACCGCCAACTCCAAATCATGAGTAGGGTAGTTTCGCTCGTGCACCTTCAGTTATCTCGATGCATAAGCAATCACTCGACACTGATGTATCAACACACAACCTAAACTAACACTAGAAGGATCACAATATATGGTGAATCACTTACCCCTAACAAAAAGAGCCAATATAGGAGTTGAGGTGAGAAATCCCTTGAGCTTTCTAAATCTCGACTCATACTCATCGAACCACTGAAAAAGAACCTCCTTCCAAGTCAATTTGGCCATCGATGCTACAATCGCAGAAAAATTATCAATGAACAACCTATAGTAACTAGCCAAACCAATGAAACTATGAACCTCAAATACAGATGTAGGCCTGGCCTAATCATGAATAGCCTCAATCTTTCCTGGGTCCACCATAATCCCATCCTTAGACACCACATTTTCTAGGAATGTTACTGACTCGAGCTAGAACTTAGAGTTAGAGAATTTGGCAAAAAGCCTATCATCTCTCAAAGTTTGGAGAACAATCCTCAAATACTGCATATGCTCCTCTCTACTCTTTGAATATTCAAGTATGTCATGGATGGACACAATCATGAAGAAATCCAAATAATGCCTGAACACGTAGTTTATAGAATCCATAAATACGATTGGGGCATTGGTTATCTCAAAAGACATCATCAGAAACTCATAATGACCATAATGAGTCCTGAAGGCTTTCTTTAGGATGTCCTCAGCTCGAATCCTTAACTGATGATAACCAAACCTCAAGTCAATCTTAAAGAACACCACTGCTCCCTAAAGCTAGTCGAACATATCATCAATGTGAGGTATAGGATATTAATTCTTCATTGTCACCTTATTAAGCTGCCTGTAGTTAATAAATATATGCAAATAACCATTTTTCTTCTTCACAAACAAGACAGGAGAACTCCAAGGAGACACTAAATCTAATGAAACCCTTACCCAAAAGATCTTGAAGTTGAGAATTTAACATCTTAAGCTTGATAGGAACCATACGGTAAGGTTCCATAGAAACAGGTTAGGTTACTGACTCAAGATAAATCACAACTGAATAACACGCTCAGGAAGAAGATCGAGTGGATTAATAGTAAAAAATAGCAGGACACTCACGAACTTTAGGAACAGAGTTAAAAAAGGGTCTTTCCATACTAAATCATAAATATACGTAAGATAAGACTCGTAATCCCTCAAAATAAGTCTCCTATCCCGAACATAAGAAATAATCCCTATCTTTTCGCGGCTAATAGATCTCTGCAGCACAACTGGGGGCATGCTAGGCATGGCTGTGATGGTTTTGGAAAAATAATCCATGACTGCATGATAGGGGGATAACTAGTCCAGGACTAGAATCACATCAAAATCCAATATGTCTAACATGATAAGAACAACTTGAGTATCAAACTCTTAAACTGTCATAATACATGATCTATAAACCCAATCATTATTACAGAATTACCCACGGGAGTAGATACACATAACGGCAGAGATAAAGAATCCCTATATAACTCTAACCATAGGGAATAATAAGTAGATACATAAGAGTAAGTGGATCCTAGATCAAATAAAGCAAAAGTCATCTGATGGCACATTAAAATCGTACTTATAATAATAGCATCTGAAGACACTGTCTCGGGTCTAGCAGGTATAACATATAACTAACCATACCCACCACCTGGCTAGTCTCATGACCTATCTCGTATACCTTCCTAAGGACCTCCACGAGTACCCCGGGGACCACCCCGACGATCATGCATACCACTTATAGCTGGGGATATACTTCCCTTATTGGTGAAACATTCAGAGCTGTCAGAACCAACACTCCATGACTGGGGCACTCTCTCGAAAAATAGCTCCCCACAACCATAACATGCCCCAGGTAATGTACTGAAAACAAAAGATTTGACTGACCCAAAATAATCACCATAACTAGAATACCTAGAGGATGAACTCCTTGAAGGCTTACCACTACTCTGGCTAGGATAATCACTGTAACTAGACTGACGTTCATTGGTAGTCTAAAGTACGGCGTGAACAGGCCTACTAGGCTGACGCAAAGGGTACCTACCTTGAGAATCACCACCTCTAAATCGTGAGTCACTGCAAATCCAACTAAAATTGCCTTGGTATCGTGACTTCTTATTGCTACCCCCTTAAACCTCACGATGGATCTCCTTCATAACCTTGGAATGATACAAAACATCAGTAAAAGATCTATTCGCAATAATCAAACTCTGTGTAACCACAAAACACCAAACCTACTCATATTCGATCAACAAGGTAGAAGTATCATGCCTAGCCAACTCATAAAATTAAGCCTCATACTCCACAAAAATCATGGATCCTTTCTCCAACCTCTAGAACTGGTCTTTCGGACTATCTCTAAGACTATGAGGTATGTACTTCTCCAAAAAAACCTCAGAGAACTAAGCCCATGTCAAAGGGGGAGATCAACCTGGCCTGGAATCAAGAAAACTTCTCCACCAGTGTCGAGCTGCCAAATCCATCTAAAAAGTGATGTTATCCACACCGCGAGACTCAACTAGGCCCTAATTACAGAACCTATCCTTGCAAGCATTCAAGGAATAATAGAAATGGAAATGCTGAAAATCAAAAGATGATGAACTTCACAAACATATTACTTCATTAAAAGCATAAACTTGATTACAATTGAAGTCATCAAGAAGCACATTTTTCCTTTAGTTAACTAAAGAATAATAAATCAAATCAAATCCAAAATAAAATATTTTAATTTTCATTGCAATATTTTGTTGCCATTCATTCAAGCAGCTTCTTATCAACTCTTCATCTGGCAAAAATTCATTAAAAAATAATAAGTCTTAGATTAACTTACATTAACTTTACTTTTCTGAAAAAAAAGAATAAGAAAATTGTTAAATAAAAAAATATATGTAAAAATTATACCTAATTTCAAGTGGGAGAAACGTTCAGTTGAACTTTCATAGTGGAATTAGGATGATAACAATCCTTTAGGCAATCTTCCAAGCAAAAAGAATTGATAATACATAAAATTTTACATTTTTATTCATAAGACATTTTCTCTTCGCCAATACTTTCAACATTTGCTACAAAAATCATAATGAAAAATAATGCTATGGGAATCTTTGTGAAATTCATGATTGAGAGAACTTTTGAATTTACTTGATATTTGGGATATGCTAGATGAAAGCAAAGTACCACTATTTATAATAAAAAAAAAATATTTGAATTAAATTTTTGTCAAATTATAACTAATGAAATTAAATATTGAATTACACCCAAATAAATAAATGTAGTACAATTTGTTGTCTTTATGTTTAACTTTGATACTCCCTCCCTTCACTTTTACTTATCCAACATGTTAAAAGTGAATCTCCATTTTTACTGGTCTAGTTTAAATATTAATAAATAATTTATCACTTCAATCTAATTTATTCTTATTATTAACTATAGTCATCTTTCAGAATGTTAAATTTATTATTTCAAAGAATAACATAACAAAATTTTCACTCTATTTATTGGTCCTTAAGGAATATGTCAAGTCAATACTAGATAAGTAGAAATGGACAGAGAAATTATTATTCAAATGATATTACATCAAACAAACACAAATAAAAGTTTAGCCGATCTAAAACAACTTGTGAAAGACAAAGGTATTTATTTATAAAAGTTATATTAATTTGAGATTTATTGAATCTATCTAATTTGAAATAATTGAATTATAAACAAACTTGAATGTGCTTTTTATATATAAAAAAGCATTATATGGAGCCAGTTTATAAGTCAATTAATTTAGAATAATTTGCTTATAAACAGACTTAAAACGATATTATGATTCTTGAAAATCGACAAAAAAATCATGCAAGTTTCAACATCCTTAACTTCATAAATGCATATTACTCCCTCCATTCTTTTTTATTTGCTCCATTTGGGGTGTGCTTATATTCCTAAATATTTGATTCTTGAATTTATCAAGAATACTTAGAAAAAAATCTTCCTAATGCCCATATTCAATAAAGGTAATCATTATTTATTTAGAAAAAGGTATAATATTTAATAAGAGGTATGTTAATAGAACTATATTTAATTTTACAGGATTAAGGGACTTATTAAGGGGTCTGCCTAACCCAAATGGAGTAAATAAAAAGAAATGAAGGGAGTATTATTATTTATTTACTACGTACAATAAGACAACCACTACTCCCTCTGTTTCATTTTACTTGGCTTCTTTTGACTTGGTCCACTCAATAAGAAAATATTAATTAGAAGTGTATTTTTGATGTGGCGTGGAAACACGATACTTTTGATGCTTAAAACCATGAATTTATGTGTAAACTTAGGATATTTTATTGGATATTGTACACTTTGGTGTGAATTGCAGGTAAAACAGGTTTACAACATTATTTGAATGAAAAGAGAAGAAAAATACCTAAAAAGCACCAACTCTAATCAGTATACGAGTCAGCTCATGAGTCATAACCATTCGATACGATTCGTATGCTGAATCATATAAGTAACAGAACTAAAATACAAACTGAGGATCTAAGTGTGAGGAAGATACGACTAATGTATACCCGTTGTAAGCCAGTATATGAGTCGTACAAAACAGTCGTAAGCATAACAAAATCTAAGATGCCATCCAGGAGTTGAAGTTTCAAAAGTATATGAGTCGGAAGTATGAGTACGACTTATATAGGAATATTGTATACAAAACAACGTTCAAGACTTGGAAAGACTGAAGTACCAGGTGGATACAAGTGAAGGACATAATTCATACACTAGGTTATGACTCGTATGAAAAAGTCATATGCTGAATAGAATGTTTAAGCCTTAGGAAGATCAGATACTGGAATCGATACGAGAGGGCATGGTATGACTCATATTGAGCAAATATGAGTGAAGATCGAGTCGTACCGACTGCCAACATTACTTTACCTTTCTTGTTTTTTAGAATTTTTGGTTATTTTTTAGATACTATAAATATCCTAGGGTTTATCATTTATTAGGTTACGTTCTATTACATATTCTTATGTACTTTTACATATTATTACAATTCTGTTTCAATTGTTCTTGAGATTTTGGGGTTTATTAAATTAAATACTTTGGATTTTATTCTTCTTATTTATGTGCAATTGATTTTATGTGTTCTTCAATAATAATCATGGTTTCTTTCACAAACATGAGCGACTAATATCCTTAGCTAGGGTTATGCGAACCCTGGCGAATTAGCTATGTAGAGGAAGTGTGAGCTTTAACTATTCTAAGGTTTCTGCATGTATCTTAATCTTATTCACAATAATTAATCTCAAGTATCTATCGTACCTTGAGATAGCCTCTATTCGCACGCATCCCCACAAAGGAGTTTGTGATTGGAAAAAGAAGTTAAGTCAATGATTTAGGACTTCTAATTGCACCTTTTTGTCCCCACATCTCATCTAATCACTTGATCCTACCCTAACTAGTGAACTGAGGTCTTAGTAAGGGGAAACAAGGCAATACCCTAAGACTTACCTGGTAAAGGGTGAAATTTTTCTTTGAGCTTACTCGACAGTTGATAAGACTTATCTTGTAGACTTTGCGTGTAGAGCAACAAAATAGTTGGGTTGATCACGAGAAATTTACAGAGTTGAGAAAATAGGGGAACACAAACCTAGTGTTCATCTCATATTGATTACAACTCAAAAGAACTTAAGATTTGGTTACTATTTGTGATTGATAACAAAATCCCCTATTTATTTTCCTGTACTGCTCTAGGATTACATCAAGGCAAACAAATGTTCACGTTTTCCTTATGGGATCGACCCCAACTAATTTAGGTTATTATATTTGCAATCAACCGCATTATACTTCTAATTAGAGTGTAGTTTTGGGCGACATCAAATTTTGGCGTCGTTGCCGGGGATGACAGTTTGAGTAATGAATTAAATTGGTAAAGTTCACGTGTTTTTTCAGTTTCTATTTTTTATTTGACATAAGACGGTGTATTCCATGTACTAGGAGTAGAGGCAATCCCTTTCTCCTGTTAGATCCAGAACCAGAGAGAATTCTTCAAACTTCGAGAAGGATGTCAGGATAAATTCGTAAAGGAGTTCAAGATTTCCACCAGTGGATCTGAATGTGTCACTCCAGTGTGTTCGTTTAGATCCATAGAATATTGTAGACTTACATACACAATAACTATTTTAGAAAGAACATAGAGAAACAGAAGAAGCCAGACTTGCTACAGAAGTGGCAGTAGCGCAGCGAGGTGGACTAGTAAAGCCGAGATAGGTTATTAATTGTCGATTTCAGAGAGAAAGAGCTATATTTATTTTGGAATATCAACACTTATACCCATATAAGGAGGATGATGAAGATCTGGGTTATGTTAAGCCCAATGATTCTGGAGCCATTGTTCCTCCTGCTTTGGCCCCTAATGTGAAGTTTGATATCACTAGTTCTATGATCCAATTGTTGAATCTGAAAGGGGTATTTTTGGGTGCAGCTAAGGATGATGCAAACATGCACCTTAAAAATTTTCTTGAGATCTTCACAAATTATAATATTCCAGGGGTTAATTAGGAAGCATTTAAATTGAGGTTGCTTCCATTTTCTTTGACAGGTAAATCATCACTATGGCTAGGGGATTCCAAGAGGAAATATCACTACTTGGAACGAATTGAAGACAAAATTTCTGACCAGATTCTTCCCTTCTACATGAATGTTACAATTAAAGGATGAAATTTACAATTTCAGACAACTACTTGCAGAGTCTTATGTATAAAGCGTGGTTTTGATTCAAGAAGAATACGAGCATGGTACCAAATCACATAATCAGAGGATCTAATTTGTTTGAAATCTTCTATAGATCACTGAATAACAGTTCAAGAGCTATGGTAGATACTATTTTAGAAGGAGCATTTATGCGCCTTTATTAGGATGCCACACAGGATATGTTGGATGATATTGTAGTGACTAATAGAGGATAAAATATGAGAGATTCAAAATATGGTAGTGGTACTTATGCTATTGGAGAAACCAATTCTTATGGAGAAAATAATGATATAGTAGCACAGGAGGTTGTATATCTTCGTATAAAGATTAGGTTTTTACAAAACAATTTGCATCGATGAGTGCTGAGAAGGTGAATGTAATTGTGGCATAAGGGTCTACTTCCAATCCATTCGAGATTGAATCTAAAGAAGAGGCAAAGTATGTTGATCGTAGATTGGTGTATTTCTGAGCCCAAGGGCAAGTGAATCAAGGTCGGAACAATTATAATGATAGATATAGAGATAATGATGGTGATTGGAAGTGTAAAGATGACTATAAGGAGAAGAGTGACAAATATATTCCACCAGGTAGTCTAGATACAGAGTCTATAATAGAGGCACTTTTTTCTAAGTTGGTCAAAGGGCAAGAAAGTCAAGAGAACTTCTTGAAGGATATAAAAGTTGATCTATCAAGACTGAACCAAAAAGTTGATTCACATACTACTGCATTCAAGCAATTAGAGAAACAATTTGGTCAGATGTCAACCACAGTGAATCAGAGACAACCTGGCACTCTTCCGAGAAATACAGTGGTAAATACAAGAAATAATAGTCAATGCCATGCCATTACCACTCAGAGTAGTAAGGTTACTTCAGATCCACCTGTACCCACAAATGATGAGTAGAAGAGTGAGGATGAGCCAGTTGATATTGGGAGTAGCAGAAAGCAGAATAGAGTAGAAGAGAAGGTTACAGAGCCTGTGATGAAGCCCATTCCATGACCCCTTACTCCCTATCCATAAGATTGAGAAAGAAACAAGAAGAAGGTAAGGATAAAAAAATATTGTCTATGTTAAAAGAGTTAACTGTTAACATACCGCTTGTAGAGGAATTGGAGTAGATGCTAAGATATGCAAAATTCATGATGGATTATATCACCAAGAAAAGGTTAGTTAGCTATGAGCCAGTCGATAATATTCATCATTGTAGTGTTGTAGTTACTAGATCTTTGGTAGAAAAGAAGAAGGACCCTGGCGCTTTCAGAATACCTTGCACTATTGGGTCTTTCAACTTCATTCGAGCATTATGTGACTTGGGGGCTAGAATCAACCTCATGCCCTTTGCCATATTCAGATAGACAGGACCCCCCACTCATATTGACCACTACTTCAATGCTCATCAGTGAATGATGGGTGTACCCCGACATACAGGATACCTTCAACACGGGGCTATTTCACCTTTTGGGTGGCAAAATAAAGGGAGTCCTATATCCAGAAAGAAGACTGGCCACTACGGGGATGTCTGAATTACCTAAATTTGAAGAACGCTTCGAGAATTATGGATCTAGGTGGATGATGAGAGTGCCCAAAAGATATAGTGAGGTTCTAGTTCATGAGTTCTACGCAACCTACAAGGGTGAGATACAAAGGCAATACAACAGGGCCAATTGTGGATGAGTGGTTATCCTATCACCTCCCTCATGATTCGAGATGTGTGAGTTGATATCTCTTTTTGAACTATCAGGAGATTTTTGTATGGCCCAGAGTATCAAGATCCATCCAACACAATAGAGATAGACTATGGGATGGATAAGATGAGAAAGATCACAAAGTGAACACTAGGTTTCGAAGAAAAAATTATGATTTTTAGATGGATTATAGAGAGGATAGATTTTAATAGTGTGCATGCTACTTGGGTTGAAGGAGGTATCGAAGATTCATATCAGATAAAGAAGGGTACCGTTAACTTTAAGGATAAGGCTTGGTGGACACTAGCCCAACATCGATTGTGTCCTCTTATAGGAGATGATGTTCTAAGCCCGGTTTAGGCTGTTATGATAGCTGGTTTTAGAACTGGGTACGCATTCAATGTTATTGAATTCCTGGTTTGAGAGCTGAGAGATAGGGAAGTTGAGGGTCAGAAGGCATTGTTGGCCTACCCTTACATGATTATGCAGATTTGTTTAGATGTGGGAGTATTGGAGCTTCATGGTATTGATGAGATGATCGAGGCTAGGAGAACATTTGATATTGGGCTGATTAGAGATGCAGCCAACCCTTTGGCCCGACCTCTGAGGTAGGTAGTTGTAATACACCGTACTTTTCTTAGCTCAGTTTATCTCCTAGAATGTCCAGGGTCAACTTTAAAAATGAATAAATCTTGATATGAGTAGAATTTTCCATCTTTAGATCCTTCAATGTACGATACCAATTTTGCCTTAATTCGATACTCGGTTAAGAAGTTATGGCAATTTTACTGAAAGTAGTGGATCACCGTGATAAGCATAGCATCGAGGTGAAGGAAAGATTCATAATTTTCTAACTCCAGTGAATCACCGTGATTGGCCCGCATCATATGAAGCTCTATTTCCCGCTCGTCCTATTCCAGTAGCACATCGCGATTAGCCTGTATCGCACCAAAAATCCTAATTGGACAGACACCGCATCGCGGTGAAGTGCAAAATAGTACTCGTCCTTTTCCAGTAATGCAATGTGATTACTCCGCATCACGCCAATAGCCAAAATGGCGATCATCCTTTTTCCAGTAAGCCACTGCGATAGCAGTGCGGCCCGGTGGGAGGCTAAATTAGGATTTCCAGTTCCGAGTAAAATTTTAAAAGGGCAATTTAGTCTTTTCACAAGCCCTCAAATTGTGAATAACAAAGGATTAAACCTATTCTAAGCCTATAATGCTCACCTTTCATCAACTTTCTCTCAAAGAAACTCTAGAACATGTAACCTACATCCCCAAGAAATCCAAATTCTACCATGTTTTTTTCGAGATAGCTCAAAATTAAAGATTTCCAACTCAAGAACTTCAAGAATCTATCTTCAAGGGCACAAATAGGAACTAAAAGTTCAAGTTTTTTCATCTAATCATCAATTGAGGTATGTGGGGTTTTCGACAAGGATAATTCTTTCATCCTTGTGCCCAAAAATAGTTTTTAATTAAAAAGTTTCATGATTCTGTATGATTACCCATGAGTTTCAAATTAGGGTTCATACCCAATATTGTTATTTGCAAGATTATTAAATTTCAAGTAAATTAGATGTTAAATTGCATGACTACTTTTGTATTTTCATGCGTATTGTAGAAATTTCCAGATTTAGCCTTAAAATTATCAATATTTTCATTACTTATCATGAGTTTTATGATGATTTAACATGAAATGGATGCATGGGTTATTAGCCCTAGTTTTCAATGTTGTTATTTCAAGAAGATTATTCTTTTAAGTATCCCATGACTTGTTATATTCAGATTTTGAACAAAGATTTTATTTTTTGATCTCAGCTTAGATATGGAATCAACTTTACAAATTTACCTACAGTTTACAATAAACAGATTTACAAGAGGTTTTCATTGTAAACCCTTATATTAGTTTTAAAAGTGGATTTCCTACAGAATGGAGCATACATATTAAAGGGAGTAGTATTTAGCATCGAGCGGGAAGTGTGGGTTTAGCACATCCTACTTCCCTAGAACTTTGAGCCAATGTAGGTACAGATTCTGATTATTCCCATTTCTATATGGTTGATAGTTACAGATGTGATCACTTAAATTAGGTTATACTCCTTGTCAAGAGTACAACGCCTCTCCCTAATATGATATTTTCCCATAAAGGAACTAGACGTTGGATACTATGATAGCTCACATAGTGTATGTCAGTTAGAAGAACCTCCCTATAGCTTACAGAAAAGAGTAAAGAATAACAGAAAAGCTTTTAGAAACTAAGTGTAAAGGCTCACAAATTTTATTCAGATATTGCTTTATATGAGGCATTAGTTACATATGTCATCTTTCAAATATAAAAGTGAGTCCTTTCTACACTTAGACAACATGATTTGAAGATAAAATACAAGTACAAATTTTAGATACTAAATGTTATGAATCACTAGATCTATGCAATATGTTTTGCTATTTATGATTATGATTTTTTAGTTTTAAGATATTCTAGCTTATGTGAGTCATCTGCATTTAGCATGCATTTTTTTACAAATTTATAATAATATTGATCTATTGATTTACTTGTGCATTCACCTCATATACTCAGTACAATCCATAGGTATTGATCCACATATACGTCTACGTGATACATTGTCTCATAATGTCGGTTTAGGTGCTCAGTTTCAGCAACATGGGTGATTTTGAGCATCTCTATCTGCATCTCGATAGTTTGTGAGTCCTCATAGTTTGGGGACCCAGTTATTTAGTTTTTCATCTTACTAGTATAGATGATTCAGTATTCACAGACAGTTTGAGTCAGCTGGGGTTTTGTCCCAGTGGCTCTCTAGTAATTAGTAGTAGAGGCTTGTCAGACTGCTAGATATGATTCAGATTTCTAGAATTGATTAACTAGATTCTTGAGTTTAGTACTTTTAGATATTATATTCAGAAAATTTCAGCTTAGCTCATATAGAATTCTGCATTTTAGATTTTACTATATATCTACATTTACTTTATTATGAGCCTCAGATTTAGTAGAAGGCTTACAAGGTTAGCTTGCGGCTACTCATAGTCTCGAGCATCGTGTGACTCTCAGGATTAGTTTTTGAGGTGTTACAGTAGAAGATGTTATAGTGGGATTATTTCCGCAAGATGATCAGATAGATGCCTTGCTATAGCTGAGGCTTCTGAAGTAAGAGCACAGACTACAGTTGTACATACAGATGCAATGGGTACTTCTAGTGCCTCACCACCAGTCCATTTTATACCATCAAGGGCACAGGGTATGCCTCTAGGTATTGTGATGATATCCTAGGTTGCGTGAACTGAGGTTATGACCCAATTGGATATGCTGAATGTAAAAATTGGTCACGTGGAAGGCAGAGAAAAAAAATGGATTGATAAGCAGTTTGAAGAGCAGGATAAACGAGTCTATGAGAGCATAAATGCATTTTAGTCGAGGATTACTTGACAGATAGGTATTGGGTAGATGCTTAATATTACTACTATCATATACGAGATTATTGATATCATGAAGATGGTTGCAAAACTTTATGAGAGGTTGATGGTTGCAGAGCCAGTGGTTAAGACTGTGATTCCTATAGTCGAGGTGCCTAACATTTGGGCCAGATGGGTTAAGGACACCAGAGAGCAGAGACATGAGAGAAAGAGAAAGAGTAAGAAAGAAATAAAATCTGAGAAAATGGCAGTGGATATTTTTGTTATTGATTATGATATTATGATTTTTGGAGGATTTTGAAAATTTTAGTTGTATTGAAAGATTTTGTTCTGTTTTGATTTTTACATGGTGATTGTTAAAACACTGCTTATTTTTGAAATGCTATTGTGAAAAGTGGTGTTGACATTGTGATGAAATAATGTTGAAAAAATTTGAGTCCCCTCAAAATTTTGGTTTAATTGGATGATTGGTATACTTGTCGAAAGTTGTTGTGAATCGAAAATGGCATTAGTATTAGGGATAGAATAATTAGGGACCAAACTTTTGCATAGTTGGATAACTAGTACTTAGTAATGTAGCCCTGTACAAGTATGTGTGAGAATTACTAAGTTCCCGATTGTGTCAAAATCTAAAACTTCTCCGATTGCTTTTACCTAGGTCTAGGATAGTTAGATAGGAGGTAATCTTAAGACCTTTTTGTATGAGTCCACTTGAGCCTAAAATGCCCTAACCAAATGAATAAATCCTTTGATCTAAATATTTAAGCCTTAATAAACTATTGTTTCTTGTTATACCTATGACTATCTCATTTAAACTTACAATGAACCTGATTTGGTCCTGGTCCTCCTGTGGATATTGTGCACCTCAACTCAGGCAAATCTCCTAAGTTGAGGGTGGCTATGTTATGGGTGTGTAAAAGGAAAATAAGAATGAAGAATGTAGGTATAAGAAAATTACACGTGTGGTGAGAAGAAAATTCTATTGAAAAGCAAAAGAAAAAAATAAGAAAACTAAGTGCCAAGAGAACCACACCTGACCCATTTAGAATGTGCTTAAAAAAAAGACATAATGGTGGAAACAAGGAAAAAGGTTAAAAGTATGTGGACCCTAAGAAAAGCGTAGTGTCTAGGAGGCTTAGTCATTAAATGAATCTGAAAGAATATCATACCAACCCCAAGCCTAGGTTACAAGCCAAGTAAAGTCCTATAGTGATCCTACCATGACTATTTGAAAAATTAGAAAAAGAGCATATGGGCAAGCCTATGACGTTCTGCACACAACAGTGATACTTCTTTGTAGGTGAGAGCATCATTTGTTATATCCCTCAATAGATAGATTTTTCCAACAGAAGAGTGAATAAGATTTCTTTGACTGTGAGCGCACATGGGTTATACTTCTAAGTTGCTAGATTATTTGACTAATGTAAATTATGTCTATGCATAAGTGTGTATTGCTAATGTAATTCCATAATCAGATTCTCTCATGTTTCTACGTGTGCTAAATTATTATATACAACTGAGTTTTGAAAGTCGGAATAAGAAGGGGGACAATACGATTTAAATTAAATCCAAAATCATTCCCATGGGTATCTTAAGATCCACCTATTTAAGCATCACTTCCATTCTAGAAAGTAGTTATTTGGTTTTGTTTGACTGAGAACATGCAAAAGTCTAAGTTGAGGGTGTTGATGTGAAATGGAAACATGACACTTTCTATGCTTAAAACCACGAATTTATGTGTGAACTTAGGATATTTTGTTGGATATGATGCACTTTGGTGTGAATTGCAAGTAAAACAGGTTTAGAACAACATTTAAATGAAAAGAAAAGAAAAGGACCTAAAAAGACCAACTCTGATCAGTATACGAGTCAAATCCTGAGTCATAACCATCCGATATTATTCATATGCTGAATCGTATAGGTAACAGAACCAAAATCCAACATGAGGATCTAAGTTTGAGGAAGATATGACTCAAGTATACCAGTCGTAAGACAGGATACAAGTTGTAAAAGATAGTCGTAAGCATAACAAAATCTAAGATTCCATCTAGGATTTGAAGTGTCAAAAGTACACGAGTCAGAAGTCTAAGTACAACTTATATAGGGATGTCATATAAAAACCAGTGTTCAAGACTTGGAAAGACTGAAGTCCCAGGTGGATACAAGTGAAGGACATAAGTCGTACACTCAGTTACGACTCGTATGAAAATTTCGTATACTGAATAGAAAGTTGAAGACTAAGGAAAAGTAGACACTGGAATCGATATGAGAGGGCAGGGTACGACTTGTATTGTGACGATACGAGTAAAGAATGAGTTGTACCGACTGCCGAAATTACTTTACCTTTCCCATTTTTTTATTAGGATTTTTGGTTATTTTTGAGATACTATAATTACCCTTGGGTTTATCTTTATTATCTTACGTTTTATTAAACATTCTTAAGTATTTTTACATATTATTACAATTATGATACAATTGTTCTTGAGATTTGAGGGTTTATTCAATTAAAGACTTTGGAGTTTATTCTTCTTATTTGTGTGCAATTGATTTTATTTGTTCTTCAATGATAATCATGGTTTTTTGCATAAACATGAGCAACTAATCTCCTTAGCTAGGGTTGTGGGAACCCTGGAAGATTAGCTACGTAGAGGAAGTGTGAACCTTAATTGCTCTAGGGTTTCATCATGTATCTTAATCTTCTTTGCAATAATTAAACTCATGTATCGGCCATAACTGGAGATAGCTTGTATTCGCACTCATCCCAACAAAGGAGTTTGTGATTGGGAAAAGAAGTTAAGACAGTGATTTGGGACTTCTACCTTCACCTTTTTGTCCCCAGATCTCATCTAATCACTTGATCCTACCCCGACGAGTAAACTGAGGTCTTAACAAAGGGAAACAAGGCAACACCCTGAGACTTACCCAGTAAAAGGGTGAAATTTATCTTTGAGCTTACCCGGTAGTTGATAAGACTTATCTTGTAGACTTTGCATGCAGAGCAACAAAATAGTTAGGTTGATCACGAGAAATTTACATAGTTGAGAAGCCAAGTGGAACACAAACCTAGTGTTCGTCTCATATTGATTACAACTCAAAAGCACTTAAGACTTGGTTACTATTTGCGATTGATAATAAAATCACCTTATTTACTTTTCTGTACTGCTCGTGGACTACATCAAGGAAAGCAATTGTTCATGTTTTTAGGATCAATCCCAACTTAGTTGGGTTAGTATATTGGTAATTAACCATATTATACTTCTAATTAGAGTGTAGTTTTGGGCGACATCATATTTTACAAAATTAACCCTATTAATGATGTCTTGAAACTCTCAGTATAATTATTACTATCTTCTATAGTTATTTAATACTGAGGGTAATATGAAAAAGAAGTAATAAAATGCACTGAATTTATGAAAATGGATAACTAATTTGAAACAAACATATTTAGAAAGAAGACCAACTAAAATGAAATGACGAGAGTACAATTGTCACCACCCGAGACTACCCCCTAGTCGTAACACGGTGCTTGGAACCACAAGTGAGCCTAAGCTAACCCATGAAATGGCATACTGCTGAGCAACTTATTTAATATGTAAAACAAAACTTAATTTGCTGAGTGGAAGCATAATCAAGAAAAGTCTGATTAAATATAATATTGATATAATTTACATCAGGATACAACTAAAGAAAGAAACTCAAATTACATGACTGACTCAGACTGACATCTATAAAGCCTCTACTATACTGACTATAGATACCTGGGACATACCTCCAACTACCACTAATCAATACATATGGAAAATAAAAAATATAATACATGATCTAGAACTATCTAGAGTTCTTGAAATAGGAGAACTTATCACATGTTGGCTGAAAACTACAAACTGTCTGAACGTGGTGTAAGAGCTACATATGGTACCAATATTATGAAAGATGTATCCACAAATTCATATATGTGGTTAGTATGTTGTAATATATGAGTATATGGATACATGTACTAAATCATAGAAATATTTCAAACATGTTGTAAAACCTTGGATATAAGTTATTTGCTGAAATATACATTTGAAACATGACCATACATGAAAACTGTAAATCATTGAGAATTTATACATCAAGAGATGAAAATAATTCTATAAGCTATGAGGAGGTGAAACATAAATGTTGTAAGTCATTCTCTTGTGGGGCTAAATATGTTGTAGAAGTTGTACTGAGGATGACGAATGAATACAACGTCTAAAACTATGTGGTGGGAACTGAATTAACTCATGGATCTGAATATGCAAACATACTGAGCTTGAATGAACAAACTTACAAAACCAACATAACATGTATTAAGTAGATCTGATTAACTAAATGACTGATGCCTGTGGGACCGAACAACTAAAATCTGAGAGAAGGGATAACTAACATCTGTATGTTGAGTAGCGGATATATGAATACTAATCATGTGAAACTGAACTATACTTAGTCTGAATAACTGGACTGAAATTGTGGGGTACTGTGCATATGAGATAAGAACTAACTGAAAAACATGAGATAAATAAGCATGAATGCATGAAAAACTATAATATCTGACAATGCAAGACCAAGCATATACATATTTCTGAAATAATCTGTAAATAGAAAAACTAAAATCTGATAACTGAATAACTGAGAATCCATAAACTTGGTCAAGAAAACTAGAACTGAAAATACAGTAAATACTATACTAAGAATATGGGAGCTATCATGTAACCGACATAAATCATGTGAGCTATTATGGATTCCAACGTCTGATCCACATTGAGGAAGGTTGTTTTATCCTTACCATCTGAATAGAATCTGAATTGTAGTGATCACTAAAATGATATCCTGAAGGACTAAGGAGGCACCCTGTAATGGTATGTGCTCTAATTAGATATGTGTCAACCCTCAACTGGAAGGAAGACATCTCAAACCTATGCTGGCTACGTAGTTCTTTAACTCAGGGATTACTACTAAGGGTCACACCCTCTACTGGAAGGTGAGCCCCTATCCCTGGGTTCACTCGGTGCTAACTCTTACTCCTAACTAAAAGACACTTAAATACTAACTGGTACATGCACTGACAACTGATAACTGATAAGCTCAGGGCATGGTATTTTAAAAATAATAGTTCATACAAATTCTGAGGTAATTACAAACATATAAAATGTAATTCCAAACATGATCATAGTGTTCGGAATATGACATTAAAACCATGGTCTGACTGACTTATTACTTGAAAAATAAAAATGATGTAAAACACATAGGTATCGGGTGTTCATAACCCACCAACACTGAATGATCATTAAAACATAACATTTAAACTCAAAATATAGAATTGAATCATGGTTCAACTCTAGACATGAGCATTTCATCAAACATATGGAAAGCATGAACTTGCACATGGGGATATTCTAAACATGAGCATTCAACAAATCATGAAATTTACTTGAATAAGACATAGGAATCTAAAATTCATAGCATGAGGAAATCAAATCTTGCATGAGATCATACATGGGCTGAATTTAATTTAAATCACCATGAAAACATGAAATTCAATCTTTCTTGAACATATAAAATACCATAATGATAGAGAGTTCATTCTTTAATTGAGTAAAAAGGGTTTTTAGGCTCCATAGGTGAAAAGGACCCATGAATGAATACCCCACATACCTTAAGCTTTTAACTTGAGAGAAAAACACAAGTCGTGATGCTTTCTTGAAGGTTCTCGAACTTGGGAAACTTGAATTATTGATTCCTTGGGGAAAAAGGAATTGAATTTGTTTTTGAGGAAAGAAGAGGGTATTCTTGAGAGGAAAATTGGAGAAGAATGGAAAAATTATGCCCTAACTGATGCCCAAGTCATTTTATAGACCAATAGGTTGAGGGGAAAATACCCAATCGCCCCTCAGTTATTTAAATTAAAAAATGGACACAACTATGTCACCGTGATGCAATCTTATCGCGGTAGCTTACTGGTTCTGACAAAAATTATCATAATTTTCTACTCTGATATCAGATTATGGCAAAATTAGTAACGTTGGGAAGCTAATTTAATTATCTACAATTTGATGGGTTTTGATCTAAAAAAATCCTTATACATATAAAGTTATATAAGTTCAAAGTTTACCCTTGTAAAATCGAATACAAAAATTTGATCGAATCAAAGGCTCTTAGCTCAACTTTGTTCTAAGTGATTCCTATGAACATTTTTCACCTAATAAGCACTTCACATACTAGGATAAAGATCATGACACATGTATTCAATTATAAATCAAAAAATGGACACAACACCTTCACCACGACATGGTCAGCATGCGATCTAGACTAATATTGCATCGCAGGCCTACAGCAGTGACTCACTACATCCGTGATCCAAACATTCCCCAAACCTTGTCCAAAAAATATGAATCTCCTCTGAGACATACTTCTTACATCCTTGAACATGGATCAACTCAAAAACTGACATATCGGGGTTGGGAAGATCAAAATGAAAATCCTTGAAAGTTAGGGGTTTTGAAAATAGCTAAGTCCCCAACATTTAATGAAAATTTCAAGCCTTAAGCCCCTTAAGCATGCAACTAAGAGTTGTATCGAGCTAAGATTGGTATGGGGTATTACAATATCTCTCCCTTGGGAACATTTATCCTCAAATGATATTGGTTAGACTTAGAGTATTGTACTAAGGTAACTGAGACCATAAACTGATCATGCATGAATTGAAACATGAATACATAATCTGAGTCTGAGCATGATACATAAACTGAATTAATTTCCTAAATACATGCAATGATATAAGAATGGTTATAAGGTTTAGATAGAAACGATAGATTCAACTTATAAGTAACCATTAACTCAAGGTGGATCTGGTTTTAGGAAGAAAAGGTGAGAGGTTTAGGACATGTAAACTCAAGGCATTATAATATCTCCCCCTTAGGATCATTCATCCCCTGAATAATACTGAGTTGGTTGAAATACTCAGGAAAGACTAAGATGATGCATGAGACACTAATTGAGTCATAACTGAATATCTAAAATCTAAAATTGATGCATGATGCATGAACTGAGATGAATACATAATTTTCATGGATATGGATATTTTACCACATGGAATGGTCGTATTCATGAAACTCCAAATAGTAAGACTGGATGGAAAAATGAAAAATAATAGGAACTTATCTGTTTGACTGCTAAACTGAATTGCTAGTTATACAGACTGAATTATACAGACATCTTACACTCAACTGGAGTATTTATTTAACACTCTTTCTAAGAAGTTCTAATAAAAGTAGGGAGCAAAGAATCTTAGGCAAGATCTGAGTGAGATATTTGAATAAGGAATCGCAACATGGCTACTACTATATAACATAGAATATAGGCGTATAAAACATACGCTAGGATAGAACTACTAAGATTTATGCAATGCAACAAATAATTTTCAAGCATAGCCACACATCTCAAGCACTCCCTCAACTATGATTTTCCTCTCAAATACTAGGCTCATTTGATTCAACTTATAATTCTTACATGGGCATTGATAACTCCATTACTTAATTCTGAACTGAACTAAATTTTCTCACCATGATCAAGCCTAACTTGAAATTGCAAGGTACAACACATCACACCATAACACTAGTCTGAACCGTGAATTCAATACCCCATGCATTTTCATAACTTTTATCTCATGAATAATTCTTAGTACCACTTCAACAACTACATTCAACCTCTTACTAGGAATTCAATAATGTATAATGAATTCATCCACTTATACAACATGACATTCAAGCCTATCTTTATAACCACATAAGAACTTCTTAGCAAATGCCCATAAAAGCATAAATTATTAAAGAGATAAAAACAGAGGACACACATAAAATAATCTAAATTTCACTAGTCATTAAGAGTGCACCATAAGTTATGGGAACTGAGCATATTTTAAAACATGAGTACATGAGTCATGAGCTACATGACCTGAGTTTGGAGTTCATAAATTCCTGGAACATAATTCGTACTGTTGAGTGAACTGGAACTCCTCACATTAGGAACTAGAAGTGTACATGATTCCATGAAAAGTGTATGAATATGAGTTATGATCATGGAGATGACATGTATGACATGAGTATATATCGTGAGGACTGAAGTACAAAATTTGCACTGAGATAAGAATGGGACATGTATTTTTCTCCCATGCTGATGTTCTACAACATACTAACATCACTACTAAAATTTGAGAGCCTGACTTGGTTACTTATTCTATTTTCTCCCCCTTAGTTTTAAGCCATCATTCTAAGTCTGTGGATCCCTTTAAAGTATCTAAACTAAATGCAATCACTTTACTCTAGAGTTCGAGATATAACAATACACATAAATAATAAACTCAACCTAAAAGACTACACCTAAAAGTGTAAAACCCACTACTAGTATTTCCTTGTGGGATACAACTCTTAAGTTGATATGCCCCCAATAGTCATTATATAATAGCTTGGACACTTACTAACTTAGAATATTCATGAGTATCACCATACCCTGAGTTCACACCATCTAGAGCTTCAATTGTTTTTCTATTGGCTCAATCTTCAAAGATTAAAACTTAGATTCTATTCCAACTTAGATTCTAACACTTAACATGGATATCCCTAAACCTTCAATGAACCATAATAACTTCCTTCATAGCCTACTAACATTACATCTAAACTATAAGAATTACCATTACACCAACATACCCATCATCAATAACATATAATTTTGAATCAACAAACTTAAATTCTTGCATACACTATTTCAAGACTACTGATTCACTCTTCATAAAACTAGCTCCATGAATACAAAATCTAATAAATTCAGATAAACACTATCTCGCTTTACTGCTGCTAAACTTCTAGGTTCATGCTTCTAACTCAAGGTCACATGCTATCATAGAATTCTGAGAAGGAATCTAAAAGCACATCTGACTTTGGCTCAATACTGATTTTTCATGAAAAAAATGAACGCTTTCAAAGTTTAGAACATAAGGGCATTGATGGGACACTTTTGAGCCTGTGTGAAATTCCATAACTTTCTATGAGGATTGTCTGAGAAAACTCTATATGTCTGAATTTAAGTTGGCTATTTCTGTTGCCTTAAGAATAAGTCAGATATGGCATAAATGGATTAACGTAAGAATCTGCATAAGTTCCTTAGAGAAAACTTCTACTACATGATTTGATATATGAAAGAAGATAAATATTTCTTAAATGCACTATAGCCTCTCGAAGAAAAGTACAGACATTGTTGTAATATTTTGCAAGGATCTACTAGACATAGCTTCATAGAAACCCTAGGATACTTGAACTCTAGGCTCTGATACCAAGTATGTCATGACCCAAGACTACCCCTAGTCGTAACATGATATAGTACATGATTTACAACTATCTAGAGTTCTCAAAATAGGAGAGATTATCACCTGCTGGCTGAATGCTGCAAACTGTATGACCCTGGTGTAAGAACTACATATGGTACCTACATTATGAAGGATGTAGCCACAAACGTATATATGTGGTCAGTACGTTGGAATGTACTAAGTATATGTAGACATGCACTAAATCATGGAAATATTTCAAACATGTTGTAAAACCTTGGATATAAGTTAATTGCTGAAATTTACTTTTGAAACATTACTATACGTGAAAACTGTAAATCATAGAGAATTTATAATTCATGAGCTGAAAAAAATTTGTAAGCTAAGAGGCGGTAGAAACATAAATGTTGTAATCCATTAATTTGTGGGTCTGAATATGCTTTAGAAGCTATACTGAGGATGGCGTATGAATACTGGGTCTGAAACTATGTAGTGGGAACTGACTCAACTTATGGATCTGAATATGCAAACATACTGAGCCTGAATGGATAAACTTAAAAAAATAACATAACATGTATTAAGTAGATCTAATTAACTGAATGACTGATATCTGTATGACCGAACAATAGAAATCTGAGAAAAAGGGACAACTAACATCAGTATGTTGAGAGTAGCGGATATATGAATACAGATCATGTAAAACTGAACTCCACTTAGTCTGAATAGCTAGACTAAAACTGTGGGGCACTATGTATATGGGATAAGAACTAACTAAAAAACATGAGATAACTGAGCAAGAATTCATGAAAAACTCTAATATCTGAGAATACAAGGCCAAACATATATATATTTCTAGAATAATCATTAAATAGAGAGACCAAAATCTGATAACTGAATAACTGAGAATCTGCACACTTGTGATACAAACTATACCTCTCTAATGAGAATGTAAGAGATCGTTGTCAATATATAACCCAACTAGGTTGGGTTATATATTAACATAAATCGCTTACATTCTCATTAGAAAGACGTAGTTTGAGAGTTATCAAAAATGGCGCCGTTGCCGGGGATCAAACCCAGGTCACCCGCATTGAGAATACTCACCACTATAGTAACACCCTCAACTTAAAACAATTTTTTTTCCTAAAGTAACTCAAACACAACTAAGAGAATACAAAGTAAATTTGGCAGTCAATCATCTATGTCATCTCAAACATCTTCACCATCTCCAAGATAACTCAATTCAAGAACAACTGTGTATATTATTGAAGAACAACAATGCAACACATAGGAATCAATATATGGCACCAACTAAACAACACAACCATGCATGCATCAATTTTACACTATGCAAACAAGTCAGTAACTAGCGATGTAACCAGTGTGCCCTTACTACAAAGAAATTCCCTTTTTTCTCATATCAGACATCACATATATAACCATGGGGAAAATCACAAGACACTCACTCTTAGAATAAAGTTTCAATCAATGTATGCCGAATATCATAGGCTTGCCCTTATTTTCATTACCCAGATCGTCAGACTGGTCAGCTAGGATCACTATAGGTCTTCTCTTTGGCTTGTAATGTAGGCTAGGGGTTGGTATGATTCTCGATGATATTTAAAGTGACTAAGCCTCCTTGACACTACACTATATTTTTAGGGTTTCACTCATTAGCCTTTTTCTATTCTTCTCTTTTCTTGATCACACTTATTCAGGATGGGTGCGGTCTTTTCAACAATAACTTTTTTATCACAACTTTTATTTTTCTTGCTCTTTTCTACCGCACTCAACTTTTTATTCTTTTATTTTACTCTACCTTTCTTCCTACTCACTTTACATCATGCACCCCTATGATAGCCACCCTCAACTTAGGCCATTTTCCTAAGTCAAGGTGCATAGTGTCCATGGTGGTCTAGGGCCAAAATATGTTCATTATGATATAAACTAGAAAAGTGATAGGTGTCATAAAAAGAAATAGGCTAATCAGGCTCAAAGCAGGGGTCAAGGGATATTTACATATAGGGAAGGTTATTTAGGCTAAAAGTGAGCTAATATCAAAATGGCCTATGATCCTTTCCTAACCCCTATCCTTTAACCAAGGTAAGACTAATCGGGCAAGTTTTGGATTTCAACCTACAACGGGAACTGAGTAATATCTCACACGCACTAGGCACACAAGTATATCACAAGCTACTACTCATTCAGTTCATACAGCTATTTAGCAATGATTACTGCATCACTAAAACTAATGCCATATAAAGATGCACAGTGGTCACAATCAGATGCAATTCACATAGTTAAATACTCAAAATCCATGGGAGAGGTGCTCAAAAATCACAAAAATAAGTTAACTGCCTCAAGTACTATTATTTCTCCTAGTCGACTACAAAATTTTACAATAACAATTTTACCCTATATCCTCAACTTAAAATCAAAGAAAAATTGAACTAAGGATTAGAGTATACCTGGGGTAGATCAATCATGAGGATCATGGGTTGCCTCCCATGTAGCCCCTGATTTAACATCACGACACGACTCAGGTATCTCAATTACTTCATACTTCTTCAAGACAGAGAGCAGAACTACTTTTCATTAATTCTTTTGGACCGGTATAAAGTTTAACTCATTGCACATTCACCTTGAAGGCACTGTCGTGTTCATTTTCAAGTTCCACTACTCCATATGAGTAGACTTTAATAACTTTAAACGGGACCGACCACTTGGATTTGAGCTTACCTGAGAACAGTTTGAGTCTGGAATTAAATAGAAGCACCAAGTCACCCTTTCGAAAGTCTCGTTTCTTTATCCTCCAATCATGATACTTTTTCATCTTTTCTTTATATAGGTCAGCTCGTTCATATGCCCTAATACGGAATTCATCCATCTCATTCAGTTGTCCCAATCTCAGCTCTGCTGCCTCCTTCTAACTCAAATTTAACCTTTTGAGTGCCCATAAGGCCTTGTGCTCCAGCTTTATTGGTAGGTGGCATGCATTTCCATAGACCATCTGAAATGGTGACATGCTAATGGGTTTCTTAAAAGCATTCTGGTATGCCCATAAGGCATCATCGAGCTTTCTAAACCAGTCTTTTCAACTAGCATTTACTATTTTGGCTAGGATGGATTTAATCTCTAGATTTGACACCTCCACCTGCCCACTTATGTATGGGTGATATGGAATGGCTACTCTATTCTGTTTTACCCCATATTTTGCTAAAGCCACTCGAAACACTTTTTTGCAAAACTGAGATCCTCCATCGCTTATAATAGTGCGTGGTACTCCAAAGAAAGAGAAGATGTTCTTCTTGAGAAAAGAAACAACTCTCTTTCCTTTATTATCAGACAAGGTAAGAGCTTCGACCCATTTCAAGACATAGTCAACAACAACTAAAATATACTTTATCCCATACGAGCTTACAAAAGAACCCATGAAATTGATGCCCCAGACATCAAACAATTCCATTTCAAGAATCTTAGTCAAAGGCATCTCATGTCTTTTGGAGATTGACCCCTGCCTCTAATATTGGTCACATTTCAGTACAAACTCGTGGGCAACATTGAACAATGTTGGCCAATAGTAACTGCTCTGCAACACCTTCCTAGCTGTGGGGGAAGAATGACATGCTTCTAATATGCACAATACATCCACTTTTGGCACGCATCTCCTTATAATATCATCAACACATTGCCGAAAAAAATACGGATCATCCTAGAAGTAATGTGTCATATCATGCAGGAATTTCTTTCTTTGATGGAAATAAAGATTTTCTGGAATGACCTCACTCACAATATAATTTGCAAAACCAGCATACCAAGGCAATTTTTCCACAGAAGTAGCCAAGATCTCCTCCTTAGTAAATGCATCATTTATCTCTATTTCATCACTAATTGCCTGCTCACCTTCCATTCTACACAGATAATTCGCAACCTGGTTTTCACACCCTTTTCTATATTTGACTTCAAAGTCAAATTCTTGTAGCAGAAACACCTATCTAATCAGCCTTGGTTTTACATCCTTCTTAGCCATCATATACCTCAAAGTTGCATGGTTAGTGTAACCACCACCTTGGTCCAAAGCAGACAAGCCCTGAACTTCTCAAAAGCATATACTACAACCAGAAGTTTTTGCTCAGTGATGATGTAGTTCTTTTACGCTCCATTTAGTGCTTTGCTGGCATAATATATTAGATGAAATAGTTTTTCTATATTTTGTCCCAATACAGCTGCAAGGGCAACACCACTTGCATCACATATGATTTCAAACGGTTTTGACCATTCCAGTGGAATAATGATGGGGGCCTCAACTAGCTTCTTTTTAAGGAATTCAAATGCCTTCAAGCACTCATCATCGAAAGAAAACTTCACTTCTTTCTCCAAAAGTTTGCAAAGTGGATTTGCAGCTTTCAAAAAATCTCTAATAAACCTTCGGTAAAAATTAGCATGCCCAAGGAAACTACGCACTCCCTTCACTGAAATAGGAGGTGGTAGTTTCTCCATAACTTCAACCTTGGCTCGATCAACTTCTATTCCTTTTGCTGAAATTTTGTGCCCGAGAACGATGACCTCCCTTACCATAAAGTGGTATTTCTCCCTATTAAGCACCAAATTAAATTCAACACATCGTTGTAAGGCCATACTCAGGTTTGCCAAACATAACTCAAACGAGTATCCCACCACAGAGAAATCATCCATGAATATCTCTATGGTGTCTTCCACTATATCCGAGAAGAAAGACATCATGCACCATTAAAAAGTAGCGGGAGCATTGCACAGCCCAAACAACATCCTCTTAAATGAAAAGGTTCGATATGGGCATGTGAATGTCGTCTTCTCCTGATCTTCAGGATAAATACAGATCTAATTATATCTGGAATAGCCATCTAAGAAGGAGTACCATCCCCTTCTGGAAAATCGATCAAACATTTGGTCCATTAAGGGCATCAGGAAGTGGTCTTTCAAAGTCCATAAATTTATTTTGCGGTAGTCCATACAAACTCTCCACCTAGTCACAGGCCTAAGTGGAATCAACTCATTCCTGTCATTTGTAACCACAGTCATGCCCCCTTTCTTAGGCACACATTAAACTAGGCTCACCCATTTGCTGTCTGAAATAGGGTAAACCACTCCTGCATCCAACTACTTAATAATTTCCTTCTTAACCACCTCTTGCATTGGTGGGTTAAGACGGTGCTGGTGCTCAATGGTCAGAATACAATCTTTCTCAAGTTGTATTTTATGCGTGCAGATGCCAGGGGGAATGCCACTAATATCTGTGATAGTCCATCCGATTGCTCTCTTGTACCCTTGATGTACAAAAATAAGTAATTCTACCAGCTGCTCACCCAAATCAGCCGCAATAATCATAGGTAGTGTATTTCCATGGCCCAAAAACAGATACCTTAAATGCCCAGGCAGTTCTTTCAATTCCAACACCGGTGGCTCTTCAATGGATGGATTAACCGGCGGTGTTGGTCGATTCGCGAGATCAAGGTATATCTTCTTAGGAGCATAAGGGTATGAGCCCATTCCTGACAAAGAACAAACAGTCTCTTCATATTCCTCAATGCCTTCACAATCAAAATTTATCAAAACAGTGGCTAAAGGCTTGACAACAAGTTTATCCTCTATTGTCATCTCCTGTTCATCCTCATAATACACATAAACCACTGAGAGCACACTCATTTTTTCATGATGCTTCATTTACTTGTGCATATCAGATCGTACCACCTCATCATTCATCATGAATAAGAGCTCATTTGCTCTCAAATCGATAACACACTTCTGGTTGTGAGAAAAGGTCAACCCAAGATTATGGGCACCTCAAAGTCCACCTCGCAATCTAGAATCACAAAATCTGCAGGGAATGTGAAGCTAGCTACCTTCACCAACATATCACACAGAATACCAACAGGTTATTTTACCGAACTGTCTACCATTATGAGTCACATGTTGATAGGTGTAGGATTTCCCATGACCAACTTTCTATATACAGCTAGTGGCATCAAATTAATGCTTTCTCCTAGATCACATAATGCCTTAGCGAATTCCATAGACCCAATCGTACAGGGAATAGTGAATGCTTCTAGATCTAGCTTCTTCTGCACCAAAGTCCACGTAGAGATAGCACTACGATAGTGGAGATTATTCTCCAGATCGTGGCTCACCACTTTTTCCTTAGTCACAATGTCCTTCATGAACTTTGCATATCTTGGCATTTTCTCGAGTGCCTCAACTAATGGCACATTCACCGTCAATTGTTTGAGCATTGCCATGAACTTGTTGAATTTTGCATAATCAACTTTTTTCTTTAATCTTTGAGAAAAGGGAGGTGGTGGTCATGGGAGAGTTTTCAACACTACCTCCTTCTCCTTCTCTTTGCTTTTTTCTAGAGCATCATCATAGTTATCCATCTTCTTCGACTCTACTGGACATTCTTTGTTGGGTTCATCATCAACTACCTCATCTAATATATTTTTACCCATAGAAGGGCCAGGTAATATCTTACCACTTCTCATGGTAATCACCATACATGAGCCATTATTCTGTGGATTTTGGACCGTATCGCTTGGTAATGTTCCACTCTTCCTCTAGTTAAATTCTGCAGAGAGTTGGCTTATCTACTGCTCCAACTATTTGATTGCGGTAGAGTGCGAGTTTACCAACTGACTAATAGATGATAGATCAGTCTTCATGGTAGCCACATCAGAGTTGGTAGCCTCTACTCCTTTCAGCAGCTTAGCCATCATGTCCTCCATGGAATTTTTTTTACAACTTATTGTAGCAGCCTCACGATTTCTAGGAGGGACATAGAGCCCGCTCCTATCATTGTTGTTCCTCCAATTTCCCTACTCCCTATCTTTTTAACCAGGATTATCATAATAATTCTGACCTTTATTCCCTTGGCCATTTCCTTAGAAACCCCCTTGATTATTAACATAGTTCGCCTCTTCTTCTGCCTCAGCATCCACTCTATTTTGAGACCTTATAGCTTTCACCTTCTAAGTCTTGCCTGATAGCAAGTGCTTGGTTAGCAAATCCATCTGCATTTTTAGGTAAGCCATTTCTCGGTCACATTTTTCATCTCGTCTACGTTGTTATGCAGTCATACCCCCAGAAATAATGGGGCTAGCTACCACAGAGTCTCTGGTATGCCATGCCCGACTCTGTTTGGTCATTCTCTCTAGCATTTCTAAGTCTCTGGGAATGTAAGATCAACAAATGAAACACCACCGGTATTATCTATAATTGGCTTTGTAACAGAGTTAAGAGCCCTGTACAAAGTCTCCATCAAGTGTATGTCTGTCATATTGTGGTTTGGACACTGTGTCAGCTTCTTCTTGAATCTCTCCCAAGTTTCATGCAAGGCTTCAGTCGGGAGCTGCCTAAAGTTGTAGATCTCATCCCTTAACTGTACCCTCCTGGAAGGAGGAAAGAAACTTTTTAGGAAAGCTCCTTTCAACTACCTCCAGTTAGTTATAGAATCAGGTGTCAGCTCATTAAGCCACAATGTTGCCTCCCCAGACAGAGACAATGGAAATAATCTCAACCGGATAGCATTCTGGCCCACTCCTGGGTTATCAAAATATTTATAGACGGTGACAAAATTCACCAGATGAAAGTTTTGGTCATCCTCAGGAAGGCCACCAAACAACCCATTCAGATTAAGGAAGTGAATCATAGTACTCGTAATGTTGAATTTTCCCCCAGGTGTCAACGGTGGAGGAATGATTGCACCCGTTGCACCTGCTCCATCCATTCTATTATCATCATCATTGAGGTCATACTGGACCGACCGATATTCTTTCCTTTCTTGTAACGGATGGTTCCTATTAACATTACGTCGTACTGGTACAGTTACCTGCTCTACATGCCTTGGGTTAGCAGGATTTGGAAACTCCTCGTCTCCCAAATCTTCATCCTCATGATTTGGATGTCGTTCTTGTTGACCGATATTCTGCACATTCACCTGAGCTCTAGCTAAGGCTGCTAATCTGTCAGCCTCTTGCTAGTCTACCATTCTGCTAATTCGTTGTGGTTCTGGATTAAGTGGTAATAATAGTTCTCCGAAACTTCTGATTCTTGGCTTACACTAGAAAGATCCTGCAATAACAAAAACAACAAATAAACGTAAACCTAGGAAACTTTACTAACAGTCAATTAGCGCACACAAACTTTAGTTTACAACCGTCTTAGCCAGCAATGACACCATTATTGATAAAGCTCAAACTACACCTCTATAATGAGAATTTAAGAATTCATTGTCAATATATAACCCAACTAGGTTGGGGTCAAAACCTACAGGGAATATGGTGTGAACTTAAGTCGTTTACGGGTTAATCAACTAACAGTTTGATGATTCCTGAAATGGGGGGTTTTGAGTTTAACAAATAAATATTGGTCACTTTAGCTTCAGTGTTTGTAATCAAGAGTTTATGGAAAAACTAAAATTATGTTCACTAGGGGTTTTGGTACTTGAAAGATGCTAATAGTGGTTCAAGATTCTCACAGTAGGTAGGACAACAAGTTATCTCTATCAAAGTTATGCCTAAATGTCTCTCAACCTACTTAAGTATTTAATTACCTAATCCCCTCGAACTTAGGGAATTTATATTTATTAACCAGACTTCACCTCAGGTTAATCAACCTTGTTACAACATTAATTATTAAACAGAAGTTTAGTGTTTCCAAGTCCTTGTTGATAATTCACTTCCCACTATATTTGATTTCTTTCTCAAGCAAATCAAAGAAGGTGTTATCTATCGTTTGTAGCCAATAGACGATAATTAAAACCTCAAAATTATCAAGGATTCCTATTACCTTTCGAATCTTGAACACTTAGCACCTTATCAAGACTTAACCCAAGATCATATAATTCGGGTTAAAGGGGTTTATCCACTCATGATATAATTATCGAAACATCTAGATGAATTCATAATTTGAAAGATAAACTTACCACAAGATGAATAATAACTAGTGATTCTCAGATTAGATCACAATAGAAATCCCAAAGTAATGATTAAAATCTCTTCAAAGTAATTTCTTTTTCAAGCCAAGAAACTAGAGAGAGCAAATAACAAAAATATGTGTCTCAAATTTCAGGGTCGGAACTCTTAAGAAAACCCTAAACAATGCTTTAAATAGTTCACCCTAATTATGGAAACAAAATAATAAAGTTCAGCAATTCATCGGACAGGTGACGCCATTAGTGATGCCCTATTAGGTGGCTGACGACTTATCACAAATATTGTCATCTCCTCTTTTCTTTTGGTATTCGCTGCCATAGGCTAACTATGGTTTTGACGACTTATCAGCTCCTTGATGACTTATCACGAATGTCATCACGTCTCTACCTCAGCTCTCATGTTCTTCCTTAGGCTGACGCCAATTTTGACGACCTATCAGTTCATTGATGGCTTATCATAAATTATCATCACAACTCTCAACTCAGGTCCATTCTCTGTCTAAGGCTGACGATGAAGCTGATAACTTATCAAAGGGCTGACGACTTATCAGGAATGTTGTCAGCCACACTTCTCTTCTTTTTGCTTCAGATTTCAACTCTTTTGCTTCCATCCTTGTTGGTTCTCTAGCATCTTAGTTTCTACTGCAAAATCAAAGATAAAACAATAAAAAACAACAAAAGTTTCTTAAGACTTTGCAATTATTCTCAGTTAAAATCCTCAAATGTGTTAGCATTAGCTCACACATCACTTGGTCAAGAAAACTAGAACAAAAAATACACTGAATACTGTACTGAGACTGTGGAAGCTATCATGTAACCGACATAAACCATGTGAGATATCATGGAGTCCAACGTATGACCCATGTTGAGGAGGGCTATTCTATCCTTGCAATCGGAATATAACCTGAACTCTAGTGATCACTAAACTGATGTCCCAAAGGACTAAGGAGTCACCCTCTATTGGTAGTGCTATCATGAGATATGTGTCAACCCTCAACTGGATGGAAGACATCTCAAACCTATGTTTGCTACATAGTTCTGGAACTCAGGAATTACTACTAAGGGTCACACCCTCTACTGGAAGGTGATCCCCCATCCCTGGGTTTGTTTGGTGCTATCTCCTACTCCCAACTGAAAGACACTGAAATACTAATTGGTGCATGCACTAATAACTGGTAAGCTTGGGTTATAGTATTCTAAAAATAATAGTGCATATGGATTCTGAGGTAATTACAAACATATAAACTAATAATTCTCAGCATGATCATGGTGTTCTAATTATGAAATTAAAACCATGGCCTGACTGGCTTGTTACTTGAAAAATGGAAATGATGTACAACACATATGTATCGGGTGTTCATAACCCACCAACGTTGAATGATCATTAAAACATGACATTTAAACTCAAATTATAAAATTGAATCATGGTTCAACTCAAGACATGAGCATTTCATCATACATGTGGAAAGCATAAACTTGCACATGGGGATATTTTAAACATGAGCATTCAACAAATCATGAAATTCACTTGAATAAGACATGGGAAATTAAAATTCATAGCATGAGGAAATCAAATCTTGCATGGGATCATACATGGGCTGAACTTAATTTAAATCACCATGAAAACATAAAATTCAATCTTTCTTTAACATATAAAATACCATAATGATAGAGAGTTCATTTTTTATTTGAGGAAAAAGGGTTTTGGGGCTCCATGGGTGAAAGAGGCCCATGAATGAATACCCCACATACCTTAAGCTTTTAACTTGAGAGGAAAACACAATTATTGATGATTTCTTGAAGTTTATTGAACTTGGGAAACATGGATTCTTATTTCCTTAGAGAAAAATGAATTGAATTTGTACTTGGGAAAAGGAGAGGGTTTTCTTAAGAGGAAAATTGGAGAAGAAGGGCAAAATTATGCCCTAACTGATGCCCAAGTCGTGTTATGGACGAATGGGTTGAGGGGGGAAAAGACCCAATTGCCCTTAAATTATTTAAATAAAAAAATTGGTTGCAACTACGTCACCATGATACAATAGCTAATTGGTTCTGATGAAAATGATCATAACTTTTCGTTCGAGTATCGGATTAAGGCAAAATTGGTATTGTTGGAAAGATAATTCAATTATCTAAAATTTTGTGGGTATTGATCTAAAAAATTACATATATGTACAAATTTATACATGTTCAAATTTGACCCTTGTAGAATTGAATACCAAAATATAGCCGAATCAAAAGCTCTTAGCTCAACTTTGTTCTAAGTGATTCATATGAACATATTTCACCTCATAATCACTTCACACACTAGGATAATGATCATGACACATGTATTCAATTATAAATCAAGAACTAGAAAACACCTTCACCGCGATGTGGTCAGTATGCGATAAGAACTAATGTCGCGTCGCAGGCCTATCGCGGTGACCCACATCTTGGCGTGATCCAAACATGCCCCAAACCTTATCCAAATAATCCAAAACTACTCCGAGAAATACTTCTTACATCCCTGAACATTAATTAACTCAATAAACTAACATCTTGGGGTCGATAAGGTCAAAATGAAAATTCTCAAAGTTTAGGGATCTTAAAAATGGCAAAGTCCCCCACACTTAGTTAAAATTTCAAGCCTTAAGGCCCTCAAGCATGCTACTATGAGTTGAATCAAGCTAAGATTAGTATGGGGTATTCCAACAATACTAGGATAGTAGTAATTATATAATCTGGTAATTATACAACATAGGAAATTTGACTACCTAAGGTTTCACATTATTGGTGAAAATTTAATTCTCACTATTCCTACTCGATTTTGAAAAAGGAAAAAGGTAATCAAACTCACACAAAATAATAATAATAATAATAATAATAATAATAATAATAATGATGATGATTATGATGATGATGATAATAATAAAAACTTTTAAACCTTTTAATATCACATTTGATTATACAAATGATAATTACTCGAGTCAAATAAGTTAACAAGTAATAGTATCATTGACGATGTTATAAAGACGTTGTTAACATTTTATTTTCTTAATTTGATAAAGCCCTCATCAATTGTGCGAAGAAAGGACCTACTCCGGTAATCCTAAGCAAATGTTTTGCATATAGAGAGAACGACCAGCCTCTCTCTTCCCCCACTCTTAACTCCTATTATAATTTACAGTGAGTTCGATCTACGCGCCATGAATGGTCAGGAATCTCCTCACTGAAAATACTAGATTTGTGAGATTGAAAATGGTAATTGATCCAACTATCAAAAACTCTTACTGTTACACTGTGAGAGAAAAATCCCCTTCAAGCTCTAAATCATTCAATCCCCTCTATGAGGAATACAAATCAAACCCCATAAATTCGAGTGAAGATGATTCTACTTTACTAACCTCAAAGAAAAATTACAGATCTATAACCCATGGACATTTTCAGTCATAATCAATGTATCTGGTAGGAAATTCAACCATCAATACCTCAAAACAAATATTGCAAATCTATGGAAAATGAAAGAAAATATCCTCCTGATAAATCTAGACCTCAGCTTTTGCACGGTGAAGTTTGCAAATAATAAAAGCTAAAAAAGAGCACTACAAGAAGGTCCATGGTTCGTAACACGTTCCTTTTTAACTATTCGCAACTGAGAACCAAATTTTGTCCCTTATGAGCTTAAAGATTCAAGCTACGGTGATGTGACTCAAACTCTCACAACTGCCAACAGATTTTTATAATCTATCTATCTTGGAAAAGGTTGCAAAGAAAATTAGGAAATTAATCAAGATTGACTCATGCACTTCTTCTACCCTAAGGGGTTGATATGCGAGAATTTATGTCCAAGACCACATGGATATGCTGGTAAAAACATCGATAACTACTGGAAGCCACAAACAAGCATTTATATATAAAGAAAATAGTATCATTTGCAAGTCATATAGGCTACTGGGTCACACAGCTGGAAATTGTCAGCACATCATATCCCAAATTCTACCATAACCAACATAGAGATGATCCCACCCCAAAATAAGACTCTACACATGGATGGAAAATCATCTAATTCAAGCGGGGAAAAAACACACAGTGACATGTCAGGTGAATAATATGGTAAGACCATTTCCTCAAATAATATTAAGGTTAAAATATTCAATGCCTAGTCAAGTATGTTTCTCAAAACCTATAATTCTCAATATCCTTCCTCAATCGGTATTCTAGCAAATCATGCTAGTGAGAAAGGTAAAGGACCAAAGAGAAACCCTTCTTAAGATGGGCCAAAACCACTTGGTCAATGGAAAGACTAGGCCCAACACTAATAGAATAGGCCCCAAAAAAGGCCTTTAGAGTCTGAGGACTGTATTGGGCCTAAAATGTTATCTCCTCAATGGCCTACTAATAATGACCCATCTAAGGGTCCCATCTCTAATAAGTCAATGGGGACAAACTCTTTAAATCAGGATACCACTATCAATATACTCCGACTTCATAGAAAAGCACTAGTTGAGATACTCAACCTCTCCACTCTTTATATACTCAAACTATAGCTTTATCTATCAATCAAATCGATGGAGTTGGCCTTCAGGAAGGAAAAAGAATTGTCACTTTGAAAGGGTTATCATTAGGTTCTAGTACTAGTAGAAATGATTCCTTTCTAGTATTGATACTAGATATATCAATTCTCTGAGCTTATCCCTTCAATTCTTGGAGGATTAGAAACTCCCCCATCCCAGTCTTAATGACTACCCCAGTCCTAATCATGGGGGAAAATGGAAACTTTGTTGGCTAGAGATGGGCTTTATGAACCAAGAAGTGACACTTTGAGTGTAATTAGAGGGGAAATAATGTATCTTAATCATACAAAATCCCTAGAACCTAGCCCAACTGATCATTAAAGGTATTCACCAGGGCCAAGAAAAATTTAGTTAGAATGTATAGAGGACAACCCTAGTTGGGGTTATCAACCAACCGTTACAGGAGATCTTGACTCCAAAGATATTATCAGATGAGATAAAACAAATTAATCTAACCCTTTCTTTCTTCCCACAAAGGTTTCCATAGATCTTGGAGATAGGTTTCTTTACGATACTTCCCTATAAACCTCCACCCCACATCCCCCTTCTCTATTGAACCCATCACTAGAGATGAAAGAGAGGGAAAATATTATAATATTTTAGAGAAAACAACTGAGAAATGGAAATGATCTTGCACCTCTAAATATCCCAAGAATAGATGTACTAGTATTAGAATGGCCACTAGCTTTAAGGTTCGAGGATGTGGTAAGTGGAATGAAAATCATCCTCCTTCCTTAGAACCTAACCAGATTCAGACTAGAACTTCTAATAGACCCAAGAAAGTTTAACATTTTCACAACAAATATCTCTCTCTTGTCCATGAAAAGAAAGAACCCAGACTCTTTGTTAAAACCCATGAAGGTTGTACTACAATGTGAGGGACCAGGTCCCTCAAAATCAAACACAAGAAAAAGAGTAATAAAGCAACTAGGGACATAATACAATGGAGTAATAATTAAGAACACAATATTTAACATGGAAACCCCCTTTCTCGGAGGAGGAAAAATCAAGACTTGCCCTCACAAGAACTTAAGAAATACACTATAATCAACCTCTTGATTACAGAGTCAATTTTAGCCTAACTCTGGGCACCTCCTGCTTATAGTAACTCTACTACAGCTTAACCTTGGAAACTATACCAACACTTTCTCAACACTAGTTAACTCTAACCATTTTTAGACTTAGGCAACTCTACCTAAGCACTCTCTAAACAAGGATAATAGCCCATTACTCTTATAAATCAAGTAATTCATTTAAAAATCAAAAATCACTCACAATACTCTCTAATTTAGCACACAAAAATAAAAACTTGAGTTGAACTTAGGTTTATGCCCTTTTCCTCTCTTCACTCTTTTAATTTTCAAAAAACCATTTAATGAAGAAGTATTTTTTCTTTTATAGATGAGTAATGATTAGGGCTAAAATATCATTGGACCAGGTTGCCTAATCAGTACGAGAAATACTTGTCAATTTGTGACAAAAATGGATAAAGTTGTGGAGATGCGTGCCAGCTATAATATTGCTATGACCATTTAGGGACTTGGTCCCTTATAGTCATCTGCTCATTATTAAAACAACATATAACAATTTTCCCCCTTTTGGTGATGACTAACAAACCGCAACGCCTTGAGCATCAATATACATCTATCACATTTAATCAGTATGATTACCACTCTGAAGATGAATGTTCCCCCTATCATTATGCTTCCACCATTATGCTACACAGGGACCTAGTCCCTTGTTGTCTTTTGCAGCAAGAACTCTAAGTACATTTTCTTTACCCTATTACTATGCATTATTATTTATTCATTTGCTTCCCTCTGACAACTTGCCACACATGAAGACACACACCTAGTCGTTACACATGAGGTCAGTATTCCCCCATTTGTCATAATTAAAAAAGATTAACAGTAAACCAAGAATAAAGGTAAGTAAAGTCTAATTAACTCATGGTCACTAAGGCAACACTTAACATGAAGAACAACTTTTAAGAAAAGAAAACAAATGAGGCACTCAAGCAGAAATTTATTCACTATCCAGTAAGATCAGCACCAGTACAATGTACCAAAAAACTTATAAAACAACTATTTTCAAAGGCCACTATAGGAATATAAACTGGAAATTGACTCAAGAGACTAACATAACAGGATTTAGGCAGAAAAAGATTTGCGGGTGTAGGATTTAATTAACATTTCTAGTATTGCATTTTCCGCAGCATAGGTATCCAACAACTGTTTGGTAAGAGTTATGACTTCAACATTCAATTCTTGCACCTCACAAGTAAATTCTGGAATTTTTCCCTTGAGCTTTGCATTTTCTGCTGCAGGTTCTTCAATGGCACCTGGTCCCTCTAAGGTCAATACTTGATTTTGTAGTTTCAGATGCACTATTTTAGTGTATTTTGTTGCTAGATTAATCCTCAACTCCTCCATTTCTTTGGTTAAGATTTCTTGAGAAACTAGTAGCTCAGACACTGGGGACACAGTCCCCACTTTCCATTCAATGCACTCATTTTCCACAATTGTAGTTAGACTGATCTTTTGTTTGACTGTTCTTGGTGTTACTTTCGTCCCAATCACTCTAAAATGATTAAAGACTCTGTTTAACAAGTAACCATATGGCATCCCATGTCTTCCTTCCGTTTTTTGAACCACCTTATACATATGCTCTACCATTAGAGCAGCAGACTCATCAACTCAAACTTACTTAGGAATTCGATTAAAAACAAATCAATACCAGAGGCAATTGTACTTTTCTCTAACCTTGGTAGAAGGACCTATTAATAAATTCAAAAACCAATTAAAACTCACTCTTTAGAAATTTCTTCTTTACTGCAGCTATTGAGGTCCTGCCTATTCTTAAGGCTTCAATAATAAATTTAGTTGTGGGTTGTTGCTTCACAACTTTCCTCACACCTATAACAGGTACATCCAAAATTCCTCCTAAGGTTTCTTTATCCAGTCTTATTTCATTTTCTTGCACCTGTGCAGATAGATTCAATCCATTTTCTGAGAAATCTATTAAATAATAGGATTCTCTTACTTTATTTTCAAAAACCAATTGTGCTGCTTTCTCAAATAGATATAGCCATCCTTGGTGCCTGACATATTCTTCCAACTCTACCATCCTAGGTTTCTCATTGATTTGTGGATTAAACATTCTTCCTGATAGTACCTTTTGTGTTATCAGGCTTTCAATCCTTCTTTCTTTAGACATACTTTTGTTTTCTTCCTCTCTTTTTATTCTTTTGGTCTCATTACTTGGCTCTCACTTTTCATCAGTTTTTCTCTTCTTAGGACCAGGTCCCTTAGTGAATTTCTTCCTTTTCATAGCTATGTGTTTTTTCTTGCTTACAATAGGACTGCTAAACTTTGAATCAGAGGACCTAGTACTTTCATCACTATAAACTTCTTGTCATTTCTGCTTAGTTGCAATAGCAATATCAGACATTTGGCTTCATCTTCTCTTAGCTCTACAACTTCAAGATTTTTTTCTTCGTATATAGTAGATTTATTGAGTCTTCTTTCTTTAGTGGTAGAAGACTTACTCTTCTTCATTGCATCTGCTAGCAATTTCATCTCATACCCTTAGGTAGAGTAAAATCTTGTAACTTGTATACTAGAGTCAATCAATTTCTCCTTTCCTTTATTTTCCTATAGTTTTTTCATTATCTAAATCAGAGGTTGTTTATCCCCATCCTCTTCATTTTCCTCATTTGGAGGTAATACAAACTCCCTATCCTTTTTCAAATCACTCTTTCCTCCTGTTATTTTCTCTTTCCCACTAGTAGAATTTTTCTTAGGGTCATGTATAAGTAACAAAAAAATTTTAGCCACCAAATTTATGCTGCTAAAAGGATCAGACTTCTTTACTGGAATTTCCTCATCAACCAACTAAGAAAATATGGGGTTTGACTCAAAGGGGATAGGAGAACCAAGTTATTGTAAATTCTGAGAAGTTTTAGTACCTTCCAATTCCTCAGAGGGAACATATTTTAGAGGAACATTAGTATACTCTATTTTTTCAGAGGAAGGGGGATTTTCTGATTGAGAAGTTTCTTGTTAAATTGATGAGTCATATCATTTATTTAAGTCAACTTCCAAAGCTAACTCAAAAAGATTTTTACTGGAGCCTAGAGGTTCAACTGGAATGGTTTCATTAAGGATCTTAGGAATTTCAAAATAAGGACTAATAGGTAAAGCACTTTCTGACTCTTGAGGGTGATCAGAGGACAATTCTTTTATGGGGTTTAAAGTAGATGGCATTTTAGATATTTTTGGATTTTTATGAGAAGAAAAGAAGGGGTCAGTTTAGATTAAGGAGGAAAATGAGTTTATAAGAAAGTTTTGAGTTAATTGAGAGGAAAAAGGAATAAGGGATTTGAATATATAATTAAAGAGGTGGCCGTTTGACATTTAAGAGAAATTGTTTTGAATAGATGTGTTTAATGACAATGGTGTGACTCTTCACATTTGAATTTAATTGAAAACTTTGTTGATATAAGAGAGGATATGTGGCCGTTTCAAATATAAATTTTAAAAATTTTAAGGCACATTATTTTGGTACTCACCAGAGAGATGGGACCAGGTCCCTCTTCTTTTTGAGTGAAAATTCAATTAGTGTTTTCTTCAACTATTTTCCTTCAAATATTTCCTCCTAGAAGTATACCTGCAAAGGTATGATACTATGTTAGAATAACATGCACCTACTTTATCATGGATACCTGTCTTCTTAACATAGCCAATTTTATGGAATGACACTGATTCGCATGTTATTCATTCTACTGAATCTTGTTCTTTTGATATTGATTTCCTAGGGAATAGGTCCCTTAAAATAATATATTTCAAAATAAAACACATCTATCTTGAAGTGTCTTTAGAGAAAGAGAACATAGACAGACCTTTCATCATTAAGGTTTGAACCCTTTCAATCAATGAGCTATTCGTGACTGCAATCCACTTCCTCATGATCACAAGTTGGTTTAGGGAACCTACTTAAGTTTGAGTTCCCATTAGGAGGATAATGGTATGATCAAATTCTTCTTAGCCCATCTAGGCAGTGATAGCTTCCTTTTTACCTTTTTAGTAAGTTGAACCCCTTAGAAAGTCCAATCTTTTGCTGAGTGTATTCAGTACTCCTCAATTTAGCCTTAAGCCAGTGTTGATATTTTTGTTTTACATGTCCATCTCTTCCACAGTGAGTAAATAGGAGTTCATACTTTTTTCATTTGGCATGATGAACAGCCTTTTCTTTAGACCTAACAAGAAGGAATTCACCTTGATAGCCCAGAACTCTACTATCATTATCACCTTGACTTGTCAAGTTAGAAAGGATCTGTGAAGAAGAAGTAAGAGACTTGTTCAACACTTCTCTTAAGCATACCAGGTCCATCTCTAACTCTTAATTCTTCTGAAGTGCAAACATAAGGTGTTTTTAGGAATCCCTCAATCTTTCCTCAAGATCAACTTGAACCCTTGAAGGTTCTTTCTTCATTTTTTATTATACATCATTTACTTTCTTAAGATTACTCATCAAACTCAAATTTTTAGATTTCAATTTATTGACCAAATCTCCAGTCTCAGATATCTGAAGAGTTAGGAAAATCAATTCAAGTTCTTAATTTTCTGCTTTCTCATCTAGGGCATTCTTCTCAGTAGTTATCTCACATACAGAGTCAATTAAAACACTAGTAAGTCTTTTTATCTTCCTAGATGAGTAGTTATCTAGTTTTTCCTTAACGTTAGAAAGAGTTACCTCCTTTTCTTCTTCATCTCCAGTGTTAGACAAAAAGGCAAACAAGAAATTAAAGACAACTGGACTCTCTTCCACATCTAACACTGACACATCTTTATGCTTGTCAACTTCATCTCTATCACGGGAGGAATCTCCCCATGTTTCCAGAGCTTGTTTAACTGCATAATTAGTTGCAGTTTTTCTTCTAGAATTTTTAGGTACCTAGTCCCTGCTATTTCCTTTGACACCTCTAGTCTTGAGGTATTCCTGATAATCCAATTTATAAATTGGATAGTCCTTGATAAAATGCTCAATACTTCAACATTTGTTACACACCTCAATATTTCTCCCCCTTTTACTGCTACATTATTTTCTTTAGAACTAACCAGTCTTCTTCATGGCCCTAAGCTAGGGAATTTTCTTCTCCTGAGTCTTATTTCGAAGCCTTCAAAGCTAGGGAATTTTCTTTTTTTACTTTTTCTTTCTCCAGGTCTTGCTATTTCTTGAGCTCATGGGTCTTTAGATTACCAATGAGTTCATCTATAGTAAGAGTCTTTATTACGACTCGAGGCTACCCCCTAGTCACGACAATGGTGCTTACGACCGCAAGAGACCACAAGATAACCCATGAGCTAGTACCTGTTGCAAGAACTAAGTAAAATAGTAATATAACACGTGATCGAAAGATAACTGATAAAATACTGTAAATCTAGATACTAAAATATGTGTTAACAACATGTCTAAAATATCTGATAAAATACTAAAAACCAAATTTTGTTTATGAAGAAACTAATAATACTGAAAGAAATGACTGGCTATCTAAATTATTATCTGAAAGCCTCTAAAGACCATGAGGAGTTGATGAGACAAACCCCTAACTAACTCTGACTGACTGAACATAAGGTAATACTAAAAGATCTAAAATAAACATATCATGTTCTCAAAGGATGAGGACTCACCACTACTGCTACTGAGTAACGTTGAGTTATCTAAGAACAGTCAGGAAACATAGCATCCGAACCTATGTTATAAGACAATATAGCTCAAGGAAAAGTATGCAGTCAGTACTTTGAATATACTGGTATATGATATGAGGACTGGATGAAAGGAAAGAAATAATTGAGTATGAATGCATAAACATGTAATATCTGAGAATGTAAGGCCAAGGATAAAAATGTTTCTATGGTAATCTAAAATCTGAAAGACTGAATTCTGTATAACTAAATAACTGAAAATCTGTATGTTTTGGTCAAATAAACCATCAACACTGAATGACCATAAATACGATAACAAAGCTTTGAAACTATAGTATGGGATCATGGTTCAAAGACCTAAAACATAGGCATTTCATCAAACATATGCGAATCATGCACTTGAACATGGGATTGTGTTAAGTATGAGAAAAACAACATGATTACATGGCTAAATTCATCAATTTTGGGAATTTGACATGAAATTCACTTGAATATGATATGGGAAACTAAAATTTAAAGCAAGAAGTAACCTAACTATTCATAAATCATACTAGGACATGAATTTGAGTCAAAATACTAGGGAAAACATGAATTAAACTCATATTGAATATATGAAACTTCATAATGAAAGAAAAACTCAAATTTTAATCAAAGAAGAGGTTTTGGGGCTTTATGGGTGAAAGGGACCCATGAATGAACACCCGCATACCTTAATAACTAGTTTCTTGAGGGTTTATTGAACTTTGAAGCTTGATATCTTGATTTCATGGGAAAGGATCTTGGATTTTGTTCTTGGGAAAGGAGGAGAGTTTACGTAAGGATTTGATGTTGAAAAGTGGGAAAATAATGCCCTTTGGGGGCTTTAATCTGTCACTTGGGTGCTTTAGGGCTAGGGAAAATGACTAAAACGCCCGTTGGGCTTGTATTTACGGATGCATGAAAACTTTCCTTAGCATCGTGGAGGTTGAAACAGTAACTTAAGCCTGCATCGCGGCAGCTTACTATTTCTGACAAAAGTGGTCATAACATTTTGCTCGGGCATTGGATTAAGGTAAAATTGGTATTGTTGGAAAGCTAATAAAATTATCTATAACTTTTTTGTTCTTGATATGCAAAATTCTATATATGTAAAAAAGTTATACACGTTTAAAGTTGACCCTTAAAGGACCGAACATTAAGATTTGGCCGAATTAAAGGCTCTTAGATCAACTTTGCTCTAAGTGATTCCTATGAACATTTTTTACCTCGATATCACTTTACACACTAGGATAATGATCATGACATAGATATTCAAATATAAATCATGGGATTAGAGTTTACACACTTAAGAACGATGTGTTGATGTTTAGCTAAAAAATGCAGGGTGTAACATTATCTCCCCCTTGGGATCATTCGTCCTCAAATGAGATTGGTAAACCTGAGATACTACCAAGACTGAGAGTCTATACAGAAGAATGATAAGCTAAAACATGATCATATAACTGGGTCTGAAATATGTTACATGCTACATGGGCTGAACTAATTCCATGAATGCATGCTGTGATATGAGAATAGTTGTATAGCTGAAATAGAGAACAGAAAGAGTCAATCTGAAAAATGTGTTACATCAAGATGAGTCTGAATTCATAGAGAAAAGGTGAGGATACCGGGCTTGCATATCTACTTCTGCTTCCTAAATATCTCCATCTACAGACTGATTCCTCCATAAAACCTTAACCAAAGAAACTTCTTTAGTCCTTAGCCTACGAATCTGAAAGTCAAGGATCTCAATTGGTATTTCTTCATAGGAGAGACTATCTTTGACCTCCACACTCTCTAAAGGAAAGACTGAACCTGGGTTGCTAATATATTTTTTAATAGAGAGAAATGAAACACCGGATGCACTGATGCCAAATCTACAGGCAACTCGAGCTCAAAACCTACCTTCCCAAAATGGTGCAAGATTCTATAAGGGCTAACATAGCAGGGACTGAGTTTCCCTTCTTGCAAAATCTCTTCACTCCTTTCATAGGTGAAATTTTTAAATAAATCAAGTCACCAACATCAAACTCAAGATCTCGTCTTCTCACATCTGCATAAGATTTCTGGTGACTTTGGGCTATCTTCATTCTCTCTCAAATTAACTAAAATTTCTCCACCACCTCAAACATTGAATATGGCCTTATCAAAGCAGCCTCACCTACTTCAAACTATCTGATAACGCTCAATCTACAGCTCTCGTTTGAGTGTAAAGCGGTCGTTAGCAAATATAGAACCCAACCTGGGTTGGGTGTCGATCCCACAGGGAATAGCTTGGCCAACAAGTAAGTAAAATTACTAAACTTTTGGTGCAAGTCTCGTAAGAAGGGGGGATTGTAATGTGTCACCAAAACAATTAAATAAAAGCTGAAAATAGCAAAGTAAAAGAGAAAGATTGTTACGTAAGTTGTAAACAATGAGAATTGAGGCGTTGGGGTTATGTCCACCTTCTGAGGTATACATCTCTATTGGCTATGAGTGTGTAGAATTCTGACATGCAATTGCTTATAGAGGATTGTAGTCGATGGTAAATCCAAGCGTCTCTCGACCTAAACAAGGACTATTTCACTTTAACTCTCTCGAGCTTAAAGCGTGTCTAACGGTACGAATTCTCCAAGAGGTTAGTCCAGTTACGACACTAGCTTTTTAATTGGAAAGGGTGTCCTACTACCTTGACATTATCTCTTTTCCAGACAAATAACTTTTCTCTCGAACAAGTTAAATGTTAGACTGGCGTATTCTTGCGTTTGCAACCGCAAAGAATGTAGATTAAGATGAAGAGAATAATGATATAAGAAATATACGTGCCTCGAACTCACAAACTCACAACAATAGATAGTAACTCATTCGGCTTCCATAACCCCAACAGAGAAGTTTAGTTACCCATGAATGCGAAGGAGATCACGATTGACATTGTTGTTATACCACAAGATTGAGTAATTTCGTGTAGCTTAGGTGGTAGGCGTGAGGCGTGAATTCCTAGGCAAAGTAACGATTCTCTTGTTTTGGAATTTAAGAATGGAGGAGTAGAAGAAGAAACATAGAATTGAATTGTAAGATGAGAAGTTAAGAAGATTAGAAGTTATAAGAAGATGATAGAAGATGAGAGGGATGGAAGGAAGTATTGTGTTCTCCCTCCTTCCTCCCTCCTTATTTAAAATCTCTAGCATGATAGGGTATTTATAATACCCATATCCTACTCCTACTAGATAAATAAAATATCTAACCAAATCCTACTAGGCTAATGTAATACTTAACCCAATTGTACTAGGTTAATGTAACATTATCATAATCCAAATAAAATAATGAAATACATAACCTAATTGTACTAGGTTAATGTATCATTGTCAAAATCCAGCTTTGTGTCTGTAAGTCCCCAAAGTCTTCAGAATTGTTGTTTTAGCCCGGGACAGATTTTCCATGCAGCAGTTTTTGTCCTTAGGCGTGTAAACTTTCTTTTGCGTCAAGTAAGCCATAAAATGCTGATTTTTGCATCATTTATACCTGAAACTTTACTAATCATATTCGTTAGCTCTCTTACAGGAAAAAGGACTAAAAGTGCATGAAATATATAATTTGTTCTCAAAACTAGGCTAAAATATGGGCAAAATATATTGATATAGGCGTGTAAATCCGCCTATCATCAACACCCCACACTTACAGCTTTGTTCGTCCTCGAACAAAATATCATGTCCCTCTAAACATCAACTTAGGGTTTCACAGCAACAACACAAAATATTCGTCAAGACAAGCACAACAATTATCAACAAAGACTAGTTTTTCGATCATTAGTAGAAACAGTTTAACTTCTAGCATAGACTCATGATGGTGGTCAACTCATATTCAAAATTTAAGGCACAAAGAATCATACACAACTACCCAAAACTCATCAACCATGTGTGTCTCACAATGTATTACCCATAATCACTCACAAGTATAGCATATTTTTCAAACATGGGTATCAAAATATCCTTGCTCTCGCTCTCACAAAGAATTCATATGAAGCAACTGATGACCATAGGCTTGCCCTTAGTGTAATGCTCCACTAAATGTCAGAATGTTAAGATTAGGATCAAGTAGGTCTTTTGATGGTTGTAATGTAGGCTAAGGGACGGGTAGGACTATTTTGGCCAAGAATAGTGACTAGGTTCCTAAGCGCTTTAATACATCACTTTGTATCATTGACACTTTTTTCTTTCAACCTTTCTTCTTTTTTTTTTTTTTTCTACCACCCTTGTTCTCCTTTTTTTTTAAATTTTAAGCACAACTCACTTTTCAGCTTTCTTTTCCTTTTTCTTTTCACAACATACCTCTTATGATAGCATTTTTTTTCTTTTTCATAACACATTCAAGAACCATTCCAATTTATAGCATTATACTCACCCGATTTCCTTTTATATTGTCACATGACTTTTTCACTTTAAAGCACTTAGGGATTTTGGGATCAAATTACGGTCTTGAAAGAAATAGATTAGGCTTACATACAAGGTTGTCAAAGAAATAGGCTAAAGGCTCAAAAGGGTTAACTAGGATGATGTCCATGGGTAGGTAAAACTGAAGGTAAACATGTATAGGTTGCCAAAGAAATGCCTAAATCATATCCTAAACTTACACTCCTTATTTTCGCTTTGCATACATACCAGGCAAGTTCTAGCATCAGCCACATACATAGAATATACTATTATCTCACACACACAAGGCACATGGTCGACTTGATTGGAAGTAATATAGACTCGCGACCCAACAAGTGAAGGAATTGAATCACACAATATCATATATTGAGTCACAACTAGAGCCTAAACGTCTCAATAGTCACAATTGTAGCACATACTCTTGTTATAATCTCATGCTGCCTATCAAAATAATTTCATGCGAAGCTAAAAAAAAATTTAACTACTAAAAAAATCTTAACTATGAGATTATAAAACAAAAATAAAACAAAAGAAAACAAACATAGATGCGAGTAGAGAAGTATAGCATGCAATACCACCACCCCACACTTAGTCGGTACACTGTCCTCAGTGGAAAATAAATAAGAAAAACCTGGTTAGTCGGACTTATCCTCTATGTCTGGGGTCATACCCCTTGCATTGGAATCATCATCAGAGTCATCATCCTTAGAAGTTCCTCATAAGTATCCCACTTAATTTCAGGCGTGAGTCGAGGTATTTGCAGCGAGGAGGGTTCTCCTTGCTCCTTGCGGCCTCTTTTCTTGCTCTTTTGGGAAGTGGTAGCCTTTTCTTTGCCTTGTCTTGCTTTGGGTGCCATTGTACCTGAGACTTGAAATAGTGTTAATGGTAGCACAATCCCAATGGATACAATCTATACACAAGCAGTAGGGGTACCACCCCACACTTAGTTTGTTGCTACAAATTAGTGAAGTGAAAGTGGTCGATTACTTAGACTTCATCGACATGCGTTTTAGGAGCTATATTCCAATGAGAAAATCAGAGATATATCACTTCTTGCAACCTTTGCAATACTTTCATGTTAGGTATAACAAGACTACTACATAGGGATTACATCATGGTATCGTTTCTATCAATAAACTCAACTTCCTATGTCGGTAGGAAGTTATAAGTCTTATTCCGATGAATGGGATATTCTAACATGTAAGTATTCAAGTGATAAGATTATGCAATGTTCATTACTATAGCAATTCTGCAAGTAGTATAACAATGCATCAAAATCAAATTCAAGTCGGACATAAGTTAAGAGCATCCTAACGTACATGTTCACTCACTTGGTTTTGTATCAACAATTCAAACACGTTCACATCACCAATACTTTTTCAAGATTTAGCAATTCATAATAGGTGTATTAAAGTAGTACTTACAAAATATAAATGAAGAACAAAGTAGTACTTACTTGGTTGAAGCCTTTGGATGATGTTCTTGTGATGAAAAAGAGCAAAAGGAAACTTTTTGATAGGTTTTGGAGACTATAGGTGGTGCATAAGCTAGGTTTCCAATGTGTTTTTGGTTCAAGACTAAGTCTCATATTTATAAGAAAAGGTTGGGTCGAGTTTTGGCCCATTAAAATCAGATTTGGAGACCAAAAGTGACCATAGGTGGTGCCTAATGCTTTGCCTAGTTGAGCAGAATGCCATAGCATATGCCAAGCATTTATTTAAGAATGCCATAGCATATGCCATGCATTTATTTAAGAATTCCATACACTATGCGGCGCATTGTCTATGGCATAATGGGACATATGCGCCGCATAGTCTATGGCATATGAGATACTGAGACCAAATGCCATAGCATAGGCGGCGCATAGTCAAAAGCATACCTAGGAATAGGCGGCACATAGTGTATAGCACACTAGATTCCGAGACCTTAGGCTATAGGATAGGTTGTGCATCGTTCTTGGCCTAGTTTTACCAAGGCCTAGCCTTCCTCGAAGCCTATTTTGGCGTGAGAAAGGCTCAATCCATAGCCTTATGCATCACCCTTCCTAACTTACCAACTTTACCATACAATGCGTCCAAATCGTCAATTGAAATCAATCTCCTCGTTGACTACTTCTTGCACCTATATTCACTCAAACAAATGAAAACAATTAGTACGATGGGTTGCCTCCCACCAAGCGCCTTAGTTTTGGTCGTGGCACGACTCTTATTTTTGGATTTTCATTATCAAAATCAAATCAAGTACTAGAATGAAAGAAAACGATAAACTATAAATGAAAAATGATAAATGATGGGTTGCCTCCCATCTAGCGCCTTATTTATTGTCGTGGCTCGACATAGTTACCTCGAGTACTCAGACTTCGTCGAGGTAAATGGTGGATCGTTTTCTGAAAGGATTTAGACGACAATGAGGCTTACCTGTGGGCATGCGATCTTCTTCACCAATTATATCATCAATAGTCCAACCCATAGCTCTCTTGTATCTCTTCAGAGAAGAGATGAGAGCTTCTACGTGCTGTTCACTTAAATCATTTGCACTCTCCGGAAGTATATTTCTACTTTCCAAGAACACATACCTTAGATAATCGGGGAGCTCTTGCGATTCTAGCATTGGTGTCTCTTCAATGGGAGTCTTCGCTGTTGGTTGATTCTTGAGATCACAATCCGGTTGCTTAGGAGTATAAGACTCTATTTCTGTTAGAGCACCCATAAGTTCTTCATAATCTTCATTATCCTCATGCTCAACTTTCAGTGGCGCAGCAGACAATGGCTCAACAGTAGGTTGTTTCTCTATAGATAATGCTTTCATATCCTCATGATGAATATCAGCTACAGATAACTCATTCATATCGCTGGGCTGTTTCATGGCTTTGCATATATCAAAGCGGACCACTTCGTCATTAATTCGAAACAAAAGCTCATTATCTTTCATGTCAATAAGCACACTTCCAGTTGCGAGGAAGGGGCGCCCCAAGATTATGGGAACCTCTAGATCTGCTTCACAATCCAAGATGACAAAGTCTGCTGGAAAGATAAATGAAGAAACCTTTACCAAGACATCGCATAGAATACCAACCGGTCGTTTTACTGACCTATCCGCCATAACAAGCCTCATGTTAGTTGGTGTAGGATCTCCTAACCCCAACTTCTTGTAGATCGATAATGGCATCAAGTTGATGCTGGCTCCTAGGTCACATAATGCTTTGGCAAAGTTCAAAGATCCGACGGTGCAAGGAATAGTGAAAGCTCCGGGGTCCGCCTTCTTCTGTACTAAGGACCTTGTGGCAATTGCACTGCAATGATGAATATTATCTGCCGGCTCATAACTTTCTGCCCGCTTCTTTGTCAACAGGTCCTTCATAAATTTCGCATACCCAGGCATTTTTTCAAGTGCCTCCACTAATGGAACATTAATGGTCAGCTGCTTTAACATATTCATAAATTTGCTGAACTTTGTATCATCCGCCACCTTCTTCAATCTTTGGGGAAAAGGTGGTGGTGGGTATGGAAGTGTTCTCTCCACAGTTTTCTTCTCCTCTTGCTTCCGTTTTCCAGCTTTTTTAGGCTGCACGTCGTTAGGAGTGACGTTAAGGACATTAGGATCGGTTGCTGCGACATCTTCCCCTTTCGCCTTATCATCAATTTTCGCCTCTTCGTCAGCCACTTGCTTGACTTTTTCTGAAGTTTCCAGCACCTTACCACTTCTGGTAGTGATGGCCATGCATGACCCATCATTCCTTGGGTTTTGCACAGTATCGCTAGGTAAAGTGCCAGCCTTCCTTTGATTGAGTGCTGCTGAAAGTTGGCTCAATTGCTGCTCTATTTGCTTGATTAAAGTGGAATGAGAATCAACTAGTTGTTTCATGGAGGAAAAATCATTAATTACCTCAGTAACTCCCGCGCTCGTTGCTTCCACTCCTTTCAATAATTTAGCCATCATGTCTTCCATACTTCCAGAATTAGATGTGGTGGTGTCTCGTCTTCCAGGGGGAACGTACAAACCACTCTTTTCATTGTTTTTCTTCCAACTACCTTGGTCTATGCTTCCAGATTTATCATAATAGTTACGACCTTGGTTTCCTTGGGTATTCCCACGGAAACCCCCCTGATTGTTCAAGTAGTTGGCCTCCTCTTCCGAATCAGATTCGTCTCTTCCTTTTAGCGCCACAGCTTTCACTTTTTCGGTCTTCCCTAATAATAAATGCTTTGTCAGAAGATCCACTTGTGTTTTCATGTGCGCTAAATCTTGATCACGTTCTTCTTGTCTTCTTCTTTGGTCTGCAGTCATGCCTATAGATAAAGTGGGGCTTGCTACCTCGGAATCCCTGGTATGCCAAGCTCTACTTTGTTTCATCATGCGATCTAGCATATTGGTTGCTTGACCAAAGGTGAGATCCATAAAAGATCCTCCAGCTGCGTTTTCCACCACTGGCTTAGTTATTGAATTCAAGGCTCTATACAATATCTCCATGAGGTGAACATTAGTCATGTGATGGTTTGGACATCTCGCTAGTTTTGTCTTGAACCTCTCCCATGTTTCATGGAGAGCTTTAGTGGGAAGCTTACGAAAGTTGCTGATTTCATCTCTCAATTGTGCCCTTTTGGAAGGCGGAAAGAATCTTTCTAGGAAAACGTCTCTCAATTGCCTCCAATTTGTAATTGAATCAGGAGTCAGCCCATTCAACCATAGTGTTGCCTCCCCAGACAGAGACAATGGGAATAGACGTAATCGAATTGCATTCTGACCAACACCAGGATTGTCAAAAGACTTGCATGTAGAAATAAAGTTGATGAGATACATATTTGGATCATCGCCTGCTAGTCCACCAAATAATCCCTTGAGTTGCAATAACTGAATCATGGTGCTCCTGATGTTGAACTTGGCTCCGGGGGCTAATGGCGGAAGAATAATGGCTCCAGTGGCACCAGCTCCATCAAGATCATCATCATCATCATCGAATGGTATTTCACGTTGTGCATCCATTGATGTACTGAACAAAAAAAACCTGCAGTAAACAAAAACAAAAACTAAAAGTAAAAGTACGAGAGTCTTTGACCAAAGGGTCTAGTAATTATCACGAACTTAATTGACACTTGTATTCCCCGGCAACGGTGCCAATTTTTGATAACGCTCAATCTACAGCTCTCGTTTGAGTGTAAAGCGGTCGTTAGCAAATATAGAACCCAACCTGGGTTGGGTGTCGATCCCACAGGGAATAGCTTGGCCAACAAGTAAGTAAAATTACTAAACTTTTGGTGCAAGTCTCGTAAGAAGGGGGGATTGTAATGTGTCACCAAAACAATTAAATAAAAGCTGAAAATAGCAAAGTAAAAGAGAAAGATTGTTACGTAAGTTGTAAACAATGAGAATTGAGGCGTTGGGGTTATGTCCACCTTCTGAGGTATACATCTCTATTGGCTATGAGTGTGTAGAATTCTGACATGCAATTGCTTATAGAGGATTGTAGTCGATGGTAAATCCAAGCGTCTCTCGACCTAAACAAGGACTATTTCACTTTAACTCTCTCGAGCTTAAAGCGTGTCTAACGGTACGAATTCTCCAAGAGGTTAGTCCAGTTACGACACTAGCTTTTTAATTGGAAAGGGTGTCCTACTACCTTGACATTATCTCTTTTCCAGACAAATAACTTTTCTCTCGAACAAGTTAAATGTTAGACTGGCGTATTCTTGCGTTTGCAACCGCAAAGAATGTAGATTAAGATGAAGAGAATAATGATATAAGAAATATACGTGCCTCGAACTCACAAACTCACAACAATAGATAGTAACTCATTCGGCTTCCATAACCCCAACAGAGAAGTTTAGTTACCCATGAATGCGAAGGAGATCACGATTGACATTGTTGTTATACCACAAGATTGAGTAATTTCGTGTAGCTTAGGTGGTAGGCGTGAGGCGTGAATTCCTAGGCAAAGTAACGATTCTCTTGTTTTGGAATTTAAGAATGGAGGAGTAGAAGAAGAAACATAGAATTGAATTGTAAGATGAGAAGTTAAGAAGATTAGAAGTTATAAGAAGATGATAGAAGATGAGAGGGATGGAAGGAAGTATTGTGTTCTCCCTCCTTCCTCCCTCCTTATTTAAAATCTCTAGCATGATAGGGTATTTATAATACCCATATCCTACTCCTACTAGATAAATAAAATATCTAACCAAATCCTACTAGGCTAATGTAATACTTAACCCAATTGTACTAGGTTAATGTAACATTATCATAATCCAAATAAAATAATGAAATACATAACCTAATTGTACTAGGTTAATGTATCATTGTCAAAATCCAGCTTTGTGTCTGTAAGTCCCCAAAGTCTTCAGAATTGTTGTTTTAGCCCGGGACAGATTTTCCATGCAGCAGTTTTGGTCCTTAGGCGTGTAAACTTTCTTCCCTTCCTTTGTGAGCTTTCTTTTGCGTCAAGTAAGCCATAAAATGCTGATTTTTGCATCATTTATACCTAAAACTTTACTAATCATGTTCGTTAGCTCTCTTACAGGAAAAAGGACTAAAAGTGCATGAAATATATAATTTGTTCTCAAAACTAGGCTAAAATATGGGCAAAATATATTGATATAGGCGTGTAAATCCGCCTATCATCACTATCCAATAGGTGATCTACATCTCCTCCCATAGAGAGCCTCAAACAAAGTTATCTGAATACTGGAGTTATGACTATTGTTATTGACAAACTCAATCAAAGGTAAGTAGTCATCCCAACTACCTTTAAAGCCAATAACACATACCCTCAATATGTCCTTTAATGTTTGAATGGTTCTCTCTTCTTGAACATCTGTCTAGAAAAATGTATTAGATGAACTTGGGTACCATTACCATTATAAAAAGCCTTCCAAAAGTGAGTGGTAAATTGAGTATGCCTATCTCAAATGATAGATAGTGGAATCCCATACAACTTCACTAACTCCCTAAGATATAACCTGGCTTAATCCTCAATTGAGTGCAAAGTATGTACTAGCAAAAAATGATTTGATTTGGTTAATCTATTCACAATGACCCATATAGAATCATGTTGACGACACATATGATACAACCCTATCACACAATCCATGTTCAATAAATCCCACTTCTAATTGGGGATGCTAAACTCCGGTAATGAACCATTAGGACTTTGGTTCTCAACTTTAACGTGATGATAATTTGAACACTTGGATAGAGTATCGCACACCATGCACTTTTAAAAGTATACGTTGTCGCAACCCATCAACACACGAAATACATAACCTGCCCTGACAACGAAGCACACCATATACCCTTGGGAGAAAACCTCCACCTTCTGATCTCCAACTGCATCCTCCAACTTAACCAAACTAGGATCCCTGTCTTGATTTTCTTTTACTTTGGTAACCAATGAATATTCTGAACCATTTTGAACCCATAGACTACCTTTAGCTAAATCAACAAACAGAACATGTAATATAGAAAGATGATGAACCTCATTGACTAACTTCTTCTTATCTCCCTCAACATGAGCAACACTATCTATGAACAACCTACTAAGCGTATCTTGCACTACATTAGCCTTGCCCGAATGATACAATACACTCATATAATAATCCTTTAACAACTAAAGACACCTTCTTTAACAAAGATTCAAATCTTTTTGCATGATCATGTACTGCAAACTCTTGTGATCAGTTAACACATCAACATGAAACCCATAAAGATAATTCCTCCAAATTTTAAGGGCAAAAACAACAACAGCCAACTCAAGGTCATGGGTCAAATAATTCTTTTCATAGGGTTTAAGTTTTCTAGAGGCATATGATATGACCTTGCCTCTCTGCATAAAAACACAACCAAGACCAACTTTAAAAGCATCACAGTAAACTACAAATCCATCTGAACCATCTGGCAATGTCAAGACTAGGGCAGAGGTGAGTTGAGTCTTCAACTCTTAAAAACTCTTCTTGCAGGAATCTGATCACTGAAATTTAACTTTCTTCTGATACAATCGATACATGGGGGATGCAATAGAAGAAAATCCTTCAGTAAACCATCTATAATAGCCATTAAAACCCAAGAAAATTTTGATATCTGATGGAGAGATAGGCTTAGGCTAGTTTCTTACTGCTTTGGTCTTTTGAGGGTCAACTCGGATGCCATCACCAAAAATAATATGGTCAAGTAAATCTACTGATCTTAGCTAAAATTTGCACTTACTGAATTTGGTGAACAACTAGTGAGCTCTATGGGTCTGTGATATAATTTTCAGATGGTTAGCATGATCATCCTCACTATGGGAATAGACAAGGATACTATCAATGAAGACTATGATGAAAATGTCCCAGAACCATTTGAACACCTTTTTCATCAAGTCTATGAAAGCTACAGGGGCATTCATTAGTCCAAAGGACATAACTAGGAAGTTAAAGTGACCATACCAAGTCCTCAAAGCTATTTTTGGGATGTCACATTCTCTGACTCTGAGTTGATAATAGCTGGATCTGAGGTCTATCTTAGAGAAATAACTGGCACCCTAAAGTTGGTTGAATAAGTCATCAATTATGGGGAGTGGATACTTATTCTTGATTGTGACTTTGTTCAACTGACGGTAGTCGATGCACATTCTGAGAGAACCATCTTTCTTACACACGAACAGTACTGGAGAACCCCATGAAGAAACACTAAGCTTGATGAAACCCTTATCTAAGATATCTTTTAACTGTTCCTTCAATTCCTTAAGCTCAACTAGAGCCATTCAGTAAGGGGTAATAGAGATAGGCTGGGTATCTGGAAGGAAATCTATTCTGAAGTCTATTTCCCTTCCGAGAGGAACTCTGAGAAGATCTTTATGAAATACATCTATAAATTCCCGTACTACTAAAACTGATTCAAAACTCAGAGTCTCAGAATTTAAGTCTTTGACACTGATAAGATGGTAAATACACCCCTTGGATATCATCTTTCTTACTCTAAGATAGGAAATAAACTGACATTTAGGTACTAAAGTACTACCCCTCCATTCAATAACTGGTTCATTAGAAAACTAAAATTGAGTGACTCTATTTCTACAATCGAGGATTAACATAAGTGGAGCCAATCCATGCCGAGAATGACATTAAAATCAGTCATCTCTAACTCCACAAGATTAACTGAGGTGATTCTCTAATTTATTGTGACCGGGAAATTTCTATATACCTATCGGGCTATGATAGATTTACATACTAAGGTGGACACTGAGAACGGCTCTGCTAACGTATCGGGACTGATGCTAAAATTGATGGCTATATAAGAAGTCACAAAATAAAGTGAAGATTAGGGGTCTAATAAAACATAGAAATGAAGATGGAAAACCTATAACTTACACGTAACCACATAAGGAGAACTTTCCTGATCATGCCGAGTCTGGAGAGAAAACAACTTATTCTGGCGCTGCCCACTGGTTGCTCTGGATGTGGCACCCTTCTGAGTCAGGTGACCTTCTAGTGCTGCTGAAGGGTTAGTCTGCCAATGCTGGCAATAACTTCTTCCCCTCTTAGTAACTATCGGACACTCCTGAATCCTGTGGCCTAGCTTGTCACATCCAAAACATACATCACTATCGGCTCTACACTTGCCCTAATGGTTCCTACCATATTTCCTTCAGAGCAAATTTGTATAACCACTGTTCATACTGCCCTTAGACTTAGATCCTGGCACTCTATCCTGACTATCTTGCCTAAACTTAGGCACTGGAGCACTAGATAAAGATAGGACTGGGCTAAAAATTTCTGACAAAACTATGAATGGTTAACGCCTTCTGACTTTGGCTGAGAAAAGTTAAAACCACCTATTTTGGCCCTCTTATTATCTCTGTCCTTCTCCTTATGCTTATCCTCCTCAATATACAGTGGATGAAACATAAGACTATATAGGTCCATCTCCTTAATCAACATGGCTGTCCTACATTCCTTAATCACAAGATCAGCTACACCAGATACAAACATACTCATTCTAGACCTATTATCCGCCACTATAGTAGGAACATACCTCACTAACTGAGTGAACTTGAGTGAGTACTCATTCACACTCATATTACCCTACTTCAAATTGATGAACTCCTAAACCTTAGCTTCCCTTAACTATAGGGGAAAAAACTATCAAAGAAAGCTATGGCAAAATCGTTCTACTCTATGGGCCCTGCATCAACACCCTGGTCCTCCTTCCACTGCTTAAACCAGGTGTGATCTACAACCTACAATTGATATGCAGACATCTCCACACTCTCAATCAAAGTGACGCCCATGATATTTACCACCTTCTTCACCATATCCAGGAACTTTTATGGATCCTCCTTGGAATTGGAACTTAAAAATAAAGAGGGATTCATTCGAGTGAAATCCTAAATCATAACTGTAGCTGTATTTTCCACTGAATTGGTGGGGGAAGCAGCCTGCTGGTTGTTCTAAGAAGCTACGGAAAAGGATAAGGTCGTAAAAGTGTCCCTAAATTTGGCATAAGAGACATGTTCATTCTGGGGATCTTTCAAAACAGGTTGTGGTACGGGCTGATCCCTGTTTCTTCTTCCATTGTTTCTTTTGGGAGGCATTGTCTATAAAAGAAATAAAGGATTAGTTAGAGAAAAAAAATAATTCAATCTAGCTTATTCTGTTTTACACGACATGAACACTGAAAGAAGGAAAACTTTTCTAAAAGTATTTTGTAGTCTCTCATCCATAAGTGTGGTGCGCTTCACATTTGTACACAAGATTCTAATCAACGCAGCTTTCAGACTCCCTAGGAATTTTTAAAACCTTAGGCTATGATACTAAGTTTTGTCATGACCCGAGGCTACCCCCTAGTCGCGACAATAGTGCTTATGGCCACAAGTGATCACAAGCTAACCCATGAGTTAGTAACTGCTGTAAGGACTGAGTAAAATAGTAATATAACACGTGGTCGGAAGATAAATGATAAAGTATTATAAATCTGGATACTGAAATACATGTCAACAATATGTCTAAAATATCTAATAAAATACTAAAAACCAAATTATCTGTCTGAAGCAATTGATAATACTGAAAGAAATGACTGACGGTCTAACTGATTGTCTGAAAGCCTCTAAACATCATATGGAGTTTATGGGACAAACCCCTAACTAAATCCAACTAACTTAACATAAGGAAATACTAAAACAACTAAAATAAACATAGCATATCCCTGATGGATGTGGACTCACCACTACTGCTACTGAGTAACACTAAGCTGTCTAAGAATGGTCGAGAAACTAAGCATCCAAACCTATGTAATAAGGAAACATAGCACAAAGAAAAGTATGTGATCAATTCTTCGAATGTACTGGTATATGAGATGAGGACTGTCTAAAATGTGAGAAACAACTTAGCATGAATGCATGAACATATAATATTTGAGAATGTAAAACCAAGCATAAACATATTTCTGAGATAATCTAAAATCTGAATAACTGGATTCTATATAACTGAATAACTAAAAATTTGTATGATTTGGACAAACAAACCTGAGTTAAGATATACTAAATACTGACTAAAATTGTATGAGGTATCATATAATCGACATGCCCTAATCTGAGCTAATCAGGATCCAATCTGTAACTTAAGTTGGAAGGGTGTCAATACCGTACCACTAATACTAACACTGGTTGTGTGGATCCACTAAATTGGTGTCCTAAAGGATTAGGGTGTCAGGCCTAAACTGATGGGTGACCCTTGAGAGGAAGTCAAGCCTAAAATGATGGGTGACCCTTGAGAGGAAGTCAAGCCTAAAATGATGGGTGACCCCTCATATATATTGGGTACATAGTTTTGGAACTTATAGATTGCTACTAACAACTCTGCCTAAACTGATGGGGGAGCCGCCATCCCTGCATTCACTCAATGCAAAATCCTACTCCTAATTGAATTGACACTGGTACTGAATTGGACTAAGCTTAACTGAACATTATTTCCGATGGTGATCATCATGATTATATCAAATGAGTAAGAGAATAATATCCATGGTTTTACTAAATAATTACTTGAAAATCAAAAATTATGTAAAACATATAGGTATCGGGTGTTCACAACTCGTCAGCACTGAATGACTATAAATATGATAACAAAGCTTTGAAAGTGTAGTATGGGATCATGGTTCAAGGACCCAAAATAAAGGTATTTCATCAAACATGTGCGAATCATGAACTTGAACATAGGAATGTGTTAAGTATAAGGAAAACAACATGATTATATGGCTAAATTCATCAATTTTGGGGATTTGACAAGAAATTCACTTGAATATGACATGGGAAACTGAAATTTAAAGCATGAAGTAACCTAACTTTTAATAGAATCATTCTAGGACATGAATTTAAGTCAAAATACTAGGGAAAAACATGAACTAAACTCATCTTGAACATATGAAACTTTATGTAATACCCTGAAAAATCCTAACCTATATTAGCACCATGTTTCAGGCTCATGCATAGTACATCATGGTTCTTTTATAGTTTTATGAGAAATTTAGATGTATATTAAGTCTTCAAATAACTCCAAGCTATCAGACAGATGAAAACATTCCTTATAGATTGAATGCTTGGGAAGGATATTGCCATAGTCAACTTCAAACGAGAATATCTCTTTTTATACTATGAATTTTTAATCTCATGAACAACTAACAGATATATAATTGAATTATCTTTCCAATGATACAAAAAATTTCAGCTCCCAGGTGACGACCTGGGCTGATGGGCTATCACAGATCTGACGACTTATCAGCCCATGTCGTCAGCTGATAATTTCAGCAATTGGGAGAAAATTTTATGGGGGTATTTTGTTCTTTTTTCCTCACTCTAAACACGGTATTAAAGCCCTGAGAAGAATATTATCCCATTATTTTCTTATTCTCCTCAAGAACAAGAGCATTCTCTCCTAAAGGGGGTTAAACCCTAGTTAAGAAAAATTAAGAACAAGCCTAAGGATTTCTTCAAGAACCTTCAAGAAACATTAGATCTCTTTCAAGATCAAGCTTTAAGGTATGCGTAGTGTAATCCACGGATTCCTTTCTTCCGTGAAGTTCAACAACCCTCTTTTAAACTATGAATCATGAAGTTATGTTTTGGGTTGATTATGTTTGTGTGATTAATTGTTATACAACTCTAAAATTTGAATCTTTATGTGATTTTATGAAACTAGGATGACATGTAAATTGAAATATATGAATTTTGGGTGGTTTAAATCTTTAAGGTAATGAATATGCCTATGCCACAAGGTGTTCATGCAAGGTGTTTGGTAAAATACCTAAGAGACTAGAAATCATCTATTACAGCTAAATAGAACTTAAATGACAAGACCATGCTCTATTCCTTACGACTCAACATAAATTCCATGCTAATTGTTGTGTATTGTTGTTGTGATATAGAATGCTCATAAAATTAAAGTTCTGCAAGTATTTAAATGTTTACGTATTTCCTTTCATATATATGGTGTTGAGAAACATGTGTAGTATGAAATCCCCTACTTATGGTATTATGAATGGTGGATATTATTCCTATGATCAAGAAGTGTCATGTGTATCCGTTTCTTTCCATCAAGTCCTAAGGGTACTTGTACACAAAAAATATAGTTGTGTGCTTAGAGCCATGTCATGTTTCACGATATCCTTAATCAGGCCATATTCCATAGACTTCAGTCATTCATGTGACTCAGGAAACCTTATGATCTCAGTTAGTTATCAGATATCAGTAGTATTCCATTAGTCAATGAAATTCAGTAAACTCAGTCGATGTATAATCAGTAAATCATGTTCAGTATCTTTAGTTGGGAGTAAAAGTTAGCACCTAGTGAACCCAAGGATGGGAACTCACCTTCCAGTAGAGGGTGTGATTCCTAGAAGCAATCCTTACATTCTAGAACTACGTGGCCAGCTTAGGTTGAGACATCATACCTTCTAGTTGAGGGTAGATGAGGTGGTCTAACCTGCCAGTAGAGAGTTCTCATAGCCTGTATTTATCAGTGGTGTGGCATTAACACCCTTCCAGTTAGGGCAGAGATTGGACCCCAGTTTAGCTATTTTGGCACATATGGGGCATGCCGTTTAAACAACTACCTCCCACAGTTTTAGTATCAGTCTCAGTAAAGGAACATAGATAGTTCTATAGATTTTTAGAACTTTCAGATACAGTCAACTCAGTTATAGTAAAGAGCTCAGATAGTTCCATCAGATTCAGGAATGTCAGATATATTCACTCATGTTATCAATCATATCAGAACCCCAGTTAGTTTAGAATGGGGCATATCGGTTAGGTGAATACATCCCACAGTTTTAGCTACAGAATTAGGACTTTCATATACAGTCAATTCAGCTCAGTAATATAGATTCAAGACTGTTAGATACGATCAATCGTTATCATTATAAATAGACTTTAGGATCATCAACTAGATAGGACTGATCTCAACTAAGGTCAATTAGTATCAGTATCATCAGATTTAGAGATCACCCGCTAGGTAAGACTGATCTCAGAATAAGTCAATTCATTTTTATTAACAAAATACTCAAAGATCACCCGCTAGATGGGACTGATCTAAGATTCAATTACTTCATACATAACGAAACTCAGATAGTTCCATCAAAACTTAGACTGTCAAATATAGTCGCTTAGTATCAATTACATCGGTTAGGACAATCATCACAGTTATATCAGTTATATCAGTCATCATAACTCACGTTATCAGTATTCAGTATCAGGAATGTTAGACACGGTCAATCAGACCAGTTCTTTATAATTTAAACTATCAAAAATAGTTGTTCATCTATTTAGTAATGTAGTATCAGTTCCTCACGTAGTAATGACTTACATATTAATATCAGTGAGCTCAGTCATTCAGTATCTCAGTATCAATACACTCATATTGTCAGCATTCAGACTCAGTAGTCAGTATCACCACGAGTTCACTTATAGTTACTTATACATGTATGTATTCTCATATTCATATCAGTCGACATTGTTCATGCATATAAACCATTTGCATTTAACATACCTCACTCGTATACTCATTACATTGAGTCGTACTGATGCATTTTCGCTATGGTGCTTTCTCTTATGTTACCTTATAGGTTCAGAGGCATGAGTTCCAAAGAAGAAGTAGCATTATAGATTTCAGCAGTCAGAGTTAGAAGTGAGTCCCCATCCTTCGAGGACATGATTATTTCTTTATTATCCCATTAGTCAGTTTATTTGACAGAGTTAGTTGGGGATATATCCCATCAGCTCCTTATTCATATTACTCAGATAGTAGAGGTTTTCAAACTAGATGCAGACTAGATATCAGACTTGGTTTAGACTTCAGTATTTTTATTTTTGTTTTGGTATTGTGATACCACCTTACTCAAACGTTATTATTATTTAGATGTTTAGCAAGTTAGAACCTTATGGCCTATCAGTTCATGTTTCCATATTTTCTAGTATTTTATACAGTATATCGGTATAGATATCAGTCATGGGTTAGCTTATAGTTCTTTGGGGTTATGAGCACCGTGTAGCATTCTGATTCAGAAAATCAGGGCGTTACAAACTTGGTATCAGAGCCTAAGGTTCAATAGAGTCTTAGGAAGTCTGAAACCCACATCTAGTAGAGTCATGTACATGGTTGTGTTGTGCACCACACTTATGTGTAGGAGGCTATGAGATATTTTAGGAATAGTTTCCCTTCTTTCAGTTTCAGATCATGCAATATAAAGGTTTCCTAAGAAAATCATGTAGATTCTCATCATGCTCCACTCATGTCAACTCCACCTTACTTTCAAGGTAACAAAAGTAGTGAAGCTCAAGTTCTAAACATAAGGCTTTCTCAAACAGTCCCTACAAACAGTTATGGGATTTGCCACATGCTCAGATAGTATCCCTAAGTTCCGTTATGTTCCAAAGTTATACGGATTTCATTCATGAACATAAGAACTCATTCTTGAACTCGAATTTAGATATTTCACCAAATCCCTTTTAAAAATCCTATGATAGCATAGACCTAGAGTTAGAAGCATAAACCTAGGAGTTTGGCAGTAGTAGAGTTAGGAAAATATCATCCAGATTGAACAGATTATGTATTCATGGGGATAGTTGTACCAAAGTGAATCAGTAGGCTTGAACAGTGCAAGTAAGAAATTAAGACTATTGATGTGATATTAAGTGTGTAGAGATGGATGTGAATTACGAATGTGATATTAGTAGTATATAAGGAAATAGTAGTAGATAATGTGTTTAGTAAGGAAAGCATGTGTCAAATAGAGTGTAAGTAAGTGGTGATGATTGCAGATTAGTCCAGATCTTAGTAAAGTGTTCACAGACTTAAGATGATGGCTTAAAGCCAAGGTGGAGATGGTAGATCAAGTACCCAAGTCAGGCTCTCAGATTTCAGTAGTAGTGCCAGTATGTACAAAAAAGTAGTTAGGGAAGACGATTCCCGACCCATCCTTATTTCAGTGTAAAGTTTTGCATTCTAGTCGGCATAATGCCTATGCATGCTTCATGTCTTAGTTCTATAAACACAACTTATATTCACATTTTCTATAGAATCATGTACGATTCCATTTCCCAGCATAAGGGGTTCGGTTCTATTCCCCTCAGCAATACAAATCATATGCCATGAATGTAGAAAGCTCCCAGCTCAGGTCATACAGCTCATGAGTCATGTACACATGTAACGCTTTACAGATTTCTCAGCTCCCATGACTCATGTTACACTCTCATTGATAAGTTAATCCAGGATGTGTCTTGTATATCCTCATTTTAGACCTTCTGGGTATATCCATATTGTTGATATCCTATTTCTTAGGCCTTAGTCATGTGTCAAGTTCAGCTAGTGTCCATTCATGTTTCAGGTCCTCTTGATTCAACCCCTTCAGTGAGCTCTCTTTGTGAGAACAGTGTAGTGATAAGCAGTTGCTTAGATAAATGAGAGAGTAAAAGATACATGTTAAGAGAAGATTGTTGCATGCCTATTTTACACGAGGGTGTATTAATGAAGATAGGCTTGAATGTCATGCTAATACGCAAATAAATGACTAGCAAGAGGTTGTACTTAGAAATTAGGAAATGTTAAGAGTGTGAGCGTATATTCAGATCCTTGACTTATGATAGCCTTCATTATGCGACTATATTAACTCAGTTGCCATCTCAATTACAGTCTTAGTTATAATGTATGCTTCAGTTAAACAATCATCTCTGTTCATATGTCATGCCTCAGTTTCAGATTTCATATAATCAGTCGCGATTCAATTTCTAGGTGCCTTGCGCATCGCCTCAGCTTTCCTCAGTAGCTCAGCCAAGTCAGTATTCTGTGAGGGACCTAATGTCCCAAAGGGGCGATATGCTATAATTCCTCAAACTTTCATAACATAAGCATTCTATTCTCTGTTTATGTAATAAATCCAGTATGGAGTAGGGGATACTCATAAGTTGACCCTTAAGGTCCAACTTCAATTACACACCATGTATTACAAACTCAATTCAGTTCATGTAACACGATCCAGACTCAGTTATGTTCTTATGTTTCCGCTCAAGAATATTGAGTAATTAGTCTCAGACTCATTGGTATTTTTAGTTAAAGGTAATAGTCTTCTTTGAAGTTACTCATTATCATGTTCATATTTTAGTAACAAACTTGATATTCGGTTCCATCCTCAGTTTTTAGTTCAAACTTGGTATCTTTACCATTACATGTTCAGTCGCATGTTCATGAGTCAGTTAAGTTATGTATTCATTCATCAGATATGCGTGATCATCTTACCAGTACTTTCAGTCATGCATTCACGTATCATGTCAGTCACAAAATTAGGCATCAGATATGCATTCTTGTTATGAGAAACTTAGCTCATCAAAACACTCAGTCATGCATTCATGAATTAGTTACTCATGTATCAGATATGCTTGTTCAGTATGATGTATTCATCTTATCAGTCATGTCAGTCCTGAAACCATGTTTTGGTAGTGTATGTCTTGTACGTACTTCAGTTGATCTTTTCTTCCATCTCAATCATTCTTATTCGAGGACGAATATTCCCAAGAGGGAGATATTATAATACTCCAAAAAATCCAAACCACTATTAGTGCCATGTTTCAAGATCATGCATAGTATATCATGGTTATTTTATAGCTTTATGATCAATTTAGATGTATATTAAGTCTTCAAATAACTCCAATCTATCGGACGAATCAAAACATTCCTTACCAATTGAATTCTTGGGAAGGATATTTCCATAGTCAACTTCAACCGAGCATATCTCTTATTATACTATGAATTTTTGAGCTCATGACCTATCAAAAGATATATAATTGAATTATATTTCTAACGATAGCAATTTCACCTAAATATGATATCGGAGCAAAATGTTATGCCCATTTTACTCCAACATATCATCCTGAAAACTGAGTGACGACATTTCTGATGACTTATCAAACTTTTGATGATATTTCTGTTAACCTATCACATTTCTAACGACATTTCTGATGACTTATCAGCAATGTCACTAAGCTTAGAAAGAAATCCAAAAATTTCAGCTCCTAGGTGGCGACCTGGGCTGACGGGCTATCACAGATCTGACGAATTATCAGCCCATATCGTCAGCTGATAATTTCAGCAATTGGGAGGTAATTTTGTGGGGGTATTTTGGTCTTTTTCCCTCACTCAAAACATGGTATTAAATCCCTGAGAAGGCTATTATCCCATTATTTTCTCATTCTTCTCAAGAACAAGAGCATTCTCTCCCAAAGGGGTTAAACCCTAGTCAAGAAAAATCAAGAAAAAAACTAAGGATTTCTTCAAGAACCTTCAAGAAATAATAGATATCTTTCAAGATCAAGCTTTAAGGTATGTGTAGTGTTCATCCACAGATTCCTTTCATTCGTTGAGTTCAAGAACCCTCTTTTAAACTATAAATCATGAAGTTATGTTGTGGGTTAATTATGTTTGGGTGATTGATTGTTATACAACTCCCAAATGAGAATCTTTATGTGATTTTATTAAACTAGGATGACATGCAAATTGAAATACATGAATTTTGGCTGGTTTAAATCATTAAGGTGATGAATATGCCTATTCCATAAGGTGTGCATACAAGTTGTTTGATAAAAGACCTAAGAGACTAGAAATCATCTATTATATCTAAATAGAACTTAAATGACAAGACCATGCTCTATTATTTACGACTCAACATGAATTCCATTCAAATTGTTGTGTATTGTTGTTTTGATATGGAATGCTCATGAAAATAAAGTTATCCAAGTATTTACATGTTATACGCATTCCCTTTCATGTATATGGTATTGACAAACATGTGTAGTATAAAATCCCCTACTTATGGTATTATGAATTGTGGATGTTATTCATATGATCAAGAAGTGTCATGTGTGTCAGTTTTCTTCCATCGAATCCTGGGGGTACTTGTACCCTAAAAATATAGTTGTGTGCCTAGAGACATGTCATGTTTCACGATATCCTTAATCAGGCCATGTTCCATAGACTTCAGTTAGTCATGTGACTCAGAAAACCTCATGATCTTAGTCAGTTATCAGCTATCAGTAGTATTCCGTCAGTCAAATTAATTCAATAAACTCAGTCCATGTCTAGTTAGTAAATCATGTTCAGTCTCTTCAGTTGGGAGTAAAAGTTAGCACCGAATGAACCCAAGGATGGGAACTCACCTGCCAGTAGAGGGTGTGATTCCTAGAAGTAATCCTTGTATTCCAGAACAACCTAGCCAGCATAGGTTGAGACATCATACCTACTAGTTGAGGGTAGATGAGGTGGCCTAACCTACCAGTAGAGGGTTTCCACCATTCTCATTTTGAGTACCTGCCAGTAGAGGGTTCTCACAGCCTATCTTTATCAGTGACGCGATATTAACACCCTTCCTGTCAGGGCAGAGATTGGACCCCAGTTTAGCTATATTGACACATATGGGGTATGTCGGTTAAACAAATACCTCCTACAATTTCAGTATCAGTCTCAGTAAAGGAACTTAGATAGTTTTTCAAATTTTCAGGACCGTCTGTTACAGTCAACTCAGTTACAGTAAGGAGCTCAGATAGTTCCATTAAACTCAGGACTGTCAGATAGAGTCACTCATGTTATCAGTCATATCAGAACCCCAGTTAGTTTAGCATGGGGTATGTCGGTTAGGTGAATACATCCCATAGTTTTAGTTAGAGAATCAGGACTGTCAGATACAATCAATTCAACTCAGTAATACAGATTTAGGATAGTTAGATACGGACAAGCCTTATCATTATAAATAGACTTCAGGATCATTCACTAGATAGGACTAATCTCAACTATGGTCAATAAGTATCAGTATCATCAGATTTAGAGATCACCCGCTAAGTAGGACTGATCTCAGAATAACTCAATTCATCTTTATTAACAATATACTCAAAGATCACCCGCTAGATAGGACTGATCTCAGAGTCGGTTACTTCATACAAAATGAAATTCAGATATTTCTATCAGAACTTAGACTGTCCAATATAATCACTTAGTATTAGTTACATCGGTTAGGCCGATCATCATAGTTATATCAGTTATATCAGTCATCATAACTAACGTTATTAGTATTCAGTTTCAGGACTGTTAGACACAGTCAATCAGACCAGTTCTTCATAATTTGAACTGTCAAAAATAGTTGCTCATCTATTTAGGAATGCAGTATCAGTTCCTCACTTAGTAGTGGCTTACATATTAATATACGTGAACTCAGTCATTCAGTATCTCAGTATTAGTACACTCATGTTATCAGCATTCAGACACAGTAGTTAGTATCACCACGAGTTCACTTATAGTTACTTATGCATGTATGTATTCTCACGTTCATATCAGTCGGCATTGTTCATGCTTATAAACCCTTTGCATTTAGCCTACCTCACTCATATACTCAGTACATTCGGTCATACTGACGCATTTTTATATGGTTCTTTCTCTTATGTTACACCATAGGTTCAGAGGCACGAGTTCCAGAGCAGCAGTAGCATTGCAGATTTTAGCAGTCAAAGTTAGAAGTAAGTCCTCATCCTTTGAGGAAATGATTATTTCTTCATTATCCCATTAGTCAATTTATTTGATGGAGTTAGTTGGGGACATATCCCATCAGCTCCTTATTCTGATTACTCAAATAGTAGAGGCTTTCAAACTAGATGCAGACTAAATATCAGACTTGGTTTAGACTTCAGTATTTTTAGTTTTTTTTGTTATTGTGATACCACCTTATTCATTTGTTATTATTATTCAGATGTTTATCCAGTTTGAACCTTATGGCCTTTCTGTTTATGTTTCCGTATTTTCCAGTAATTTATGCAGTATATAGGTACAAATTTCAGTCATGGGTTAGCTGTGGTCCTTTGGGGTCATGAGCACCGTGTAGTATTCTAGTTCAGAAAATTGGGGCATTACAAACTTGGTATCAGAGCCTAAGGTTCAATAGAGTCCTGGGAAGTCTGAAAGTCGCATCTAGTAGAATCTTGTACATGGGTGTATTGTGAACTACACTTATGTGTAGGAGTCTATGAGATGTTTTAGGAATAGTTTTCCTTCTTTCATGTTTCAGATCGTGCTATATGAAGGTTTCCTAAGAAAGTAACGTAGATTCTCATCATGCTCCACTCATGTTAACTCCACCTTACTTTCAAGGTTACAAAATTAGTAAAGCTCAAGTCCTAAAGATAAGTCTTTCTCAGACAGTCCCTACACACAGTTATAGGATTTTCCATATGCTCAGATAGTATCCCTAAGTTCTGTTATGTTCCAAAGTTATACGGATTGCATTCATGAACATGAGAACTCATTCTTGAACTTGAATTTAGATATTCCACTAGTTCCTTCTCAGTATCCTATGATAGCATAGACATAGAGTTAGAAGCATGAACCTAGGAGTTTGGCAGTAGTAGAGTTGGGATAATATCATCCAAATTGAACAAATTATGTATTCATGGGGATAGTTGTACCAAAGTGAATCAGTAGGCTTGAATAGTGCATGCAAGAAATTCAGACTATTGATTTGAAATTTAGTGTGTAGAGATGGGTGTGAATTACGAATGAGATATTAGTAGTATATGAGGAAATAGTAGTAGATAATGTGTTTAGTAAGGAAAGCATGTGTCGAACAGAGTGTAAGTATATGGTGATGATTGCAGTTCAGTCCAGAGCTTAGTAAAGTGTTCACATACTTAAGATGATGGCTTAAAGTCAAGGGGAAGATGGTAGATCAAGTACCCAAGTCATGCTCTTAGATTTCACTAGTAGTTCCAGTATGTACAGAAAAGCAGTTAGGGAAGACGATTCCTGACCCATCCTTATCTCAGTGTAAAGTTTCGCACTCCAGTCAGCATGATGCCTATGCATGCTTTATGTCTCAGTTCCATGAACACAACTTATATTCATGCTTTCTATAGAATTATGTACGATTCTATTTCCTAGAATATGGGGATCGGTTCTATTCCCCTCAGTAATACAAATCATGTCCCACAAATGCAGAAAGCTCCCAGCTCAGGTCATACGGCTCATGACTCATGTACACATGTCACGCTTTATAGATTACTCAGCTCCCATGACTCATGTTACTCTCCTATTGATCAGTTAATACAGAATGTTTCATGTATATCCTCAGTTTAGACCTTTTGGGTACATCCATTTTGTTGATATCCTATTCCTCAAGCCTCAGTCATGTATCAAGTCCTGCTAGTGTCCATTCATGTTTCAGGTCCTCTTGATTCAACCCCTTCAGTGAGCTCTCTTTGTGACAACAGTGTAGTGATAATAAGTTGCTTAGATAAGTGAGAAAGTAAATGATACATGTTAAGAGAAGATTGTTGTATACCTATTTTACATAAAGGTGTAGTTTTAGAGATAGGCTTGAATGTTATGCAAATACGTAAATAAATGACTAGCAAGAGGTTGTACTTAAAAATTAGAAAAATTTCAGAGTGTGATCATACATTTAGATCCTTCACTTATGACATCCTTCATTATGCAACTATATTATCTCAGTTTCCATCTCAGTTATAGTCTTAGTTATAATGTTTGCTTCAGTTCAGCAATCAGCTCAATTCGTGTGTCTTGCCTCAGTTTCAGATTTCATATAATCAATCGCGATTCAGTTTCCAGGTGCCTTGTGCATCGCCTCAGCTTCCCTCAGTAGCTCAGCCAAGTCAGTATTCTGTGAGGGACCTAGTGGCCCAAGGAGGGGATACACTATGATTCCCCAAACTTTCATAACATAAGCATTCTATTCTCTGTTTATGTAATGAATCCAGTATGGAGTAGGGGATACTCATAATTTTACCCTTAATTGTACACCATGTATTACAAACTCAATTCAATTCATGTATCATGCTCCAGACTCAGTTATGTTCTCATGTTTCTACTCATGCATATTGAGTAATTAGTCTTAGACTTATCGGTATTTTTAGTTCAAGGTAATAGTCTTCCTTGAAGTTACTCATTCTCATGTTCAGATTTCAGTAACAAACTTAGTATTCGGTTCCATGCTGAATTTTTAGTTCAAACTTGGTATCTTTACGATTACATGTTCAGTCGCATGTTCATGAGTCAGTTCAGTTATATATCCACGCATCAGATATGCGTGATCATCTTACTAGAACTTTCAGTCATGCATTCACGTATCATGTCAGTCACAAAATTAGGCATCAAATATGCATTCTTATTATGAGAAACTCAGTTCATCAGAATACTCAGTCATACATTCATGAATTAGTTACTCATATATCAGCTATGCATGTTCAGTATGATATATTCAACTTATCATTCATGTCAGTCCTGAAACCATGTTTCAGTAGTGTATGTCTTGTACGTACTTCAGTTGATCATTTCTTCCATCTCAGTCATTCTAATTCGAGGACGAATGTTCCCAAGGGGGAGATATTGTAATACCCCAAAAAATCCAAACCAATATTAGCGCCATATTTCAAGATTATGCATAGTAAATCATGGTTATTTTATAGTTTTATTAGAAATTTAGATGTATATTAAGTCTTCAAATAACTCCAAGCTATCAGACGAAACAAAATATTCCATACCGATTGAATTCTTGGGAAGGATATTGCCATAGTAAAATTTAAATAAGATTATATCTCATTATACCTTGAATTTGTGATCTTATAACCTACCAATAGATATATAATCTAATTATCTATCCAACAATACCAATTTCTCCTAAATCCGATATCGGAGCAAAAAGTTATGCCCATTTTACTCCAGCAGGTCAGCCTGAAAACTGAGTGACGAGATTTTTGATGACTTATCACAATTCTAACGAGATTTATGATAACCTATCACATTTATGATGACTTATCAGCAATGTCATCAGTCTTAGGCAGAAATCTAAAAATTTCAGCTCCTAGGTGATGACCTGGGCTAACGGGCTATCACAGATCTGACGACTTATCAGCCCATGTCGTCAGCTGATAATTTCAGCAATTGGGAGGTAATTTTGTGGGGGTATTTAGGTCTTTTTCTCTCACTCTAAAAATGGTATTAAAACCGTAAGAAGTCTATTATCCCATTATTTTCTCATTCACCTTAAGAACAAGAGCATTCTCTCCCAAAGGGGTTAAGCCCTAGTCTCGAAAAATTAAGAACAAGCCTAAGGATTTCTTCAAGAACCTTCAATAAACATTAGATCTCTTTCAAGATCAAGCTTTAAGGTATGCGTAGTGTTCATCCACGGATTCCTTTTATCCGTTTTGTTCAAGAACCCTCTTTTAAACTATGAATCATGACGTTATGTTGTGGGTTGATTATGTTTTTGTGATTGATTGTTATACAACTCCCAAATTAGAATATTTATGAGATTTTATGAAACTAGGAGGACATACAAAGTGAAATATATGAATTTTGGGTGGTTTAAATCATTAACGTGATGAATATGCCTATGCCACAAGGTGTGCATGCAAGCTGTTTGATAAAAGACCTAAGAGACTAGAAATCATGTATTATAGCTAAATAGAACTTAAATGACAAGACCGTGCTCTATTCCTTATGAATCAACTTGAATTCCATGCTAATTGTTGTGTATTATTGTTGTGCTATGGAATGGTCATGAAATTGTAGTTATTCAAGTATTTACATGTTATACGCATTCCCTTTCATGTATATGATGTTGAGAAACATGTGTAGTATGAAATCCCCTACTTACGGTATTATGAATTGTGGATGTTATTCCTATGATCAAGAAGTATCATGTGTGTCAGTTTCCTTCCATCGAGTCCTGGGGCTACTTGTACCCGAAAAATATAGTTGTATGCCTAGAGCCATGTCATATTTCACGATATCCTTAATCAGGCCATATTCCATAGACTTTAGTCAGTCATGTGACTAAGAAAACCTCATGATCTCAGTTAGTTATTATATATCTGTAGTATTTCATCAGTCAACGGAAATTAGTAAACTCAATCCATGTACATTAAGTAAATTATGTTCAGGTTCTTCAGTTGGGAGTAGAAGTTAGCATCGAGTGAACCCAAGGATGGGAACTCATCTGCCAGTAGAGGGTGTGATTACTAGAAGCAATCGTTGCATTCCAGAATTACGTAGCCATCGTAGGTTGAGACATCATACCTACTAGTTGAGGGTAGATGAGTTGGCCTAACCTGTAATTAGAGGGATCCCAACATTCTCATTTTGAGTACCTGCTAGTAGAGGGTTCTCATAGTTTGTCTTTATTAGTGGCGCGATATTAACATTCTTCCAGTTAGGACAAAGATTGGACCCCAGTTTAGATATATTTGAACATATGGGGCATGTCGGTTAAACAACTACCTCCCACAGTTTCAGTATCAGTTTCAGTAAAGGAACTCAGATAGTTCTTCAGATTTTCAGGACGGTCGGATATTGTCAACTCAGTTACAGTAAGGAGCTCAGATAGTTCCATCAAACTTAGGATTATTAGATACAGTCACTCATGTTATCAGTCATATCAGAACCCTAGTTATTTTAGAATGGGGCATATCAGTTAGGTGAATACATCCCACAGTTTTAGTTACAGAATCAAGACTGTCATATATAGTCAATTCAACTCAGTAATACAGTTTCAGGACTGTTAGATACGGTCAATCCTTATCATTTTAAATAGACTTCAGGATCATTCACTAGATAGGACTGATCTCAACTATGGTCAATCAGTATTAGTATCATCAGATTTAAAGATCACCCACTTGGTAGGACTGATCTCAAAATAAATCAATTCATCTTTATTAAGAAATTACTCAAAGATCATCCACTAGATAAGTCTTATCTTAGATTCAGTTACTTCATACAGAATGAAACTTAGATAGTTCCATCAAAACTTAGACTGTCAGATACAGTCGTTTAGTATCAGTAACAACGAATAGGCCAATAATCATAGTTATATCAGTCATCCTAACTCATGTTATCAGTATTTAGTTTCAGTACTGTTAGACACGGTCAATTAGACCAATTCTTTATAATTCGAACTGTCAGAAATAGTTGTTCATCTATTCAGTAATGCAGTATCAGTTCCTTACTTAGTAGTGACTTACATATTAATATCAGTGAACTCAGTCATTCAGTATCTTAGTAGCAGTACACTCATGTTGTCAGCATTCAGACTCAGTAGTCAGTATCACCACGAGTTCACTTATAGTTACTTATGCATGTATGTATTCTCACGTTCATATCATACGATATTGTTCATACATATAAACCCTTTGCATTTAGCCTACCTCACTTGTATACTCAGTATATTCAGTCGTACTGACGCATTTACACTATGGTTCTTTCTTTTATGTTACACCATAGGTTCAGAGGCATAAGTTCCAGAGCAGCAGTAGCATTGCAGATTTTAGCTGTCAAAGTTAGAAGTGATTCTTCATTCATTGGGGACATGATTATTTCTTCATTATCTCATTAGTCAGTTTATTTGACGGAGTTATTTAGGGACATGTCCCATCCGCTCCTTATTCATATTACTCGATAGTAGAGGCTTTCAAACTAGATGCAGACTAGATATCAAACTTGGTTTAGACTTCAGTATTTTCAGTTTTGTTTTGGTATTGTGATACCACCTTATTCAGATTTTATTATTATTTAAATGTTTATCCAGTTTAAACCTTATGGCCTTTCAGTTCATATTTCTATATTTTCTAGTATTTTATACAGTATACAGGTACAGATATCAGTAATGGGTTAGCTTGTGGTCCTTTGGGGTCATGATCACTGTGTAGCATTTCGGTTCAAAAAATTTGGGCGTTACAAACTTGGTATCAGAGCCTAAGGTTGAATAGAGTCCTAGGAAGTCTGAAATCTATATCTAGTAGAGTCTTGTACATGGGTGTGTTGTGCACCACACTTATGTGCAGGAGGCTATAAGATGTTTTAGGAATAGTTTCCCTTTTTTATGTTTTAGATCGTGCTATATAAAGGTTTCCTAAGAAACTTATGTAGATTCTTATCATGCTCCACTCATGTCAACTCCACCATAATTTCAAGGTAACAAAAGTAGTAAAGCTTAAGTCCTAAAGATAAGGCTTTCTCAGACAGTCCCTACAGATAGTTATGGGATTCGCCACATGCTCAGATAGTATCCCTCAGTTCTGTTATGTTCCAAAGTTATACGGATTTCATTCATGAACATGAGAACTCATTCTTAAACCCGAATTTAGATAATCCACCAGATCCCTTCTCATAATCCTATGATAGCATAGACCTAGATTTAGATGCATGAACCCAGGAGTTTGGCAGCAGTAGAGTTGGGATAATATCATCCAGATTGAACTGATTATATATTCATGGGAATAGTTGTACCAAATTAAATTAGTAGTCTTGAACAGTGCAAGCAAGAAATTAAGACTATTGGTTTGAAATTAAGTATGTAGAGATGGATGTGAATTACGAATGCGATATTAGTAGTATATGAGGAAATAGTAGCAGATAATGTTTTTAATAAGGCAAGCATGTGTCGAACAGAGTGTAAGTATGTGGTGATGATTTTAGTTCAGTCCAGAGCTTAGTAAAGTGTTCACAGATTTAAGATGATGGCTTAAAGCCAAGGGGAAGATGGTAGATCAAGTACCCAAGTCAGGCTCTCAGATTTTAGTAGTAGTGCCAGTATGTACAGAAAAGCAGTTAGGAAAGATGATTCCCGATGCATACTTATCTCAGTTTAAAGTTTTGCACTCCAGTCAGCATAAAGCTTATTCATGCTTTATGTCTCAGTTCCATGAACACAACTTATATTCACGCTTTCTATAGAATCATGTAAGATTCTATTTCCCAACATAAGGGGTTCGATTCTATTCCCCTCAGTAATACAAATCATGTCCCACAAATGCAGAAAGCTCCTAGGTCAGGTCATGCAGCTCATAATTTATGTACTTATGTCACGCTTTACAGATTGCTCAGCTCCCATGACTCGTGTTGCACTCTTATTGATCAGTTAATCCAGGATATGTTATGTATATCCTCTGTTTAGACCTTTTGGGTACATCCATATTATTGATATCATATTCCTCAGGCCATAGTCATATGTCAAGTTCAGCTAGTGTCCATTCATGTTTCAGGTCCTCTTGATTCAACCCCTTCAGTGAGCATTCTTTGTGAGAACAGTGTAGTGATAATTAGTTGCTTATATAAGTGAGAGAGTAAATAATACATGTTAAGAGAAAATTGTTGCATGCCTATTTTACATGAGGGTGTAGTTATGGAGATAGGCTTGAATGTCATGCTAATATGAAAATAAATGACTAGCGAGAGATTGTACTTAGAAATCAGTAAAAGTTCAGAGTGTGAGTGTATATTCAGATCCTTGACTTATGATATCCTTTATTATACAATTATATTACCTCAGTTTCTATCTCAATTACAGTATTAGTTATAATGTTTGCTTCAGTTTAGTAATTAGCTTAGTATATGTGTCATGCCTCAGTTTCAGATTTCATATAATCAGTCGCAATTCAGTTCCTAGGTTCCTTTCGCATCGCCTCAGCTTCCCTGAGTAGCTTATCCAAGTCAGTATTCAATGAGGGACCTTGTATCCCAAGGGGGAGATACGCTATGATTCCCCGAACTTTCATAACATAAGCATTCAATTTTGTTTTTATGTAATAAATCCATTATGGAGTAGGGGATACTCATAAGTTGACGCTTAAGCTTCAATATTAGTTGCACTCCATGTATTACAGACTTAGTTCAGTTCATGTATCATGCTCCAGACTCAGTTATGTTCTCATGTTTCCGCTCATGCATATTGAGTAATTAGTCTAAGACTCGTCGGTATTTTTAGTTCAAGGTAACAGGCTTCCTTGAAGTTACTCATTCTCATGTTAAGATTTCAGTAACAAACTTGGTATTTGGTTCCATGCTCAGTTGTCAGTTCAAACTTGGTATCTTTACCATTACATGTTCAGTCGCATGTTCATGAGTCAGTTCAGCTATGTATTCACACAACAGATATTCGTGATCAGATTACCAGAACTTTCATTCAAGCATTCACGTATCATGTCAGTCATAAAATTAGGCATCAGATATGCATTCTTATTATGAGAAACTCAGTTTATCAGAACACTCAGTCATGTTTTCATGAATTAGTTACTCAAGCATCAGATATGCATGTTCAGTATGATGTATTCAGATTATAAGTCATGTCAGACCCAAAACCATGTTTCAGTAGTGTATATCTTGTACGTACTTCAGTTGATCTTTTCTTCCATCTCAGTCATTCTCATTCGAGGACGAATGTTCCCAAGGGGGAGATATTGTAATACCCCAAAAAATCCAAACCAATATTGGCTCGATGTTTCAATCTCATGCATAGTATATCATGGTTATTTTATAGTTTTATGAGCAAGTTAGATGTATATTAAGTCTTCAAATAACTCCAAGCTATCAGACTAATCAAAACATTCCTTACCAATTGAATTCTTGGGAAGGATATTGCCATAGTCAACTTTAAATGAGCATATCTCTCTTTATACTATGAATGTTTGATCTCATGATCCACCAATAGATATATAATTGAATTAGATTTTCATCGATACCAATTTCGCCTAAATCTGATATCGGAGCAAAAAGTTATGCCCCTTTTACTCTAGCATATCAGCCTAAAAAACTGAGTGACGATATTTCGGACGACTAATCACAATTCTGACGACATTTCTCATAACCTATCACATTTCTGACGACATTTCAGATGACGTATCAGCAATGTCATCAGGATTAGTCAAAAATCCAAAAATTTCAGCTCCCAAGTGACGACCTGGGCTGACGGGCTATCACAGATCTGACGACTTATCAGCCCATGTCGTCAGCTGATAATTTCAGCAATTGGGCGGTAATTTTGGTGGGGTATTTTGGTCTTTTTCCCTCACTCTAAACATGGTATTAAAGCCCTCAGAAGGATATTATCCCATTATTTTCTCATTCTCCTCAAGAACTAGAGCATTCTCTCCCAAGGGGGTTAAACTCTAGTCAAGAAAAATCAAGAAAAAGCCTAAGGATTTCTTCAAAAACTTTCAAGAAACATTAGATCTCTTTCAAGATCAAGCTTTAACGTATGCGTAGTGTTCATCCACGGATTTCTTTTATCCGTGGAGTTCAATAACCCTCTTTAAAAATATGAATCATGAAGTTATGTTGTGGATTGATTATCTTTGTGTGATTGATTGTTATACAAATCCCAAATTAGAATTTTTATGTGATTTTATGAAACTAGGATGACTTGCAAATTGAAATATATGAATTTTTGGTGGTTTAAATCATTAAGGTGATGATATGCCTATGACACAAGGTGTGCATTCAAGGTTTTTGATTAAAGACCTAAGAGACTTGAAATCATGTATTATAGCTAAATAGAACTTAAATGACAAGACCATGCTCTATTTCTTACGACTCAACATGAATTCCATGCTAATTGTTGTGTATTGTTGTTGTGATATGGAATGCTCATGAAATTGAAGTTATGCAAGTATTTAAATATTTTACGCATTCTCTATCATATATATGGTGTTGATAAACATGTGTCGGATGAAATCCCTAACTTATTGTATTATGAATTGTGGATGTTATTCCTATGATCAAGTTCCTTGCTTTATTAAGTATTTGTTTATTACTCCTTGCCTTGAGTCGAGGGTCTATCAAAAACAGCCTTTCTACTTCTCCCAAAGTAGTGGTATGGACTGTATACTTCTTAACCCCCCCAGACCCCACTAGGTGGGAATACACTGGGTTTGTTGTTGTTGTTGTATTCCTATGATCAAGAAGTGTCATGTGTGTCAGTTTCCTTCTATCGAGTGTTGGGGGTACTTTTACTCAAAAAATATAGTTGTGTGCCTAGAGCTATGTCATGTTTCACGATATCCTTAATCAAGCCATGTTCCATAGACTTCAGTCAGTCATGTGAATCAGGAAACCTCATGATATCAGTTAGTTATCAGATATCAGTAGTATTCCATCAGTCAATGGAATTCAGTAAACTCAGTCCATGTACAGTCAGTAAATCATGATCAGTATCCTTAGTTGGGAGTAGAAGTTAGCACCGAGGTAACCCAAGGATAGGAACTCACCTTCCAATAGAGGGTGTGATTCCTAGAAGCAATCCTTGCATTCTAGAACTACGTTGCTAGCGTAGGTTGAGGCATCATACCTGCTAGTTGAAGGTAGATGAGGTGGCCTAACCTGCTAGTAGAGGGTTCCTACCATTCTCATTTTGAGTACCTTCCAGTAGAGGGTTCTCACAACCTGTCTTTATTAGTGGCGTGATATTGACACCCTTCCAGTCCAGGCAGAGATTGGACCCCAGTTTAGCTATAGTGGCACATATAGGGCATGTCGGTTAAAAAACTACCTCCCACAGTTTCAGTATCAGTCTTAGTAAAGGAACTTAGATAGTTCTTTAGATTTTCAGGACTGTCAGATACAGTCAACTCAGTTCCATTAAGGAGCTCAGATAGTTCCATCAAACTCAGGACTATCAGATACAGTCACTCATGTTATTAGTCATATTAGAACCCTAGTTAGTTTAGCATGGGGCATGCCGATTAGGTGAATACATCCCAAAGTTTTAGTTACAAAAATTGGACTGTCAGATACAGTTAATTCAGCTCAGTAATAAAGATTCAAGACTATAAGATACGGTCAATCCTTATCATTATAAATAGAGTTCAGAATCATCCACTAGATTGGACTGATCTCAACTATGATCAATTAGTATCAATATCATCAGATTTAGAGATCACTCTCTAGGTAGGACTGATGTCAAAATAAGTCAATTCATCTATATAAAAAATATACTTAAAGATCAGCTGCTAGATAGGACTGATCTCAGATTTAGTTACTCTATACAGAATAAAACTCAGATAGTGTCATCAGAACTTATACTGTCAGATACAATCGCCTAAGATCAATTACATCAGTTAGTCTGATCATCACAGTTATATTAGTTATATCAGTCATCATAACTTATGTTATCAGTATCTAGTTTTAAGACTGTTAGACACAGTCAATGAGACCAGTTCTTCATAATTCAAACTATCAGAAATAGTTGTTCATATATTCAGTAATGCAGTATCAGTTCCTTACTTAGTAGTGACTTACCTATTAATATCAGTGAACTCAGTTATTTAATATCTCAGTATCAGTACACTCATGTTGTCAGCATTCAGACTCAGTAGTCAGTATCTCCACGAGTTCCGTTATAGTTACTTATGCATGTATGTATTCTCACATTCATATCATTCGGCATTGTTCATGCATATAAACCCTTTGTATTTAGCCTACCTCATTCGGACACTCAGTACATTCATTCGTACTGACGCATTTGCGCTATGGTGTTTTCTCTTATGTTACACCATAGGTTCAGAGGCACGACTTCTAAAGCAGCAGTAGCATTGCAGATTTTAGCAGTCAGAGTTAGAGGTGAGTCCTCATCCTTCGATGACATGATTATTTCTTCATTATCCCATTATTTAGTTTATTTGATGGAGTTAGTTGGGGACATATCCCATCATCTCTTTATTCAGATTACTAAGACAGTAGAGGCTTTCAGACTAGATGCTAACTAGATATCAGACTTGGCTTAGACTTCAGTACTTTTACTTTTGTTTTGGTATTGTGATACCACCTCATTCAGACGTTATTATTATTCAGATGTTTATCCAGTTTGAACCTTAGGGCCTTTCAGTTCATTTTTCCACATTTTTTAGTATTTTATGCAGTATACAGGTACAGATATCAGTGATGGGTTAGCTTGTGGTCCTTCGGAGTCATGAGCACCGTGTAGCATTTCGGTTCAGAAAATTAGGGTGTTACACTTTATAATGAAATAAAAACTCATATTTTAATCAAAGAAGAGGTTTTTGGGCTCCATGGGTGAAAGGGGCCTATAGATGAACACCCTCATACCTTAATAGCTAGTTTCATGAGGATTTCTTGAGTGTTTCTTTAACTTAGAAGCTTGAACTCTTGATTTCTTGAGAAATGAGCTTGGATTTTGTTCTTGGGAAAGGAGGAGGGTTTATATAAGGGTTTTTTTGATGAAAAGTGGGCAAATAATGCCCTCTAGGAGATTTAATCTATTATTTAGGTGATTGGGGCTAAGGGGGATGACTAAAACGCCCTTTGGGCTTATATTTACGGATGCGGGAAAACTATCCTTTGCGTCGCGAAGGTTGATGTGGTAATTTAAGCCCACGTCGCGGAGCTACATGGAAGCTTACTGCTTCTGATGAAAATGGTCATAACTATTTGCTCAGGTATAGGATTAAGGTAAAATTGGTATTGTTGGAAAGATAATTTAATTATCCAAAACTTGGTTTATCTTGATATGAAAAACTCCATATGTGTAAAAATTTATACACATTCAAAGTCGACCCTTGTAGGATCTAATACCAATATTTGTCCAAATCAAAGGCTCTTAGCTCAACTTTGCTCTATGTGATTCCTATGAAATGTTTTTACCTCGATATCACTTTACACACTATGATAATGATCATGACATATATATTATAATATATATCATGGGATTAGTGTTTACACACGTAAGAATGATGGGTCGATGTCTATCTCAAAAATCTGGGGTGTTACAGTCTTTAGGTTCCTTGCATTAGTTATCGCATCCGCATTGCTTTCCTGGGATTTAGAAACTATACCGAGAATATTTATCACTTTCTTATTTAATGGAATAACTTCTCCTGAGTAGTGAAGCTCATTTGTGATGGAAGTGAATCTAGTATGCATTTCTTGGATTGTTTCTCCTTCTTTCATGGTGAAAGTTTCATACTGAGTAGTCCGCATATCCACTTTTGAATCCTTCACATCAGTAGTTCCTTAATTTGTAGTACTCAAGAAATCCCATATATCCTTGACATTTTCACAGGAGGAAATCCTATTGTGTTCATTAGGTCCTATACCACAAACTAGCAGCTTCTTAGCCTTGTAATTTTTTCAATTTTCTCTCTATCTTCATCATTGAACTCTCTTCCACTTTTGACAACCTTTCCTGTAACTTCTCCTTATTTTAATTCTCTAACATGAACATAAGGACAATCAAGAATTATGTCCATCAGCTCACTAACTTCATCCATAATAAAGTCAAAAATCCTAGTTTTCCACCACCAATAGTACAACCCATTAAATCTAGGCGGCCTAGTGGTAGATTGCCTTTCTTTTAGGTTAGGTGGAGCAGCCATGCTAACCAAATCACTCTAGGTATGAAACTTTTAAAGTGTTCTGGCCCTAATACTAATTGTTGAAGCCTTTGGAGATTGCACCACACTGTGAGAGGATCAGGTCTCTCAAAATCAGTCACAGGAAAAAGCACTATAAAGCAAATAGGAACATAATACAATGTAAAAAGAATAAAGAACAGAAGATTAAAGGTGGAAAACCCTTGCTCAAGGGAGGAAAACCCACGACTTGACCTCATAAGCACTCAAGAAATCCACTATAATCAACCTCTTGATTACTCAATTTCACCCTAATTCTAGGAACTTCCTACTTATAGTAACTCTACCAAGACTTCTTCAACACTGGTTAACTCTAACCAGTTTTGGACTTAGGTAACTCTACCTAAGCACTCTCTAAACAAAAAGAAAAATTCAGTACTCTTAGAAACTAAGAAATTCATTTACAAATCAAAACCCACTCAAGATACTCTCGAATTTAGCACACAAAAATAAAAACTTGAGCTGAACTTGGGTTTTTGTCTTTTTCCTCTCTTCACTCTTTGAATTTGAAAAAAACCATTTGATGAAGAAGTAATTGAATCCTTTTATAGATGAGTGATGATTAGGGCTAAAATATCATAGGACCAGGTGTCCTAATCAGTACAAGAAACACCTGCCAGTTTGTAACAAAATGGACAAAGCTATATAGATGCGTGCCAGCTATATTGTTGCTTTGAACATTCAGGGACCTGGTCTGTTGTAGTCATCTGCTCATTATCAAATCTACATATAGCACTCTTCCACTTCCCAACCCTCTTTGAAAAGGGAAAAGAGATAATGATGGAACCCCTTAACCAATTAAGTTACTAATGCACTACATCATATGGAATGTCATGGGAACAAATAATTCTTAATTCAAAAGACACGACAAGTCTATGGTTGACATCCATAAGACTTCCATCCTAGCCCTATTACAAATCATAATGAGTGAGCATCAAGAAATCATTGAATATCTTGGCCTTACTCATCAAATCTAATACCCTATTGCTGGAAATTTTTGTGGGCTTGTAATCATATGCAGAGATAAGAACCTTAACATCACCGATATCTCGATTTCTCCCCAAGAAATTCATGTTTATGTACAAGTAACTAGTACTGCTTCTACTTGATTTTTAGTTCTATTTATGCTAGTAACAACTTTGAGGATAGAAAACTCCTTTGGAACTAACTCATTGACTTTGCTCATACCATCAAGAACTCCCCTAAAAACTCTTGGCTAGTAGGGGGGACTTCAATGAGATTTGTCAAGATTCTAAAAAATATGGTGGAAATAATATCAACAACACTAAAGCTTCTTTTTTCTAGGACTGAATTGATCAATGTAGTTTAGTTGATCTTAGATTTAAAGGCAGTAGATACACCTGGACCAAAAAGAGGTATAAAAATAGGCATTCTCTCATTTTAGAAAGGCTAGAAAGATATTTTGAAAATGCCACTTGGATTGACCTTTTTCATGAATCCTCTGCTATCCACCTCCCTAGAACTCATTATGTCCATTGCCCAATCCTAGTAAACTTCATTAAATACCACATAATCCCTTCTAAACCCTTTAGAATAGAGATATTGTGGTGCTCTCATCCCTTATTCCTAGCAATGGTAAAAAACTCATTTGAACTCACTCCCAACCTGACTACTACCATTTCTCACTTTGAAACTCAAATAAAAGTTTGGAATAGGAAACTTTTGAGAATATATTTCACAAAAAAAAGGAGATCTTTTCCATGCTAGCTGGAATCCAAAATTATCCAACTACCCTCACAATCCTTTTCTTTATGATCTTGAAAAAACTCTCTCTCATGAATTCAGTAATACCCTTAGACAAGAATTTGATTTTTGGAAATTCAAATCCAGAATCGATTGTCTCATTGATGGTGATGCCAATATTATGTTTTTTCACACTTCCACCCTTAACAGGAGGATGAGGAATATGATTAATTCCCTCAAACATGATTCAAGAAACTAGTTATCACACACAAAAATATTAGTAATAGCATTCTATGCTATTATAGAAATCTCTTTACCAATGAGTAGACCAATCCTCATATCAACTATCAATAAAATCCTTCTAGAAATGGCTCTATCAAAGTGAGGATCAGTATTTTCTTGATGTCATCCCCTCTGATACTGAAATAAAAAGGGTGCTCTTCTCTTTCAATCATCTACAAAAGCCCCTACAACTGATGGTATTCATCCTCTCATGTATCAAAAATATTGTTCTATAATGGGTGATTCTGTCATTAGGTTTTTCAAAAACACCTTTACAACTAGCTCAATGGAAGAGGAGGCCAATATAACCTATTTGTGACTCATCCCAAAATGTACAAATTCCACTAATCAAAAAATTCTGACCTACTAGCCTTGATAAAACCCAATACAAGATCATTACCAAGATTATTGCAAATAAAATCAAACCTCTACTGCAGAATCTTAATGGTCAAAGCCAAACTAGTTTCCTCTCTAATAGGTGGGATTCTTATTATGTTATTGTAGTCCAAGAATTCATCTCACTGCTCCAATTTGAAAGGTAATAATGCCAATATGATCTTAAATATAGACCTAGAATAATCTTTCAATAGAATTGAGGGGACTTTTATAAGATAAGCCCTAAACTTTTTATAACTTTTCTATTGGTACCAGCTCCCTCATTATGTATTTCATTACTACCTCCTCCGTTTCAGTTCCAGTCAATAGAAGCAAGACCAATTTCTTCAAACCTTCTAGAGGTAGCAGACAAGGTAACCCTATATCACCTTACATCTTTATTCTCTACATGGAACTCCTCTCTAGAATAATAGACTATAAGGTAGAAATATTTAATTGGACCCCTATTTCCACTATCCAAAGATCTCTTATCTATTTTTTGAAGATGATTTGACCTTATTTACAAAGATGATCGCAAAAATTACCAAACTGTCATTGATATTCCGCTTAATTTTAAATATCACTCTATACAAAGAATTAACTCTACAAAATCCAGGGTAATCTTTTCCAAAAACTACACAGATCCAATCTAAGAGACCCTTGCCAGTCACCTTTCCATTTAGGAGAGGGATACCTCTGAGATATATTTGGGTTTCCCAATTTTTCACTGCAAGCCCACCAATAGAAGCTTTCAATTCATAATTGACAACCTCAGCTCCAAGCTCGTTGGTTGGAAAATAAAGTTTCTCAACATAGCTGGAAGAACTGCCCTAGAAAAATCCTCTCTTAGCATCATCCCAAATCATGTCATGCAGTATATTTCCCTCTCTTGTAAAATCCATAAGTTTATTGATAGATCTCAAATAAACTTTTTTTGTTACTTATGAAAAGGGGAAAATGCTCCTCGTTTATTAGGACACTCTAACCCTTTCGAAAAGGCAAGGTGGACTAGGCATGCATAGAGTTTCTATAAAAAATAATACTATGCTCCGTATCCTTGCCTCGATATTTATGAAGTATCCCAACTTTCTCTGGGCTAAAATGGTCAATTCTAAGTACAACAGTGGGACCAACCTATGTAAGTCAAACTCCTATAGAACTTAGAAAAACTTATACAAAGGTTGGAAAATCTGCAAAGATACTACCTAATGGATTATTCATGATGGAAAATATGTTTACTTCTATATGTATAAATGGATACCTAACCAACCCACCCTTAGAGACCTCATTTCAGGACCTCTAAATAAGGAAAACAGTAAGATAAAGCCTTCGGATATCTGTCACACTAAGGAATGAAGCCTAGTAAACCTCTCCCTAAAAATCTACACCAATATCTAAGACAATTAAAAGTACCTTATTTCCCAACACCATAACCAAGAGAAACTTTCTATATAGGGACTCACTGATAATGGTGTCTTTTGTAGTGCTAGTGTCTATCTCCTCATTAACGATGAAGGAACAGGGTAACTAATGTGGTTCAAACTCAAAAGTAATTCCATTGGATTTGGAAACTCTATATCCCTGGTAAAATCTAGTTTTTTCTTTGTCTTCTCAATCTCAATAGCCTCTCTGCCAATTTAAATCTTCACAATAGGGGCATAAACATCAACCTAAGTTGCAACATCTATAATCACCCTTTAGATGACATCAACCATATTTTGTTTGAATACCCTTCTATACATGATTGTTGGATAGACACTTTAGCTAAGTTCAAACAAAATAATAACCTCCCCAACTCCATCTTATACCCCACCAACTAGGGAAAGTCATTAGAAAAGAGCTAATATATGATAACATTCTCTATTGGAAAGAGCTAATTTCTTTTAGCCTCTGGATTATATGGAAGGTGAGGAATAATTATGTCATCATCCAAAAAAAGACAAACCTTTCCATGTCACTTCTTATGCTGAAGCTGTTGAATTCAGCCATCTCAGCAAAAATGGTGACATCTATAAACATAGGACCACTGTCAATGTGAAATGGAACCTCCTCCAAGTGGTTACTTCAAAATAAATATAGATGATTTTTGCCTTGGCAACCCAAGCAGGGGAAGAATTAGAGAGGAAGTTATTTAGAAATACCAACAGTAACTGGATATCTAGCTTTTCCAATAACTTTCTTGAGGATACCAATAATCAAATGGAGCTCATTTCTTTGAACGGAGGGCTGAAGTTTGTAAAGCCTAACAATATTAACCCTGTTGAAATTAACATCGACTCCATAGAGGTGATTTTAAGGTAAAACATGGGAATCTACACTACAATACTATTATTGATGATTGTAGGTAAAAGCTGACTAGGATGGGAAGTCCTATGGTGCAACACATTTTCATGGAACAAAATAGTGTTGCCAATGCACTTGTAAAGCTTAGAGCAAACTCTGCTTTTTCTTCTGAATCAAGGGTTTTTTAAGTTCCTTCGATGTGTGCTTTAAAAAAAGCTTGGGCAGACATGATGGGAACTATTTTTGAAAGGAGGATTACTATTTGTAATGAATTAACTCAGGGCCTAGACGCCTTAACTGTCAACTTAAATTCAGGCTAAATGCCCACTTTTGTAAACTCCATAATATATATATATATATATATATATATATATATATATATATATATATATATATATTATATATTTTATATATATATATATATTGTGAGTACGAGTTTTTAACCAAAAAAATCAAAGTTGGTACCTGTTTTTAACCAAAGGAAATATTGTACGTAGCAAATGGTTTAGCATACTCAAAAACTTTATTACTTTTAAGAAAAAGAATCGTTGTGCCGGTCACAACTTTGTGATGAAATTGGTACGAACCTTTATATTTATAAAAAATAATGATGAATTTTTATGTCTATCATGCATAAATATAATCCTCGTTAATGAATTTCGTAATAATTTTTTGCTAGAAATAAAATTATAAGTCGTATATTTATATTTTTCTGGAGTGTCGTCACATGGTGTCGCCATCCAAAAACCCATCCATGATGACATTTATTGTGGCCCAGCCTTGATAAGTAAGGTAAAAATTTTAAAATGGAAAATAAAATAAAAATTATGTAAAAACAAGTTAAGTAAGACTTCTAGAGCAAAGTCAGGCCAATACAAGTATAATTATAGCGTCCGAATGAGGTATCATAAATTCCAAAATCTGATGACATAATTGTAGAGCATCTAAATAACCAATCGAATACTGAAAATATATAATCCATCTCTGATTCATAAGAAAAATAATTATAGATGAGGTCTGAATCAACCTCGTACTCTAGAGCATGCCAGTATCTCAAAGATTCAAAATTTCTGCACAAAGATCAACCACTCGAACTAGGATCTGTAGCACAAGGGCACAGTAGAAGTGAGTATGATCCACTTGTACTCAGTAAGTATCATAGAATAATTGAGAAAAGTAGAAAATAAGATAAGTACAGAAAAATACTACGAGCACACGACCTACGAGCAGAAAAGCTTCCAAAGGTTGCTCACAACATCTCCACTAATAGTTCTAACATATAAATATATCATCATGGGAAAAGCATACACGAAGACACAAATATAATCTAAATACATGACATGTAAATAGATAATGGAATACATAGAATATGCAATGCAATGTGATGTACGATGAAATAAAATGGTTGAAAGTCATCCCTTGAAGTTTCGTACACACCTATTGAGACTCAATACTCCCAAAACAAGACCCATTGGGTGTTCGCTACATGTATACTATCACAAATTTTCACCAATCTCAATCTCATGTCTTAATCTACTGATCAATGCATCTTTTGGTCTAAGCATTTTTGAAAATGTTATTTTTTATTTAAAAATTGATGTTCCTCAATGGTTCCTATATGTCATGTATGTGTATGTATGCAATGAGGATGTAATGCTCATAATCAAACAGTATGAAGATATTCAATTCACTCAATACATAAATAAGTGAGCTCAGAAATAAACTTAATATCTTAATAATTCATGATATCATTTCGAGTTGGGCACCATTTGATAAACATACATGTAAGATATCCTTAATTTCATATCAACTCATAACTCGAGTATTTCTACCATGATATAGGCAAACACTGCTCAATAAAGCCTATAATGTCTATTAAAATCCACCGTCTGGGAGTCATATTAAGAATTATGGTAGTCAAATGCACAAATAAACCAATGATATCAAATCAAGTTCCCGCATGGACAACACACAGTATATAATATCATTTGCCGACAACAGCAAAAAATAAGCCCTCATACGGGCATCACGCAATATACAATAACTCAAAAATAACATCCTATAGTTATTTTCTCCAAATAATAGCATACTTTACTTACTCATTAACTACCCAGATCAGTCTCAATAAGGTTAAGTGACAGTGACCAAGCGCACACGCAAGTGTACGTGGTCTTATCAGGTAATATAGTGGCTTCAAAGAAGCCCAAGTATCGATCTCTAAGGGACTTGCATTCGCCGCCTATCTAATTCTAGTCTAACTAATTGAGAAAAAATAAACAAAAAGAGAGTTTGTAATTTTATAAATTAAAAATAAAACAAATAATGTGGGAAAATAAAAATCTTGGAACAATCAATGGAGAAAAGCCGAGGGTTAAAGCACCTCGAACAATCATACTATGTTATTGAATTTCATTCGTTAATTTGCTTATCTTGGTTGTTGATTCGTAGGGTTAATTGCATGATCATGGTTTCCCAACCTATAATCTTTTACCTAATTTGGATATTAAAAATACATCGTTGGGATGTAATAATCCAATTAAGTTAATTAAAGCTATCATCCTACGTATGAATCAAGTAATTCATCTAAGTACATCCCTGTCCTAGAAGCTAAGTTTAATTCTTTATTTTATAAAAGAATAAAAACCCAAACTTTGTTTATTCCCATGTTCTATCTCCCTATTCCAAGATCAAAAGGTTGACAATATATGTATTTTATGGGTGATCAATTCATAAAATAATTAAAACAAGAATAAACAACAAACCAAATATGATAAGCAAAATTAATGAATTTAATCCAAAATATTAGTAATCATGTTCTTGACTTTAACCCCGGAAAGGGAATTTTAGCTACTAATATTCATAATCATAATTCAAATAATTGAATACATGATATGAAAAATTAAAGACTAAAAATAAAATTAAAACCCAATAAACCATGTAGCAGCTCCTCCGCTTTTCTCCAAAACTGTCCAAGCGTCCCCAAAAACTGTACGTGTCCCTTGAATTAAATTTGGTCCAAGTATTTGACCCACAATGTGACCAGCTGTCCCTATCACCAATAAATTATTCACATATATAATATAATATGTATATTTGTGGTAGAATTAGGTTATATCACATGGGCCAAGGTCTGCCACCTTCCGCTTAACTTTCCCACTTCCATTTTGAATTAACATAGCACTGTGTCGGCGCACATTGATTTGACTGTGTATGCTTCGACACGACGCGTCAGTTAACGCGTTGGCACATCAATGCGATGCATTGACTTCACGTTATCTCACTGGAATTTATATTTTAAAATGTGGTTAAGTATGGAACGTTCTATTCTTTGTTCATGTTTTTTGTAGTGTATTTCGAATGAATTTTCGGTCTTTAAATCATCAATATATCACCGTATTTAATTCACAAAACCTCCTACAATAATGCACACCACATATTCAAAATCAAAACAACACAATATTCTCAACAACAAATCAAAACAAGAGTTAAGATAAGGTAAATTTACAATGATTTTACACTTATTATTCCGACTCTTGACTTAATCAAATTAAGTTTTGCACATTACAAAGAAGTTATTCCACTCGTAATTACACCATTAAAATATTGGGAATAAATTAAACACATTAGAATCCACCTAGACCAGCTAGACATACACCTAGCTCAAGCTAGTAAAACTAGTTTTTCGGGTTAAACTCTAAATTACTCAATTCAGCAAAAACTTGTTTAAAAAATACTTTGGACATTGTAATCACATACTTGGACACTTAAATGCTTATTTATATCAATATGAACACGTTAAGCACTCAAATTGCTCTCAAAACAAAGTGAAATAAGCTAGAATAATTATACTAAAGTACATAAAATCACCTCAGATCACCACTCTACACTTAAACTCATGTTCGTCCTCAAACAACTCTTTACTCTAAGCATAAAAATCTGAGGTGATGCTACAGTTCTACTAAAATAAAGACACTCAAGCTAGTACTACAATGACTACACGAAATACAAGTTTCTACACAAATTACATTATTTACACAATTGATAGCTCATGAACACTACTCTAAAACATCCTAGCCTCAAGAATTGACTCAATATATGGGAAACTCATGCATATTATTCAATCAAGGACATCATACAAATTACCCACATTCATCAAACATGTGTCCTCACAATAAGAGAGTTACCTATAATCACTCACAATAATGCAATTTATAATGTAATGGGTACAAGAATCAAATTATGCTCACTCTCACAAAGAATTCATAAGTTACACACAATAAACCATAAGTTTTCCCTTAGTGTAATGCTCCACTAATAGTCGAATATAAAGCTTAGGATAAATTACGACTTTTTCGGGTTGTAATGTAGGCCAAGGGACGGGTAGGAACTATTTTGGCCAAGAATAGTGACTAATCTATCTAAGTGCTTTAATACATCACTTTTTACAATTAACACCAATCTCCAACAACCAAATTACACCATGTTTTGTCTACCCCATTATTTTATTTTTGCTCCATCTCTTTTAAGCATTATCACAAACACTTGGTACTCACATAATTTACGACCACAATAATCAATTTTTTTTCTCTTTTTTCACAATCATGGCAATATTTTTAGCATAAATTATATCGCAACCATCCACCACACATCAAATATACACCAATAACTCTTACCTTGGGAATCAATTTGTAAGACCCCACAAAATTCTAAGCTTAATTCAATTCATTTATGCTTGTTAAGGGATTTCCATACTTAGAAGGTTCTAGCTAAGTTTCCAGACTTAGTTTATTTTAGCCTTCAAAAGTTCCCGTATCATTTTGTGACTTTAATGTCCTTTAATGGTTCGTATTCTTGCTAATTCATGACCAGGAAGGTCAATAGGTGTTCTCAAACAAGTTTTGAATTTTTGTAACTCGTTTAGACCACGTTTGGAAGCCTAAAATAGTGGACCAACGTGATCTTAGCGCGTTGCGTCGCCAATTGTGTTGGTTGATATTATTGCAGGTTGCCAGGGTCAAAGGACTGAAACTCAATGTGATGATGGCGCGATGCGTCGACTATCATGTCGATGCCATTAATGTGTTGCATCAATAATTGTGTCGATGCCCAATTTTAGTCATTAAATAACCGGATTTTTAAGGGTAAAAGGGTCAATTTCCCACCCCTATATAAGTCTAAAACACCGAATTTAGCCCTATTTCAACAAAAATATAGTGTCTCTGTCAAGTTTCTCTCAATAACAAGTTAGGGTTTTCAATTAATGATTCAAATTCAAGAATCACTCTGTCAATCTTCATATAATAAAAAACTAAGGTATGCATAGTATTCATTCATGGATTCCTTTCGTCCATGAAGCCCAAGAATCAAGTTTTAAACTATGAATAATGATATTCATGTTATGGATTGATTATGTTCATGTAGTTATTGTTGTACGATTCCCAATTGGGAATCGTTATTTGTTTTATGAAACTATGTTAGCATGCAAGTCAAAAACTATGAACTTAATTGGTTATAGAGTGTTAATTTGATGATTAAGTCTATGCCCTAAGTGGTGCATGAAAGGTGTTTGATAAAATTCCTAAGAGAATAGAAATTATGCATTATAGATTAATTGTGACCCAAATGATAAATACATGTTTTACCCTTATGTTCAAATGACTCCCATGCTATTGATGTGAATTGTAGATATTTGTTGGATTGCTCATGAAGTTAGAGTATGAAATATGACATGATTATATGCATTCCTATCCACGTACAATATTATGATAACCATGTGCTTCATGAAATCCCTAACTTATTGTATGATGAATTGTTGATATTGGACATGTGTTCAAGAAGTGTCAAGTCTTGTCAGTTTCATGCTATTAAGTCCTGGGGGTACTTGTACCCGATAATTTAGGTGTGTGCCTAGAGCCAGTGTTAGTTTTCACAATACTCTCAGTCAAGCCATGATCATTAGAATTCATTCAGTCTCATGACTCAGGAAACTTCAGTAAATTCAGTATCAGTCTAGTCCTACTCAATAACCTCAGTAATCTAAGTAACTTCAGTGATCTCAGTAATATTAGTAATCTTTGTAATCTTCATAATCTCAGCAATCCCAGTCAGTTATCAAATCTCAGTAGTATTCCATTAGTCAACGGAATTTAGTGAACCCAGTTTAAATCAGTTATACAATACGATCAATAATAATTCAGTTCAGTTAAATCAGTTCAGTGTCTTTTTAGTTGGGAGTAGGATTCAACACTGAGTAAACCTAAGGATGAGGGACCACCTGTCAATCAGTAGAGAGTGTGATCCTTAGAAGCAATCCTTATATTCCAGAACTACGTAGCCAGTATAGGTCGAGATGTACCCATACGAGTCAAGGAACTATATATCTCCTTTAAGTTTTTCCTTATAGGAGGGGTTGACGAAAGCGCTCCTTGTCAGAAAGGGTTTACTCACATCTTGTATTTACCTGTGGCACGGTACTGACACCCTTCCAGCTGGGGTTACAGGTTGGACCCCATAAGTTCAGATTCAGGGCATGTCGGTTTGATGATTACCTCCCACAGTCTCAGTTTTAGATTCAGTCTCAGTAATAAAACTCAGTTCAGTTCTACAGATATCAGGACTGTCAGATACAGTCGCTTAGCTTAGTACAGAACTTGGCTAGTTCTATCAGAATCAGGACTGTCAGATATAGTCATCCAACTCAGTCTAGAACTCAGATAGTTTTTTAGATTCAGGACTGTCAGATACAGTCACCCAGTCCAGTAAAGAACTCAAATAGTTTTTCAGTATCAATATACTCAGTTATCAGTTATCAGTAATGTAGTACTAGTAACCTCAGATATCGATTACCTATAAACTCCGTAATTCATATCATCAATAGACTCAGTTATTCAATATCCCAGTATTAGTAAACTCAGATTTTAGTACATCAGTATTCAGTATTGTCATGACCCCAGTCCCAGTTTTTGTATTCATGTTTGTATTTCTCACGCATTCATGTTCATATCATCAGTCAGTTATTATTGCTAATGCATATAAACACTTGCTTTAGCCTACCTCATTTGCATACTAGTATATTCAATCGTACTAATATATTTGTGCTATGGTGTTTTATACCATAGGTTTAGAAGCACGAGCTCCCGAGCATCCTTAGTAGATCAGACACTCAGCAGCCAGACTAGCAGTGAACCTTTATCATTCGAGAATAGCATGATTATTTTAATTACTTTATTATTTTAATAGTTTGAAGTTAGTTGGGGACATGTCCCATCAACTCCACAGATTTCAGATAGTTTAGAGGCTTTCTGACTATAGGATGTTTCAGAAAATTTATTTTAGTTTTGGGTATTATTATACCCCATTACAGATATTTTTTTATATTCAGTATTAGTTCAGTTTTGGACCTTATGGCCTTATAGCTTATATTTTGCATATTTACAGTATATTATTTAGTGCTCAGTTACAGATATCAGCCATAGGCTAGCTTGTGGTCCTTCAGGGTCATGAGCATCGTGTAACGTTCTGGGTACTAGATTCGAGGCGTTACAAACTTGGTATTAGAGCCTAAGGTTCAACAGTTCCTAGGAAGTCTGAAAAGCAGCATCTAGTAGAGTCTTATACATAAGTGTGTTGTGCACCACACTTATGTGCACGAGGCTATGAGATGTTATAGGAATAGTTTCCCTTCTTTCAGTATTCATGCCGTGCTAGTGAGATTAATCTCCAATTATTTTCTAAGTCTAATCCACTTCTACCTCTCACTTACAAAATATCCCTTCCAAAAGGTCTAGCGAAAGGAGAATCGGTAATCAGTTAGCACCTCAGCCCGTTCAGGCAGATCCTTTGGACGAACATATTTCCTATGTAGAATTCAGGACTGCATTTACTACACTAGCCCATTTATTCACAACTCAGAATAAATAGCCAACTGTTGTTCCAGCTAATCCAGTGGCCAATTCAGCTGCAGCCAGGATTCGGAACTTCACCCGAATGAATCCTCCCTTATTCTCAGGTTCTAAGTTCGAAGAGGATCTACAAAAATTCCTCGACCAGGTTCAAAAAGTCACAGACATCATGGGAGTGACTTCCAGTGAGAGTGCAGAGTTAGCCGCTTATCAGCTATAAGATGTAGCACATACGTCGTTTAAATAGTGGAAGGTAGACAGGGATACAGATACAGAGCCCATAGAATGGGAAGAGTTTGCTACAGCCTTCTTAGATAGATTCTTTCCCCTTGAGAATAAAGAAGCCAAAGTTTTAGATTTCATCAATCTCAGACAAGGTAGCATGGGCGTAAAAGAATACTCTCTCAAGTTCACCCAGTTAGCTAGGTACGCTCCCCATGTAGTAGAAGATAGTAGATCCAGAATGAGTAAGTTTGTGTTTGGGATATCAGGTAGAGTGGTTAAGGAGTGCAAGACTGTGATATTGATTAAGGAGATGGACATATCTAGTCTTATAGTCCATGTTCAATAGATTGAGGAGAAGAAATTTAAGAAGAAGGAGAGGGAAAATAAGAAAGCTAAAATTGGTAGTTATAGTTTTTCTCAGCCAGGGTCACAGAGTGGTAACCTTTCTTAGCAAAGCCATAAATTTTTAGTTCCAACTCCTTCCACAGCCAGTGCTTCAGTTCCTAAGTTCAAAAATGGTAGCAAAGATAGGGCGCCAGGCTCCAAATCTTAGAATAGTGCAAGCATTATTCACACTCATCCACTTTGCAAAGAGTGTAGTAAGCATCATAAGGGTATATGTAGAGCCAACAGTGATGTGTGTTTAGGATGTGGTGAGTCAGGTCATAAGGTTCGAGATTGTCCTAGGCCTGGCCCTAGAAGTAAGCATGGTCGTTCTTCATCTCAGTTTGATTACCCGAATTAGTAGGGTGCTAATTCCAGCGATATCAGAGGGCAATGCCCAAATAGACTCTATGCACTTTAGTCCCGACAGGATCAGGAAAGTCCTCCTGGTGTAGCCACTGGTATGTTGTAGATCCCTCATTTACATGTTCATGTTTCTTCAGATTAAAAAACTTTTTTTTCTTTTGTAACTCCTTTCATAGCAGTCAACTTTAAGGTCAGACCAAATGTTAATAGGACCTTTTCTAGTCTCTACCCTAGTGAGATAGTCTAACACAGCCCAACAGGTATTCAGAAATTGTCCGGTTACGATATCTCAGAAAGTCAGGCCTTCAGATTCTAGTAGTAATGCCAGTATGTGTAGAAAATCAATAAGGAAAGAGATTCCCGACCCATTCCTACCTCAGTGCAAAGTTTTTTACTTCAACCCTCCCGATACTTACGCATGTTTTCTGTTTTAGTCCCACGAATACAGCTTATATCTATGCATTTTTCATAGAATAGTGTGTTTTTCAAGTTCCTCGTATGAGAAGTTCAAGTTCATCCAATGTTATGAATTATGTGCCATGAACATAGAAATTCCAGACTCAGGTTATGCTGCTCATGACTCATGCACTCATGTCATGCTTTACAGTATGTTTAGCCTACATGATTCCTGACTTCACTCTTAGTGTTCAGTCAAACTCAGATTATACCACGTATACCCTCAGTTTAGATCCCTACGTGAATCCATAGTGTTAATGTTCCATCCCACAGGCCTCAGTTACAGTGTCAGTTTTGTAATCAATATTCAGTAAAAGACTCAGATAGTCCCACAGAACCATGGCTTTCAGCTATCAGTTACTTAGCCATTAGGATTCAGTACTCCCGTACCAGTCTAAACCTTAGGTATAGAAAACCAGCATCCAATCTCAGTTACAGTCTTAGTTATGGTTACAATCTCAATTACCATCTTAGCTACAATCTCAGTCCTAGTCCTAGTCCAGTCAAATCATAAACTCAGTTCACTTTTAGGATTACCCGACCATAGCATATGGCCATCAATTATTCAGTCATTGGTATTTCAGTACCTCAGTTTACAAAATGTTTCTGAATCATGTTGGACGCTTGGTCTTGCATTCTTAAGGTAATACAGTTTTTCACTTATTCATGCTTAGTTACCTTACGTTACCCAGTCAGTCATTACCTTTTATGTATAATACTCTATAGTCAAAGTCCAGCCTTTCAGGCTAAGTATAGTTCAACCTTACAAACTCAGTAGTCAGCTATCAGTCGTTCAGTTAATCAGATAAGTTAGTATATTTATGCATTCATGCTTAGTACCTACGTAAATCTTTTCAGTAGTCTCAGTTTCAGTGTATAAGGCTTAGTCACTTTATCTTAGATGATGTTTCATAGGCCTTGTCTCCTAATACAAGAATCCCAGTCATGTAGCAATCTCCTATTCTGATTTCCTACTCAGATCAGGCCAAGATTTGTTGTCTCCCTTCAGTCACTAGAACTCTACACAAAGAGTGTTATAGTAACACTCCATTTGAGTAAAAGTTTCTAGTATGAGTTAGTTAAGAAGCTAGTAATTCAATTTAGCATCCAGACAGACAAGTTCAGATGGTGTGGTTTCCATCTTTCCATCTAGTCACACTATCCAGAGTCTCATTAATGTGATCATTCTAAGATGGAATAACCAGGTAGTTAAGTGTTCAGCCCAGTTCATGTATCATATCTTAGTTTTAGATCTTAGATATTCAGATAGAAGGTGCCTCATGCATCGCTATAGTTTTCCTCATAGCTCAGCGAAGTCAGACCAGTATTTTTCAAGGGACATAACTCCCCAAGGGGTAGATACACTATAATTCCCTGAACCTTTATGACATAAACATATCGCTCTCTCTAGTCATAACGAAACCAATTTGGGGTAAGGGGTACTCATGAGTTGACCCTCAAACTCCGATCTCAGTCGTAAGCCACATATTAAAGGTACTCAATTTAGATCATGATATCCAGCTCATGAATCACTTTCCAGACTTAGTTACATTCACGTGTTTCTGCTCATGCATGTCTAGTAATAAATTTCAAGCTCATTAGCATTTTCAGTTTAAGGAAACAGTCTCCCTTGAACTTATCCAGTTTCATGCATAGATTTCCATGATAAACTTGGTATCAATTACCATTGCATATTCAGTCATGCATTCATGTGTTAGATCAGTCATGTATTCATGCATCAGATATGTATATTCAGTATAGTATATTCATCTTATCAGTCATGCCAGTCATGAAATAATGCATCATATATGCATGCTCAAAAAAAATCTCAGCAAATTAGTGATGTCACTCATGTACTCATGTTTCAGTTGTTCATGTTTGGCATGTACTTAAGCTTATCATTTCCCCTATCTCAGCCAGTCTTATTCGAGGACGAATGTTCTCAAGGAGGAGATATTATAAGACCCCGCAAAATCCTAAGCTTAATTCAGTTCATTTATGCTTGTAAAAGTGGTCCCATACTTAGACGGTTCTAGCTAAGTTTCCAGACTTAGTTTATTTTAGCCTTCAAAAGTTTGCAGTCTCATTTTGTGACTTTAATTTTCTTTAATGGTCCATATTCTTGCTAATTCATGACCAGGAAGGTCAATAGGTGTTCCTAGACTAGTTTTGAATTTTTCAGAACTCGTTTATACCACATTCAGAAGCCCAAAATAGTGGACCAATGCGAACTTGGCGCGCTGCGTCGCCAATCGCGTTGGTTGATATTGTTGCAGGTTACCAAGGTCAAATTACTAAGACTCGATGTGATGATGGCGCGATGCGTCGACTATCGTGTCGATGCCATCGACGCGCCGCGTTGCTAATTGCATCGAAGCCTAATTTTATTTATTAAATGTCCATATTTTTAAGGGCAAAAAGGTTAATTTCTCACCCCTATATAAGTCTAAAACATGGGATTTATCCCCAATTCAACCACAATATAGTCTCTCTAAAGTTTCTCTCAAGAACAAGTTAGGGTTTTCAATTAAGGATTCAAATTCAATACTCAAATTCAAGAATCTCACCATCAATTTTCGTATAATAAAGAACTAAGGTATGCATAGTGATCACTCATGGATTTCGTTGGTCCATTTAGCCCCAGAATCAAGTTTTAAACTATGAATTCTGATATTCATGTTATGGATTGATTATGTTCATGTGGTTGTTATTGTACGATTCCCAAGTTTGAATCATTATTTGTTTTATAAAACAATGTTAGCATGCAAGTCAAAAACTATGAACTTAATTGGTTATGGAGTGTTAATTTGTTGATTATGCCTATACCCTAAGTAGTGCATGTAATGTGTTTGATAAAATGCATAATAGAATTAAAATTATGCATTATATCTCAATTGTGACCCAAACGATAAATACATGTTTTATCCTTATGTTCAAATAACTCTCATGCTATTGATGTGCATTGTAGATATTTGTTGGATTGCTCATGATGTTAGAGTATGAAATTATGAAATGATTATATGCATTCCTATCCACGTACAACATTTTGATAACTATGTGCTACATGAAATCCCCAACTTATTTTATGATGAATTGTTGATATTGGTCATGTGTTCAAGAAGTGTCAAGTCTTGTCAGTTTCATGCTATTAAGTCCTGGGGGTACTTGTACCCGATAATTTAGCTGTGTGCCTAGAGCCAGTGTCAGTTTTCACGATACTCTCAGTTAAGGCATGATTATTAAAATTTAGTCAGTCTCATGACTTAGGAAAATTTAGTGAATTCAGTATCAGTCTAGTCCTACTTAGTAACCTCAGTAATCTCAGTAATGTCAGTGATCTCAGTAATATCACTAATCTCTGTAATCTTCGTAATCTCACCAATCCTAGTCAGTTATCAGATCTCAGTAGTATTCGGTCAGTCAACGGAATTTAGTGAACCCATTTCAAATCAGTTATACAATACGATCAGTAACAGTTCAATTCAGTTAAATCAGTTTAGTGTCTTTTCAATTGGGAGTAGGATTCAACACCGAGTAAACCAAAGTATGAGGGATCACCTGTCAGTCAATAGAGGGTGTGATCCTTGCATTCCAAAACTACGTAGCCAGCGTAGGTCGAGTTGAAATCCTATGAGTCTAGGGACTATACATCTCTTTGTGTTTTTCCTTACAAGAGGGGTTGACGGAAGCGCCCCCTATCATAGAGGGTTTACTCATAGTTTTTCTTTACCCGTGACACAGTACTGACACCCTTCTAGCTGGGGTTACAGGTTGTACGCCACCTGTTCAGCTTCAAGGCATGTCGGTTAGATGATTACCTCCCACAGTATTAGTTTTAGATTCAGTCTCAGTAATAGAACTCAGTTCAGTCCTATAGATATCAGGACTGTCAGATACAGTCGCTCAGCTCAGTACGGAACTCAGCTAGTTCCATCAGAATCAGGATTGTCAGATACAGTCATCCAGCTCAGTCTAGAACTCAGATAGTTCTTTAGATTTAGGACTGTCAGATACAGTCACCCAATCTAGTTAAGAACTCAGATAGTTTTTTAGTATCAGTATACTCAGTTATCAGTTATCAATAATATAGTACCAGTAACCTCAGATATTGGTTACCTGTAAACTTCGTAATTCATATCATCAATAGACTCAGTTATTCAGTATCCCAGTATTAGTAAACTCAGATTTCAGTACATCAGTATTCAGTAATATCACAACCCGAGTCCCAGTTTATGTATTCATGCATGTATTTCTCATACATTCATGTTCATGTCATCAGTCAGTTATTATTGTTCATGCATATGAACCCTTGAATTCAGCCTACCTCACTTGCATACCAGTTCATTCAATTGTACAGACGTATTTGCGCTATGGTGTTTTATACCATAGGTTTAGAAAAATGAGTTCCCAAGCATCCTTAGTGGATCATACATTCAGCAGCCAGACTAGCAGTGAGTCCTCATCATTCGAGGATAGCATGATTATTTTAATTACTTTATTATTTTAGTAGTTTGGAGTTAGTTCGAGACATGTCCCATCAACTTCACAAATTTCAGACAGTTTAGAGGCTTTCAGACTACAGTATGTTTCAGACAGTTTATTTTAGTTTTGGGTATTATTATACCCCATTACAGACATTATTTTATATTCAGTATTAGTTCAGTTTTGAACCTTATGGCCTTATAGATTATATTCCGTATATTTACAGTATATTATTTAGTTCTCAGTTAGAGATATCATTCATGGGTTAGCTTATGGTCCATCAGAGTCATGAACATCGTGTAACATTCCGGGTACCAGATTCTGGGTGTTACACAATTTCACCTTTTTCTTCTTCAATATCTCAAACTCCTTACTAATTTATTTATTTTTTCATTAAAGCACTTAGGAGCTTCTTTGGATCAAATTATGGTCTATCAAAGAAGGGATTAGGCTACATATGAGGCTACCAAAAAAAAACTAAAGGCTCAATGGGGATAACTAGGATTATGCACAAATGGTAGGAAAAATAAAATGTATAAAACAAGGCTATCAAAGAAATGCCTAAATCATCTCCTAAACTCCCATTCTTTATTTCGCTTCACACACACACCGGGTAAGTTCTAGACATCACATGCAACAAGTAATACAAAGTACCTCACATCACACATGGCACATGCTCAACTCAATAGGATGATCATAGACTCCAAACCAACATTAGCATGAATTAAAATTTAAGGCACAAATACAAGAGTCAAAAACATGAGCCTAAGAGTCTCAAAAGTAACAATTCACACAATTCAACATGCTTTTACCAACAAACCCACTTGCATCATGCAATAAAAAATAGCACCAACTAGAATATCTCTTTTATTCCTAACCTAAAAAATTTTAAACTGAGCCAAAATTTGGGAATTTCCCCACCCCACACTTAAAAATCTACTTTGTCCCTAAAGTGAATTTAAAGGTAAGAGATAGCAATACTCCCTGAGGCCTAGCTAGTAGCATTTTAAAACAAAATAGGGATCCATGGGACCCCACACTCAATCTTTGCCATGCTTCAAGCTCAAGATTATGGTACTCAGACTTTCCATTAACCTGTGACTGAACCAAAAACAAAAACTACGTGAAGTAAAAAATAAAAAAATGAAAAGAAAACATACCTAATTAACTTGGGTTGTCTCCCAAGCAGTGCCTGATTTAGTGTCGCGGCACGACCCAACTCAACTCAACCATATTCCTTCACCATTTTACCCCTTTTGGGAGCCATTTTTTCATTATTTCAAACCTCTTTTACCTTTTTACATATTGGGAATTGGTAGTTTCATCTTAGGCTGCTCAATCAGGTATTTGGAAAAGGTCTTTAGTGTCTTAGGCACCCCACACTCATCTTTTTAAAACACATTGATCATTGATAAATCTTTATATAAGGGATTCTCAATATAGTCTTTGTAAACAGTAAATACCACCTCTTCATCATCTACCCGTATCTTGAGTGTGCCTTCTCTAACATCAATTAAAGAACCTCTGGTTGCTAAGAATGAGTGCCCCAAGATAATTGGTACCTGTTCTTCTGCCACAAAATCAAGAAAAAAAATCAGCAGGAATAATAAATTTACCAACTTTTATGAGGACATCCTCAATGATTCTATCTGAATATGCTATGGATCTATCTGCGAGCTGCATCACCACTCGTGTCGCATTAGGCTCTCTGAAGCCCAATTTTCTAAACAATGATAAGGGCATTAAATTTATGTTTGTCCCTAAGTCACTCAATGAATGAACTTCTTTTCCCCCAATTTGAATAGGGATAACAAACTTTCCTTGATCTTTCAATTTCTTGGGGATTTTCTGTGTCATCAACACACTACAATCTTTAGTGAGTGTTATTGCTCCCACATCTTGAAATTTTTCCTTCTTTGCCACCATATTCCTCAAGTACTTTGCATACTTAGGCATACTCTGCAGAACATCTAGCAAAGGTAAATTAATATGAAGCTCTTTGAATGTATCAATCAACTTTTTGAACAATGCATCCTCCTTCACTTTTATGTACTTTTGAGGGAAGGATAGTGGCAGCGTCTCCTTCTTCTCTGGTTCAGCAATTTTTTCATTCAAATACTCAGACTTTCTTGAATTTTCAGCAACTTTATCATTTACCTGTTGGGTCACCACATCAGCATCTACCTCCTTAGTTGTCTTTGAAAGTTCTTTATGAAGCTCTTTACCACTCCTCAAGGTGATTTTCATGACTTGTTTTGGATTTTCAGTATCAACGGGCAAATCACCTTATGGTCTGGTATTTAATACTTGTTGTATCTTCCCAATCTGTAACTCTAAATTTCTCTGGGCCATTTTCTGGTTCTGGAATTCCATCCTTTGACAGTTCAGATCCACAATTAATTGTGCTTGCCCAGCTACAAGTTTCTTCAACATCTCTTTCATGTTACTAGTTAACTGATTCGATTGGGCCTGTAGTTGTGGGGTGTTCCATAACCGATTTGGTGACTGAGTTTTCCACTTTATGTTTTAGGCATTACCATAATTTGGCCTTTGAGGATTGCCTACATATATCACAAATTTTGGATTTAAAGCACACATAGTAGCCGCATGACCACTATTTTCACATATTTCACACCAACCTGTAGCTTGTTGGATAACATTGACTGTGGCTATAGGTTGTGCTGCTCCTAACTTTAAGCTGCTTAATGATGTATTGATCAAATTCTGTAAAGCAGAAACCTGCGCTGATAAGGCTGTGAATTGGTCCACCTCCAACACACCCACAATTCTTTTAGTGGTACTTCTAGAATCTGAATACCATTCAGGATTTCCTTGTGCTATGTGATTCAGCAATGTGTACAACTCATCATAATTTAGCTCCAACGCTTGACCACCTGCAGCTGAATCTAGCAAAATCTTTGTATTGTGATCAAGAGCTTCCACGAAAGTGTGACCAAGTACCTCATTCAATTATTGGTGATGTGGGCAATCTCGAAGAAGGGCCTTGAAGTATTCCCAAGCATGATATATATTTTTATCAAGCTTCTGTTTGAAGCTCACTATCTTATTGCAAAGTCTCGCAGTCTTTCCTGATGGAAAGAATCTGATAAGGAATCTTCTGGCTAAGTCATCCCATGTTCTGATTGAACTGGACAGCTCTGCATTCAACCATATTTTAGCTATCCCAATAAGTGAATAGGGGAAGAGTGTCAGCCTCACATAATCTGGAGTCACCCCAGTTGGAGTGAATATATCTGTAAGATTAATGAAGGTCTGCAAGTGGACTTGTGGATCCTCGTATGAAAGCCCTGCAAACTGTTCACTGCTAATAAGAAGCTGCATCATATTGTATTTCAACTTGAAATTCCCCCCAGCTACTGATCTTTGAATTAGGGAGGTCAAGTTCATTGGAAGTAGGAGTGCCACTTCCCTAACCTTCTTACCAGCTGCTTGTTGTTCATCCATAGGAACGATGTTATCTTGGTCTTCTTGGAATTAAGGAATTCTGGGGAGAAGGATTGCTTCTCTCCTTTGTTGATGGTAAAGATACTCAGGTTCGAAACTTGGTTCAACCAAGTCGGGATCCCTTGCCAGCTTTCTACCTTGAAAACCCGCTTCCTTCAAAAACAAAACCAAGACCAAGCATAAAAATACCAAATAAAACTAAAATAAACAATTGCTAAATATCAAGTCCCTGACAAAAGTGCCAAAAACTTGACAGCACACACGCAAGTGTAAGTGGTCTTATCAAGTAATATAGTGGCTTCAAAGAAGCCCAAGTATCGATCTCTTAGGGACTTGCGTTCGCCGCCTATCTAATTCTAGTCTAACTAATTGAGAAAAAATAAACAAAAAGAGAAATTGTAATTTTGTAAATTAAAAATAAAATAAATAATGTGGAAAAATAAAAATCTTGGGACAATCAATGGAGAAAAGCCCAGGGTTAAAGCACTTCGAACAATCATACTATGTTGTTGAATTTCATCCGTTAATTTGCTTATCTTAGTTTTTGACTCGTTGGGTTAATTGCATAATCATGGTTTCCCAACCTATAATCTTTAACCTAATTTGGACATTACAAATACATCGTTGAGCGTTGAAGTAATAATTCAATTAAGTTAATTAAAGCTATCATCCTACGTATGAATCAAGTAATGCATCTAAGTACACTCTGTTCTAGACGCTAAGTTTAATTCTTTATTTTATAAAAGAATAAAAATCCAAACTTTGTTTATTTCCATGTTCTATCTCCCTATTCCCTCTTCCGAGGTCAAAAGGTCGACAATATATGTATTTTATGGATGATCAATTCATAAAATAATTAAAACAAGAATAACCAAATATGATAAGCAAAATTAATGAATTTAATCCAAAATAATAGTAATCATGCTCTTGGTTTTAACCCCGAAAAGGGGGTTTTTAGCTACTGATATTCATAATCATGATCCAAATAATTGAATACATAATATGAAAAATTAAAGACTAAAAATAAAATTAAAACCTAATAACCCATGTAGCAGCTCCTCCATGTTTCTCCAAAACAGTCCAAGCATCCCCAAAAACTGTACGTGTCCCTTGAATTTAATTTGGTCCAAGTATTTGACCCACAATATGACCATCTGTCCCTATCACCAATAAATTATTCACATATATAATATAACTAGTTTAGGTGCACGCGTCTTGCGCGTGTATCTTATTTTAATGAGTTCAAAGATTACAATAAATAAGATATTTATTTAAATAATAAAGATAAATATCTAGTTTAACGTACCTATCAATATTTATATCGGTCTTTCCTTAACAAAGTACTATTTTAGAAGTATTTTTCTAATTGAACAGTAGAAAGGAAAATATTAATTAATTCTCCTATCATATATTTTAGGAGTCTCATATATTTTAGAAAATTTAGTAGAAAGAAATATATTAATTAATTCTCCTACTATATAATTTAGGAGTCCCATATATTTTAGAAAATCTAGTTAATATAATAAAAAATAATTAAATAATAAATTAAAAAAAATAGTGAAAAGACAGTTTGTCTAAAGAAAAGTCTTTTAATGAAAGACAAAAAGTTCAAATTACTTTTTTAAGGATCTTCACACTTTTAATATATTATAGATTATAGATATGTATATTTGTGGTAGAATTAGATTATATCACATGGGCCCAAGGTCTGCCACCAGCCGCCTTAACTTTCCCACTTCTATTTGAATTAACATAGCACTGTGTCGGCGCACATTGATTTGACTGTATATGCTTTGACATGACGCGTCAGTTAACGCGTTGGCACATCGATGCGAATCGTTCACTTTGCGTCGTTTCACTGGAATTTGTGTTCAAAAATTTAGTTAAGTGTGGAACGTCCTATCCTTTACTCATGTCTATTGTAGTGTATTTTCAATGAATTTTCGGTCTTTAAATCATCAATATATCACCGTATTTAATTCACAAAGCCTCCAAAAATATCACACACCACATATTAAAAATCAAAACAACACAATATTCTCAATAAAAAATCAAAACAAGAGCTAAGATAAGGCAAATTGGCAATGATTTTACACTTATTATTCCAACTCTTTACTTAATAAATTAAGCTTTGCACATTAGAAATCATTTATTCCACTCGTAATTACACCATTAAAATATTGGGAATAAATTAAACACATTAGAATCCACCTAGACCAATTAGACACACACCTAGCTCAAGCTAGTATCACTAGTTTTTCGGGTTAAACCCTAAATTACTCAATTCAACACAAACTTGTTTAAAAAATACTTTGGACATTATAATCACATACTTGGACACTTAAATGCTTATTTATATCAATATGAACACGTTAAGCACTCAAATTGCTCTCAAAACAAAGAGAAATAAGCTAGAATAATGATAGCAAAGTACATAAAATCATCTCAATCATTAAACTATAACCTACCTCAAAATGACAAAATTCAAGCCTAAAGTTCTTCAGTATGGAGCTTTATCTTTTCAAACAGTCATAGAATCAACTACAACATCCAAATATTGCATCTATGGGTTAAAAAAACTAATGATAACCATATTACCCTTAATTGAATAGGTTCCAAAATGAGTTTGAAAACCAACAAGTTAAAAACAAGGTTCAAATTGAAGAAAAATCATTTTTAAGTTTTACCGGCAAATGCCCCAAAATCCATTTCAAAATCATTATTAAAAGGTGTTTGAAAAGATGCGGTCAATGGGAAATAATGTAAATATGAGTTCAGAGGCTACCCACATAAAACACAATGAAAATTCTCAAAAATCACCTTTTTTGAAGCTTGGAGGTCCAAAAGTGAAAGAAATTCACAAAATATGGTATTTAAACTGTTTTGTGAACAGTACCTCACGAAGGTGGTTAACCTTCATATTTGCAGGGATCAATTAATAATAATGACAAAAAGGACCTTTACATTTATGAAGGTTGATAAATAAAGAATAAGCATTTGCGACAGCCTTATCACGTCTGCAAAGAGGGCAGAAAACCCCACCTGGACTTTGTTGCCTTTCGCAATCGCAACCACCACCTTCCGATTGCGAGTAAGGAAAAAATTTCTTCTCCACATTTATGGCCAAGGGCCTAAATTTTCGAAGAAGGTTCCATGCACTAGATATCAGCTGTGCACCAGCAAAATTTGGATATTACAAAGTCTTCGAACGGACCCTCGGGATTCATTCGGGACCTCAAGATTTGAACAAAGTATGTATTATTGTTGTTTCTGTGTACCTGAAGCCTAGAACAAGTGAGGATACTAGACTCGCATCTTTCTCACAATCTCCCAAGTAGCCTCCTCTGTTGGGTGGTGTCTCCACTGAACCTTAACTATGACACGACCCAACCACAAGCTTTGTCATAATGGGCATCCCAAGTCCAACCAGGATGGGGGACCGCCCCCTGTTACCCAACCCAACCACCTATATCCAGCCTTAGATGGGCTAAATTTTGAACATATAACAAGATAGCATTATTTTTCATTAAGACTCTGGGATAGGGTCATAACCGTGACTTACCCAACCGAGTCCAACCATACCGCACCAGCCGCCCAACCATACCAAACCAAACCATAGGCCATAAACTAAAGAAAATACCAAAACATAATATGAAAATCAATCCCAAAATGTAGTAGGATGGAATAGCCAACTGTATCGTCTAATAATGTCAAGCCACGGCTTATTCCAATGTCAAGGCCAACACCAATACCGATCCCGCCCATTCCAGCCCCTAGAAGTACCGCAAAGCCTCTATCCAAAAGAGTAAACAAATCTGGTAGGGACATGCCCCCAACCATGTCCAAAACCAATATCCAAAATAAAAAAAAGTGTTTAAATAAATCCATAACATAAAATGATGCCTTCCAAAAGAATGGACGCTCACCACTTCATTCCAAATATGGATACCAAATCCACGTGCTAAACAGGAAGAGTAGAATGGTCAGTTCCTATATAGCGTGGTATATAGTCACCAGTAGATGGGGTTAGCGAATGACCGCTAGCATGAATCTCTGGATAAGGATAAAATAATATCAATCATAAAACCAAGTAAAACCATCAATGCATACAACCATACATATATAAGTGCCAGGAAAGGGGATCGGGTTTAGCATACACTTAAAACTTTTACCTGGGCTATGTTGCTCTGCTGTCCTAACCACCCACGGGCTATATGGGTTCAGCTCCCCCTATTGAAAGGGCCCAGTACGTGTAGCCACACGGCCAGGGAATATCCCATGGGATGACTAGTACATCTCCTAGTGTAAAATGTGACACACGCGTATGGTCATCAAGACCCCTCATATCGGTAAATATGAGTTTCCAATTTTGGTCCCCTCGGGACCACCACCTACCACGGCTTAGCTACACACTCTACCATTAATGCCCAATTAAAACCATGTCCAAACAATCTATTTACCATTTATTAACCAAGTACAATATTGGTAATATCATCATACCACCCCTTACTTGCAAGTAATATCTATAGACAAACTATTTAGGTTAAGGGGACCTTAGGTGCCCTTCCAATTACCATATTAAATCCACTTAGGAGAATTCTATGTTCTCTACAAGCATAACCATTTAGCCTTTAGACTTTTCAAAGCATTTAAACCAATCATAAATCCTTTGTCCAGTTTAAAACATGCAAGAGTTCCATTAAAAAAGTCAATGCAATGAACATATTTTTATAAATATTTTATCAAACACTTAGGAGGTATAATATAACGAAAACTGATTCCAAAGACCATTAAACTATTACCATGTAATCCAATTATTAAAGCCAACCATTAATGTATATAAAAGCATATTTAAAACCATAGGAAACCATAACCCAACATTCAATATCAAAACCCCCAATAATAGTTGAAAACTATAATCATGAAACAGTAAAACCATGAAATCAATCATATAAACCATTTCTTTAGTTGAAATTAAAATGAGGGAAGAGAATCGTACTTTATACCAAAGAATTTTAGAAAGAAATCACCAAGACAAGCCCCAAAGCAATCTGTACGACGAAACCCTAGCCTTCTTGCCCCAAAAGCTCTTGAAAGAATTATGGAGTGTTTTAGAATAGTTTCTAAGTGTTAATGAATAGAATAATAGGGTAAATAACCTTCTAGGTGTATTAGAAGTCGCGGGTCCTAATTAGGGTAAGTATGGAAATATCTAGAATACCCCCACTTAAATTCCTTAAAAACCCATCACAGGGATATGACTGACCCATACGAGTCGTACCCTCATATATGATCGATATCCACCACTTGTATCCAAGCCTCAACCCTTGAATCAAACATTTTCCATTATACAACTCATCCAACCAAGTTGTAACCACAACATATGATCCGTACCCATAACCCATATCCCTGGCAGAATAAAATACTAGGAGAATCAAGCACTGCCCACCATACGAGTCCCTGTTATGACTCGTACCAAACCCTTACGACTCACACCTTTAAGTTGTACCCATTCCAGTAACCAAAACCATCCCACCAACTAACACTGGTCAGTATATAATAGGACCATACCACTATAACCCAGCATATGGCTCACACCCATGAGTCATATTGGGTCCGAAGAATGGATTTCCAGGAAATTTACTAAGGGTCAAAACCCAAGATATCTTAGTTTCCCCCACTAGGAACATCCATCCCCGAATGACGGACAAGGTAGGGGTAACCACACACAGAAATATTTGCATTATCAAACATCCCTTCAACAAAGTTTGAAAACAAAGAGGAAAAGCTGTTAATTTTTCCTTTAACAAACTCAGAAAATAAAGATGAGTTCAAGACACATACCTTCCGCACGAACCCTAGAAGCAGAAAACAAATGCGGTTACTTGGATTTTATGTCCTCTTTTGCTTCCCAAGTAGCTTCTTCCACCTTATGGTTACGCCATAGAACCTTAACCGAAGCCACATCCTTGGTCTGCAACTGACGAACTTGCCCATCTAATATCTCAACCGAGACATCTTCATAAGTGAGAAAATCCAAAATACCCAATCCTTCCAAAGGAAAAATCAAAAAAGAATCACCAAGACATTTCCTCAGCATAGAAACATGAAAGATCGAATAAACCAAACTTAATCTAGATGGAAACACAAACTCATAAGCAATATTGCCTACTCTCTGCAAAATCACATAAGGTCCAATGAATCGAGGACTGAGTTTTTCCTTTTTATCGAACTGCACCACACCCTCCGTGGGATAAAACTTGAGGAATACCCTATCCCCGCCCTCGAACTCCAAGTCTCTACACCTAAAATCATCATAGGACTTTTGGAAACTTTGGACAGCTTTAAGACTATCCCAAATCACCTTGACTTTCTCCATCGCCTGATAAACCAAATCTGGACCAAACATGTCCGCTTATCCAAGCTCAAACTACCCAATATGAGATCTACACCTCCTACCATACAACACTCCGAAAAGAGCCATACCAATACTCAAATAATAACTATTGTTGTAAGAAAACTCCACCAAAGGTAGATGCTCAACCTAATCACCACCATAGTCAATAACACAGGCCTAAAGCATATCTTTCAATGTCTGAATAGTTCTTTTAGCTTGCCCATCCAACAATGGATAAAAACAGTACTAAGACTAACCTTAGTTCCTAACTCTTTCTAAAAAGACAACCAGAAATGAGACGTAAATTGCGTACCACGATCATGGATAGTCGAAACAGGTACCCCATGCAGCTTCAAAATCTCCTGAAGATACACCTGCGCATAATCCTCAGTCAAAAAAAGTAGTCTTCACTGGCAAGAAATGCGCAAACTTGGTCATCCTATCCACGATGACCCAAATAGAATGATACTAATTTCGAGATCGAGGAAGACCGGTAATGAAGTCCATATTGATCACTTCCCACTTCCATTCGAGAAAATCAATTTCTTGATACAACCCTCTCGGCCTCACATGCTCAACCTCAACCTGTTGACACGCCATGTACTTGCCATAAAATCAGCCATCTCTCTCTTTATGCCATTCCACCAGTAGATGTCCTTGAAATCATAATACATCTGAATTGAGCCGGGATGAACAACATAGCACGACTCATGCGCCTCATCCAAAACACTTAGTTGCATCTTGTCGACATCAAGAACACACAACCTACCTTGGTATAGGAAAGTACCATCACCACTGATCTCAAAACACCACTGCCTTTTGCCCACTAATGTCACTCTTGATTTTCATCAAGACAAGATCCAACACATGTTTCTCTTTAATCTCTGTACCAAGAGATGACTGAAAAACTTCTTGCACCATCACACTACTATCCTTAGAGTCCAAGAGACCTATTCCAAGATTAGCCAAACGGTGAATATCCTTCACCAATTTTTGCTTTCCTTCCTCCACGTGAGCCAAACTCCCTATGGATAACCTGTTAAGAGCATTAACAATCATATTAGCCTTACTTGGGTGGTAGTGAAGACTCATATCATTATCCTTGAAAAGCTCAAGCCACCTCCTCTGCATGAGATTAAGCTCTTTTTGAGTGAACACATACTAAAGACTCTTGTGATCAAAAATAATATCTAACGTGAACACCATACAAATAATGCCACCATATTTTCAAAGTAAACACAATCTCCAACAACTCCAAATCATGAGTAGGGTAACTCCTCTTATGTACCTTCAATTGCCTGGAAGCATACGAAATCACCTTTACATGTTGTATCAAAATAAAACCAATCCCTACTCGAGATGCATCATAATAAACCACCAACCCCTCATTGTCTTCTGACAAGGTCAAGATTTGAGCCAAAGTTAACTTATTCTTTGACTTGTCAAAACTCCCTTCACAAGCATCCAACTAAGAAAACTTAACCTTTTTAGAGAAGAACTTAGCACTATGTAACTGGTCAAAAAAGTCATCAATCTAGGGAAGAGAATACTTCTTCTTGATCGTAACCTTGTTCAACTGTTTGTAGTCAATGTATATCCGAAGGGAACTATCCTTCTTACGCACAAACAACACCGATGCACCCCATGGAAAAATACTAGGACGAATAAACCTTTTATTAAAAAGATCTTTAAGTTACTTCTTGAGTTTCTTCAACTCAGCCAAAGCCATTTTATATGGAGAAATAGAAATTGGATGAATGTCCAGAAGCAAATTAATACCAAACTCTATTTTGCTATCGGAGGAACACTAGGAAGATCATTCAGAAAGACCTCTAGAAACTCATTAACCATAGGGACCAAAGACAAAGAAGGATCTTCCGAGTTAGAATCTTTAATCCAGACCAAGTGCTAAAGACAACCCTTAGAGATTAACCTTTGAGCTCTAAGATAAGAAATAAACCTCCCCGTAGGAGTTAAGGAACTACCTTCCCATTCTATAATGGGTTCACCAGGAAACATAAAGATAACCCTATGAGTCCGACAATCCACAGACACATAAAAAGAATGTAACCAATCCATACCTAGAATTACATCAAAATCTACCATATCCAACTCAAATAGATCCACCAAGGTCTGCTTCCCACCAACAGCTACCACACACCCTCTATAGACACTCTTAGAAATAACCGAGTCACCTATTGGAGTAGAAATATAAAAAGGATATAAAATAACTTTTGGATCAAAACTAAAAGACAGCCACATGTGTGGTCACATAAGAAAGAGTAGAACCTGGATCAAGAAAACTATATACATCACAAGAGAAAAGTTGTAACGTACCAGTAATGACATTAGGTGATGCCTCGGATTCTTGTTGGGATGCCAAAGCATACAGCCTATTTCGACCAATATTAAAACCAGGAGTAGTAACCGAAGCAGATGCCACCCCACCAGGTGTAGGAGCAGAAGAAGAAGCCACAGGAATCTTATTTTCCCCCGTAGCAACCTTATTGATTGAACAATCCCTGAGCCGATGGCCTACCTGGCCACACTTAAAACATTTGTCCCTTTCTTCATCATAATATCCCCGGTGAGGATGACCACATAATTGACAAGGACACAAAAAAATTGATTGAACTTCGCTCGCCTGAGATTAGGAAACCTGTGCTCGAGAATTTTCACCACCTTGATGACACCTATATCATGAATGATTAGGAGCACTAGCAAAAAAGGTGCTCAAACTCACCCACTTCTTTTTCTGCCATTTTCCACAATCCCTACCACCCTGGGACTAAGCACATCTCTGATAAAATAACCTGCTCCTCTTTCTCTACCTATACACATACTCCTCTTGCTTCTTCTACTCATCCCCAACTAGATGTATTTGAATAGTCAACCTTGAGATGTCTATATCTTTAATTAACAAGGCACTCTTTCTCTCTGGAATCAAATCACTATTTAATCCAGAAGCAAACTTCCTCATTATCAAACTCATATCATCTACCAAATCAGGAGCATACCTTGATAGCTGATGGAGCTTAAAAGAATATTCCTTCACAGACATCATCCCCTGCCTGAGGTTCACAAACTTCTCCATCTTTGCTTCTCTCAACTCTTGAGGAAATAACCGACCCAAGAAGGCATTAGAAAAGGCCTTCCACAACCATTTCTCTTCCATATCTCCTCTATGATTGTCCCACTTCTCATACTACTGATAAGTTGAAAAGTTAACGCTCTCTACATTAGTAGCTTGTATCACCTGAAAGATCTTTTCTATCTCATCCAAGAATCCCTGTAGATCCTCCTCCACCTTTACCCCAGTAAAAGTTGGAGGACCCATCTTCATAAATTCACCAACCCTTTTGGCCTCAACAGATAAAGCACCAGTCGCACCTCGCTCAGACTGAGCCAAAACTAATTGGGCAATGACATGGATATACTAATGAAATTCTGCATTTGTCACGTTGCCCTGAGGGACCTAAGAAGAACTAGTCAAGATAGGAGAAAATCAAGCACCATCAGGAATAGAACTATAAGATCGAAGATGTACTCCAGATGTAGGACGTACCCCTTCAACATTATCCCATGATGGGACGAAAGAATTTTCTTGTGTTTTAAATCTTGGAGACATGATCTGAAAGATGAACAAACAAGGAATAAATGAGATTCCAGGATTGAAAACTCAAGCTTGAAGATAGAATACCAAGAAAGTAAAACATTCCTAAATGTCTTGCAGCCTCTCTTATGAATGTGGCGCGCTTCACACCACTAAAAGAGACTCTACTCGACATGGCATTATGGACTTCCCAGTTGACCATGAACCTAGCTCTGATACACACTTAACACGACCCAACCACGGGCCGTGTCATAATGGGCATCACAAGTCCAACCATGACCGAGGACCACCCCCTATTACCCAACCCAACCACCTATAACTAGCCTTAGATAGCCTGAATTTCGATTATATAATAAGATAGCATTATTATTCTTATTAACACCCTGGGATAGGGTCACAATTCTGACCGACCCAACTGAATCCAACCGTACCGCACCAACCGCTTAACCGTAACAAACCAAACCATAGGCCATAAACCAAAGGGAATACCAAAACAAAATATGAAAATCAATTCCAAATTGTAGTAGGATAGGACAACCAACTATATCGTCCAATGATGTCAGCCCACCAACCTATTCCAATGACAAGGGTGACACCAATACCGATCCCGCCCATACCAACCCCCAGAAGTACCACAAAGCCTCTATCCAAAAGAGTAAATAAATTTGATTGGGGCATGCCCCCACCAATGGCCAAAACCAATATCTAAAGAAAAAAATGTCTAAATAAATCCATAACATGAAATAATGCCTTCTGAAAGGACGAAAGCTCACCACTTTAGTCCAAATACTGATACCGAATACGTGTGCTAAATAGGAGTAGAATGGTCAGTTCCTACATAGCGTGGGTATACAACTGCCAGTAGACGAGGATAGCGAGTGAACGCTAGCATGAATTTCAAGATAAGAATAAAATAATGCCAGTCATAAAACCAAGTAAAACCATCTATAATGCATATAACCATACATATATAAGTGTCAGGAACGGGGATCGGGCTTAGCATGCATTTAAAACCTTTACATGGGTTGTGTAGCTTTGTCGTCCTAACCACCCGCGGGCCATATGGGTTCCGCTCCACCTGCTGAAAGGACCCAATACGTGCAGCCACACAACCAGGGAATATCCCATGGTATGACTAGTATATTGCCTAATATAAAATATGACACACATATATGGTCATCAAGACCCCTCATATCGGCAAATATGAGTTTCTAGTTTTGGTTTCCCCAGGACCGCCACCTTCCATGGATTAGCTACACACTCCGCCATTAATGTCCAATTAAGACTATGTCCAAACTATCCATTTACCATTTAATAACCAAGGCCAATATTGATAGTATCGTCATACCACCCCTTACTTACAAGTAATATCCATATCCAAACTATTTAGGTTAAGGGGACCTTAGGTGCCCTTCCAATCACCATATTAAATCCACTTGGGAGACTTTCATGTTCTCTACAAGCATAAATATTTAGCCTTTAGCCTTTCCAAACCATTTAAACCATGCATAAATCCTTTGCCCAGTTTAAAACATGCAAGAGTTCCATTAAAAGTAGTCAATGCAATGAACATATCTTTATAAATATTTTATCAAACACTTAGGAGGTATAATATAACGAAAACTAATTCCAAAGACCATTAAACTATTACCATGCAATCCAATTATTAAAGACAACCATTAATGTATATAAAAGCATAATTAAAACTATAGGAAACCATAACCCAACATTCAATATCAAAACCCCCAACAATAGTTGAAAACCATAATCAGGAAATAGTAAAACCATGAACTCAATAATATAACCATGCCTTTAGTTGAAATTACAATGAGGGAAGAGAATCATGCCTTATACCAAAGAATTGATGGAAAGAAATTACTACGACAATCCCCAAAGTAATTCGTAAGATGAAACCCTAGCCTTCTTTCCCCAAAAGCTCATGAAAGAATTATGTAGTGTTTTGGAATAGTTGCTAAGTGTTAATGAATAAAATTACAAGGTAAATAATCTCCTGTGTGTATTAGAACTCATGGGTCCTAATTAGGGTAAGTAGGGAAATATCCAGAATACCCACACTTAAATCTCTTAAAAACTCATCAAAGGGAAATGACTGACCATACAAGTCGTACCCTCATATACTATCAGTATCCACCACTTGTATCCAAGCCTCTTGGATCAAACACTATCCAGTGTACGACTCATCCAACCAAGTCGTAACCACAGCATACGGTCCGTACCCATAACCCGTATCTCTGGCAGAATAAAATACCAGGAGAATCAAACACTTCCCACTATATGAGTCCCTGATACGACTCGTACCAAACCCTTACAACTCACACCTTTATGTATTACCCATTCTAGTGACCAAAACTATCCCACTAACTAATACTAGTCAGCATACGACAAGCCCATACCACTCGTACCCCAGCATACAGCTCGTACCCATGAGTTGTATTGGGTCCAGAGAATGTATTTCTAGGAAATTTTCTATGGGTCAAAACCCAACATGTTTCAAACTACTAGAATATCTTTAGAGCGCAATCGCTTGACATCCCTGGGTAATATGAGCACACGCTCCTCCAAAAGTTCAACCTCTCATCCAACTAAACCGAGTACCACCAAAGAACATGAAAATCATTAAAAATATACCTCCGTAACATAGAAACATGAAAAATTGGATGGACAACAGCAAAATCTGGAGGTAAGGCTAACTCGTATGCCACTTCCCAACTATGAAAAGGATCTTAAAAGGTCCAATATATCTGCGACTGAGCTTGTTTTTACTCCTAAAACTCATCACACCCTTCATGAGTGATACTCGGAGGAATACTCGATCACCAACTCTAAATCTCAAGCCACGAAGTCATCGGTCTGCCTAAGCTCTTTACCTACTCTAAGATGCCCTCAGCCTATCCTGAATTATCCAGACCCTATCTATTGACTCCTGAAACAAGTCAGTACCGTGAGGTCTAATTTTGGAGGTCTTAAACCACCTAATCGAGTAATGACAACATCTATCATATAATTCCTCAAATGGTGCCATCTTAATAATCGAATGGTATCTATTATTATACATGAATTTTTCCAACACCAAGTGTTTCTCCTATTGACCTCCAAAATCCAAAACACAGGCTCGGAGCATATACTCAAGAACTAAATAGTCCACTCTGACTTCCCGTTGGTCTGAGGATGAAAGGTTGTGCTAAGATCCACCTGAGTACACAACTCCTCCTGAAAAGCTCTCCAAAAGCTAGAAGTGAACATTGAGCCCCGGTATGAGATGATAGATATAGGCACACCATGCAAACAGATTATCTCATGAACATAGATATGGGCTAACCACTGGCACTGAAGGACATCTTAATAGGGATTAAACGTGCCGATTTGGTTGATCAATCCACAATGACCCAAATAGGCATGATATGTAATAACATGATATGTATTATAAACTTAGGAAGATATACCATTATCAGATCTTAGAAGACATAGGATACATGTGTTCTTTCTTTTCTTTGGTTTCCACTTAACACTCGTGTTGAATATCATATTTAAAATTTTAATTAATCTAAATTCACATCACCTAAGATTAATTAATGTAATTTTTAGTATATAAATCAGTGTATATCATGCATTTTAATATATAATTTTGTTTGGTCCTGTTTAGTCATGTAATAGTAAATCATGCTATGAAATTATTTGAGATGAAGCTAACGTTTTGTTTGGACATACAATTTGAATTTCTTAAGTTATATTTTTTTCATAATAATAAAAATTAGATAAGTTGTGAAACTATCAAGTTTCTCAAATTCTTATACTATATCACCAAATAAGCAAAATTTCATAAATAAATTGATAAACATGATTTGTAAATATAAATATATCTTCTAACTTATGGGTCTTTTGTATAAAATATAAATCATCATATCTATTTCATAAATAAATATTGGCGGTTGTAGACTTTCAAGTAATTCAATAATAATGGTAACTAGTCATCTTTCCTACAATCCTTTCACATGGTAGTGACAATCTCTCCAAGTCAAGTATGAGTTTTTTTTCTTTTTCTTGAAAAAATTTAAATGGTAATTTTTTAAATAAAATATAAACTTATGGGTCAAATTTTATGCTTTATGAAATTAAACTCATGATTTGAAATTTCAAATCATAGTTTTTGAGAATCTGGGATTTCTTCGTGATTTGAAATCATGAGTTCAAATCCTATTCTAATAACTAATTTCATCGCATGATTTTAAATCATGAGATGAAATCGCATGTCCAAATACCACTTAATTTCTTTTTATTATTAGAAAATGAGTATCATAGAAATATATATCACTCAACCAAAATAAATGATGAAGAGTTGATAGAAATAAAAGTGCTGAAAATTAAAAGCTAATGAAGTTCTCAAACATATTACTTCATTAAAAGCATAAATCTTGAGTACAATTGGAGTATCATCAAGATAACATATTTTTCCTATCTTGATTTCAATACTTTGTAGTTTGAGATACATATTAAACTATTTTTTGTAATTTTATAGACTAAATATCTATTAGAAATAACAAAAGGTAACAGAACAATGTGATTTTTAAATCCTTTTGACCTTGTATTTTTCAAGCATTGAACAAACAACACCACTAGACTCCTTCATAGAATCACAAAATTAAATATAACTATATATCTACATGATAGGTATTAAAAACTCAAGAAGATATCACGACCCAATTTACAATTCATGATGACATCTACTTTATCCCACCAATAGGCAAGTCAAACCATAGTCCAGAGGTATAAGAAATGAGCTAATTTGACGAAAATAACATAAATGTCAAAAATTTGTGAATAAAAACAAACAGATAAGATAACAATAACATCTCAAGACCTAGTAGTATCAATACAAGAGCCACTAATAAAAGACTGAGTATTGTAATAATCAATTATACATCAATCTCAAAATGAAAATATTAGACAAAAATAGAAGAAGGAGAAAAGAGCAATTTCAGCTTTGAGAGCTCACCCTGTCTCCGAAATATAGTCAGCACGATCACAGCATCAATGGAGGCAACTAGTTCTAAAATCTTCACTAAAAGGTACAGAGGTGTAGTATGACTACAAAAGTCGCGGGTACTCAGTAAGTATCATCTTCTGACTGAGCTAAGTCAATATAAATATAATTAAAATGCAAGATACATAAGCTAAGTCAAGGTAAGAGGAAAAAACTAGAATAATACTCTAAATGCTATAAATAATCAAAAAGATAATAGTACGAAAGAAAGCATAACTATTACTAAAAAGCTGGCTGCCATAAGTCAGTAAATATGGTAATGTAAATAATCCAATGTGGGCTCTCATAAGACCGAATGGTGCAATCAAAGAGAAGAAGTAATTATGCTAATTAATCATATCTCAAAACTATGATCATGAATTATTTCATACCAAAATCATATCATAAATAAACTTTCAATGCAAAACTTGAATCAAAACTCATATTATCATTTGTCAAACTTTAATCGAAACTCAATATCATCATTTGTTGAACTCGAATCAAAACTCAATATCATCATTTGTTGGTCTCGAATCAAAACAATTTTCATCACCTAAGTATCAGCATATAAATAAGCATCACATATCTAGACTCTTCAAGCAATAAAATATGCATATAAAAAAGGTAACCCATCGAGTTAGCCTATAGGGATTTAACAATAGTATTGGCCTATGGCGGGCCAGAGGGGCCCACTTCTAATCCACGAAACTCGTTCTAAGGCAAATTCTACTCCAGATTAGGCTAAGATATCAAAATTCAATTCTAGATATAAATTAAGCCACATTTTAGTTCTAAGTTAGCAATTTTATCTGAAAAGCTAGAACTAAGTCAATTATGCCTAGTATGATTCTTTAACTAGCTAAAAGATCCAAATTACACCAAATTACTTCCTAGAACTAATTTCCAAGTCATATCTAACACATTGTCATAAATATACTATAATTTATTTCATTCTGTGAGTAAGGTAAACCTAGCCTACGTGGATGCCGAAAAAAATCCGGTGAAATTTGCTAAATCATCAATTTTTCCTTTCAAAAATCTTCCACACAATGTCACACTATTAAAATGATAATTTATTCATCAATACTAGAAAAATGGTACACATATTGCATATTTATGCTTTGAGTCCAAAATTACATAAAAATCTCGTGTGGAGCCCATTTGCAGAATCACGCTTTCAAAAATATCAATGTGTTCCTCTATGCTCAAGGAACATTTACCCTCAAGAATGGAAAAATTTTGATCTCAAATGGTGCTAAAATCAACTCACCAACAATTTAGGAATTTTGGAATATAATTGAGAGATTAACCATGAAATTAATGAAAACTTATCAAGAATTCAAAGAAGAAACAAGTAATTCTAACTCACAAAAAACCCAAAATCGCCTATTAATGTTTCTCCAAAGTTTACACGCTCTCTAGGATCTTACACTCTTGAACTTGTGTGAAAAATGAGAGAAAATTGGACAAAGGGGGCATTTAATGCCACCTAGGTGCCGCTTAAGCGGATACTCGGCTGGTTAAGCGGTCACCGCTTTCGCGGCCAAGTATCGCTTTTGTTGTACCTGTCCATACCTGCACATATCGCATAAATGACCTACTAGCTTCTTAAGCAAAATTAAATTAAGCTATGAGGGCCTCGCTGATGCAACCTACCAGCTGGAAGCCTAGTCACTTAAATGATCGATTGGTCGCATTTGCGGCCTCCGCTTAAGAGACCCCAGTGGCACTTAAGCGGATGCACTAGCTGAGACTTGAAAAATTTCAAGTCTGTGCTGATCCCTCGAGATTCATTAAAAAAAATTAAAAATAAATAAACTATGCTACCCTATCAAATCTAGCGTTTTGAACTGAATGTCACGCTCGAAATTTCTGTTCGATGTCCTTTAGATGAAAAGTAGCTTCCACACTTAGGTGCAATTTTTTTTTAATTTTTGCTCAATTTTTCAGAATGAGTCCAAAAGCCTTAGGACCCGAATCAAAGATCCTCCTTAACCTAAAATTGATGTTTCGGAGCTGATGGAACCGAATTGGCATACAAGGTTGTTTGACTGAAGTTTTTGTCCAGTAGAGAATTGTTACTAATGAAAGCTTTGAAATAGAAAATTGGCTCTAAACAATAAATGAACTGCCTGGTAACTGAACTATAATCTCTATCAAGTCATAAATGACTTGGGGAAGCTATAGGAAGGCTATAAACAATAAAAATGAGTGAAAATAGAGAAAATGACAAAGAAGGACATTACAGTATATACTACTAAAAGAATTTTCATCCGCAAAAGTAAAGGGTTAGGATTTACCTGAAGCCTCAAACAAGTAAGGATACTGGACCCGCATCTCACTCACAATCTCCCAAGTAGAATTCTCTACTGGGTAGTGTCTCTACTGAACCTTAACTACTGGAATCTCTCTAGAGCACAATCGTCTGACATCTCTAGAAATATGAACACAGGCTACTCCGCGAAGTTCAACCGCTCATCCAACTGAACCAAGTACCTCCAAAGCATATGAGACTCATTGGGAATATACCTCCGCAACATAAAAACATGAAAAATCAGATGGACAACAGCAAAATTTTGGGTTAAGGATAACTTATATATCACCTTCCCAACTATGTGAAGGGTCTTAAAATGTTCAATATATCTGCGTCTGATCTTATCTTTCCTCCCGAACCTCATCACACCCTTCATGAAAGATACTCAGAGGAATACTCGGTCACCAACTCTAAATCTCAAGGCACGATGTTTATGATATGCTTAAGCCCTCTACCTACTTTGAGTTGCCCTCTACCTACTTTGAGTTGCCCTCAGCCTATCCTGAATTATCCAAACCCTATCCAATAACTCTAAAAATAAGTCAGTACCACGGGGTCTAATTTTAAAGGTCTCGAACCACCAAATCAAACAATGACAACGCCTATCATATAATGGCTCAAATGGTCCCATCTCAATAATCGAATGTTATCTATTATTATACTTGAATTCTGCCAACACCAAGTGTTGCTCTCATTGACCTGTAAAATTCATAACACAGGCTCAGAGCATATACTCAAGAATAAAATAGTCTTCTCTGACTTCCTATTGGTCTGAGGATGAAAGGTTGACCTAATATCCACCATAGCACCCAACTCCTCCAATAAAGTTCTCCAAAAGCTAGAAGTGAACATTGAGCCCCGATCTGAGATGATAGATATAGACATACCATACAAATAAATTATCTCACGAAAATAGATACTAGCTAATCTCTCGGCACTAAAGGACATCTGAATAGAGATAAATATGCCGATTTGTTCAATCGATCCAAAATGACCCAAATAGACATGATATGTAATAACATGATATGTATTATAAACTTAGAAAGATATGTCATTATCAGATCTTAGAAGAAATAAGATGCATGTGTTCTTTCTTTTCTTTGGTTTCCACTTAACACTCGTTGATGAATATCATATTTAAAATTTTAATTAATCCAAATTCACATCATCTAAGATTAATTAATGTAATTTTTATCATAGAAATTAGTGTATATCATGCATTTTAATATATAATTTAGTCAGGGCCCGTTTAGTCATGCAATAGTAAATCATGAAATGAAATTATGTGAGATGAAGATGATGTTTGGTATGGACATACAATTTAAAAAAATTTAAGTTGTATTTTCATAATCATAAAAATCGCATAAGTTGTGAAACTATCAAATTTTTCATATTCTTATACTATATCACCAAATAACCAAAAATTTATAAATAAATTGATAAACATGATTTGTAGATATAAATATATCTTCCAACTTATAAGTCTTTTGTATAAAATATGAATATATCGTCATAATTTTTTTATAAATAAATATTTTCCGTTATAGACTTTCAAGTAAATCAATAATAATGGTAACGAGCCATCTTTGCTACAATCGTTTCACATGGTAGTGACAATCTCTCCAAGCCGAGCATGAGTTTTTTTTTCTTAAAAAAAATTAAATAACAATTATTAGAAAAATATAAATTTATGGGTCAAATTTTATGTTTTAAGAAATTAAAATTATGATTTGGAATTTCAAATAATAGTTTTTTTAGAATTTGGGATTTCTTCGTGATTTGAAATCACATGTCCAAACACTGATTTCGTCGCATGATTTTAAATTATGAGATGTAATCGCATGTCCAAACGCCACTTAATTTCTTTTTATTATTAGAAAATGAGTATCATGAAAATGTATATCACTCGGCCAAAAATAAATAATGAAGAGTTGTAGAAATAAAAGTGCTGAAAATTAAAAGATAATGAAGTTCACAAACATATTACTTTATTAAAAGCATAAATCTTGATTACAATTGAAGTACCATCAAGATAAGATTTTTCTCAAGCTTGTTTTCGATAGTTTATAGTAGTTGACTAAAGAATAAAAGCATGGAATGACATGTCATTGCCAAATTTTGTTGCACATTCTTCAAGCAGTTTCCCATCAACTTATCATCTGACAAAAAGAAATAATAAGTCTTAGATTAACTTGCATTAACTTTACTTTTCTGGAAAAAAAAGCAGAGAAAATTGTTGAACAGAAAAAAAATGAAAAAAGTTATACCTTATTTAAATTGAGATCAATGTTCAGTTGAGCTTTTTTAGTAGAAATAGAATGATGACATTTCTTCAGACAACCTTCGATGCAAAAAGGATTGATAATGCATAAAAGTTGACATTTTGTTTCACAAGATAGTTTTGCCTCACCTGTACCTTCAACATTTGCTACAAAAATCACAATGAGAAATAATGCTACTAGAGACTTTGTGAAGTTCATAATTGAGAGAACTTTTGAATTTGATTTATATTTGAGGTATTCTAGATAAAGCAAAGTACCACTATTTATAATCAAAAAATTCAGTTGATTTAAATTTAGGTCAGGTTAAAATAAATAAAATTGACTCACTAATTAATAAAAATTAGATTACACCCAAATAAATATTATAGAATCTGCAATCAATATATTTGAGTTTGGCTATGATAGTATTAATTATTGACTGAAATTACGTCAAACATAAGAATAAAAGTTTGACTAGTCTACAACAACTTGTGAAAAACAAAGCTATTTATTTATAAAAAAGTTATAAGTAATTTGAAATATATTAAAGTTACTTAACATAGAATAATTGACTTATGAACAAACTTGTATGTATTTTTTATTAAAAAATGAAATTGTATTATATATGAAGCTACTATATATGATTCTTGAAACTCCACAAAAAAAATCACGCAAGTTCCAACTTCCTACATAAATGTATATCAGTCCTTACTTTTATCATGCACAATAATTTAACCATCATTACGCTATATATGCTGGGGCGATCTTTATATAATTGATAATTACACACCACAGTAAATTTATATATATCTAACATAAGAAAATATTAATTTATAACTTTTAACATCACATTCAATTATACAAATGATATTGAGTCAATATGAGTTAATATAAATAATAATATTGTTGGCGATGCTATAAAATCGTGTTAGTATTTTTTTCCTTAACTTAATAAAGGCCCGTACTGATTTTGCAACACAAAGATTTAGCGGGCTCACTTACTCTTCTCTTTTTAAGAAAAAAGAATTATCTTGTAATAATTGATGAGATAGAAATTCATTTGACGATTCAAAATTACTAGAATTATGATTACACATAACTCAACTCAATCATGATAGCTAGTTGAACTCAAACACATACAGTTAATTCAAAGTAAGGACAAAAATCAGAATATCAAGATGAACTATCGGTTATAATTCAAAGTCATCCACAAACTAAGGTCGAATAATACAATCCAAAAAATATCCCAGATTTAACTTTCCAAGTACAAGAACGACTCTAAATAAAATGTCATGACTGAAAATACAACTAAATCAAATTCAAGGATACTTTTCTAGTGAGTCCATTAATAGCAAGAAAATTGAAATTAATTTTCTAAGATGTTTTGGATATCATATGATTAAACTAAAATATATTCAAGAGGATTTGTTTTTAGAACTCAACTTCTACGAGTGTGGAAAAATAGAAATTCAAGCACTATCGATCTACTAATTAATTATTTAACATATTATTTTAGAAAATTACTTTTTGTTGAAAAGAATAAGAATTAAGATGAAATATGATTGTTTTGGTTATTATCTAGACAGTTAAAAAGATATTTCATTTGATCATAATTTTTTTAAATACTTTCTAAATATATTGAATTATTAACTAATTGTGATTTATAGGATTTTTGTGTAGTTTCTAAATACATAATTTTTTTCAAGAAAACTAGAATTCGAAATTCAAACTCATACCAAACATTAGTTAGTTAAATCAGTAAATATATGTTTGTTAACGAAAGAGCAGTAGATATGCATCATTTGTTAGATAAAAATAGAGGGTATATAATCGTGAATCCTGTCATACCGAAATCATATCATAAATAACCTCTCAATGCCGAACGTAAATAGAAACTCATATTATCATTTGTCAGACTTTCGAAATTCAGTATCATCATTTGTTGGACTCGAATCAATACTCAATATCATCATTTATTGGACTCGAATTAGAACTAGTTTTATCACGCAAGTATCAGTATAGAACTAAGCATCACATATATATACTCCTCAAGCCATAAAATATGCATATAAACAAGGTAACCCATCCAGTTAGCCTACAGGCAATTAATAATAGTCTTGGCCTATGGTGGGCCAGAGGGGCTCACTTCTAATCCCTAAAATTTATTCTAAGGAGAACTCTAATCCATACTAGGCTAAGGTATCAAAATTTACTTCTAGATATTAATCAAGCCACATTTTAATTCTAAGATAGCAATTCTGCCTAAAAAGCTAGAACTAAGTCAGTTATGCCTAATATGATTCTTTAACCAGTTAAAAGATCTAAATTACATCAAATGTACTTCCTAGACATAATTTCCAAGTAATATATAACACATTAACATAAATATACTACAATTTATCCCCTTCTATGACTAAGTTAAACCTAGCCTACCTGGACGCCAAAGAAAATCCGGTGAAATTTGTTAAATGATCAGTTTTCCCTTTCAAGAAGCTTTCACATGATGTCACACTATTAAAATGATAATTTATTCATCAATACAAGAAAAATGGTACCTGTATTGAATACCTATGCTTTGAGTCCAAAATTCCATAAAAATCTCATATGGAGCCCGTTTGCAGAACACACTTTCAAAAATGTTAACGTGTTCCTCAATTCGCAAGGAATGTTTACCCACAAGAATAAGCAAATTCCAAGCTCAAATGGTGCTAAAATCAATTAACCAATTATCTAGGAATTATGGAAAACAATTGAGAGACTAACCATGAAATTAATGAAAACTTACCAAGAATTCAAAGAAGAAACGAGTAATTCCAGCTCACAAACAACCCAAAATCACCTATTAATGTTTCTCCCAAGTTTCCACACTTTCCAGGATTTTACACTCTTGAACTTATGTGAAAAATGAGAGAAATCAGGCAAAAGAGACATTTAATGCCACCTAGGTGCCGCTTAAGGGGACACTGGGTTGGTTAAGAGGTCACCGCTTTCGCGGTCAAGTGTCGCTTTTGCGGGTACCTATCTGTGCCTTTACATATCGTATATATGACCCGCTAGCCTCTTAAGCAACATTCACTTAAGCTATGAGGGCCTCGCTGATGCGACCAACTAGCTGGCAGCCTAGTCATTTTAATGACCGACTGGCCGCATTCGCGGCCTCTGCTTAAGCCACCCAAATGGAACTTAAGCGGATGCACCAGCTGAGTGGTACACCAGCTGGAGACTTGAAAATTTTTAAGTCTTCATTTATCCCTCGAGATTCATTCAAAATTTTGTGAAGATAAATAAACTATTCTACCTTATCAAATTCGACGTTCCAAACTGAATGACGTGCTCAAAATTTCCATCTTATATCCTTATGATGAAAAGTAGGTTCAACACGTAAGTGCCATTTTTTTCTTAATTTTTGCTCAATATCTTGGAATGAGTCCAAAAGCCTTGGGACTCAAATCAAAGATCCTCCCAAGCCTTAAATCGACATTTTGGAGTTGATGAAACCATTAGAATTGGCATACGAGGTTGTTTGACTGAAGTTTTTTGTCCAGTAGCCAATTGTTACTAATGAAAGCTTTGAAATAAGAAATTGGCTCTAAAATTCAAATGAACTGCCTAGTAACTAAACTATCATCTCTAGCAAGTGGTAAATGACTTGCGGCAGCTATATGAAAACTCTAAACGGCAAAAGTGAGTGAAAATGCAGAAAATGACATAGGGGGTCATTACAATATCCACTACTAAAATAACTTTCATCCGCAAAAGTAAAGGGTTAAACAAGAGAGGATACTGGACCCTCATCTCACTCGTAATCTCTCAAGTAGCCTCCTCTACTGGGTGGTGTCTCCACTGAACCTTAACTACTGAAATCTCTCTAGAGCACAACCGTCTGACATCCCTGGGTAATATGAGCACATGCTCCTCCACGAAGTTCAAACGCTCATCCAACTGAGACCAAGTACTATTAAATCGCATGAGACTCATCAGGAATATAACGCCTCAACATATAAACATGAAAAATCATATGGACAACACCAAAATATAGGGGTAAGGCTAATTCATATGCCACCTCCCCAACTATGCGAAGGATCTCAAAAGGTCCAATATATGTATGTCTGAGCTTTTCTTTTCATAGGCGATACTCGAAGGAATACTTGGTCACCAACTCCAAATCTCAAGGCATGAAGTCTACGATCTACATAAGCCCTCTAACTACTCTGAGCTACCCTTGTCCTATCTAAATTATCCAAACCCTATCCAACAACACCTGAAATAAGTCATATCATGGTATCTAATTTTAGAGGTCTCAAACCTTCCAATCGAACAATGACAACGTCTATCATATAATACCTCAAATGGTGCCATCTCAATAATCGAATGTCATCTATTATTATATGTGAATTCTGCCAATGTCAAGTGATGCTCTCATTGAACTCTAAAATCCATAACGTAGGCTCAGAGCATATGCTCAAGAATAAAATAGTCCGCTCTGACTTTTCATTGTTCTAAGGATGAAAGGTTGTGCTAAGATCCATCTTAGTACCCAAATCCTCCTGTAAAGTTCTCTAAAAGCTAGAAGTGAACATTGACCCCCGGTCTGAGATGATAGATATAGGCACACCATGCAAATAGATTTTGTCACGAACATAGATACGGGCTAACCTCTCAGCACTGGAGAACTTCTAAATAGGGATTAAATGTGTTGATTTGGTCAATCGATCCACAATGACCCAAATAGACATAATATGTATTAACATGATATGTATTATAACCTTAGGAAGATATATCATTAACATATCTTAGAAGAAATAAGATGCATGTGTTCTTTCTTTTCTTTGGTTTCCACTTAACACTCGTTGCTGAATATCGTATTTAAAATTTTAAGTAATCCAAATTCACATCACCTAAGATTATGTAATGTAATTTTTAGCATAGAAATCAGTTTATATCATGCATATTAATATATCATTTAGTCAGGGCCCGTTTAGTCATGCAATAGTAAATCATGTTATGAAATTATTTGAGATGAAGTTGACGTTTTTTTTGGATATATAATTTGAATTTTTTAAGTTTTATTTTTTCATAATAATAAAAATCACATAAGTTATGAAATTATCAAATTCCTCAAATTCTTATACTATATCAACAAATAAGCAAAAGTTCATAAATAAATTGATAAATATGATTTGTAGATATAAATATATCTTCCAACTTATGGGTCTTTTTTATAAAATATAATTATATCTTCATATTTTTTCATAAATAAATATTTTCAGTTACAAACTTTTAAATAAATCAATAATAATAGTAACTAGTCATCTTTCCAACAATCCTTTCACATGGTAGCGACAATCTCTCCAATTCGAGCATGAGTTTTTTTCTTTTTCTTGAAAAAATTTATATGAATTTTCTTAAAAAAATATAAATTTATGGGTCAAATTTTATGTTTTAAGAAATTAAAATCATGATTTGAAATTTCAAATTATAGTTTCTTGAGAATCTTGAATTTCTTCATGATTTGAAATCACGAATGTTGAAGAGTTAATAGAAATAGAAGTGCTGCAGATTAAAAGCTAATGAAGTTCACAAACATATTTTCATTAAAAGAATAAATCGTGATTACAATTGGAGTATCATCAAGATAACATATTTTTCCTAGCTTGTTTTCAAAACTTTAGAGTAGTTGACTAAAGAATAAAAGCATGAAATGACATGTCATTGCCAAATTTTGTTGCACACTCTTCAAGCAGTTTCCCATCAACTTCTCATATGACAAAAATAAATAATAAGTCTTAAATTAACTTACATTAACTTTAGTTGTCTGAAAAAGAAGCAGAAAAAATTATTGAACAGAAAAAAGTTATACCTTAATTAAATTATTAACTTACATTAACTTTGATGCAAAAAGGGTTGATAATACATAAAAGTTGACATTTTATTTTACAAGATAGTTTTACGTCACCTGTACCTTCAACATTTGCTACAAAAATCACAATGAGAAAAAATGTTACTAGAAACTTTGTGAAGTTCATAATTGAGAGAACTTTTGGATTTGATTTATAATTGAGATATGCTGGATAAAGGAAAGTACCACTGTTTATAACCAAAAAGTTAAGTTGATTTATAATTTGGCCAATTAAAAATTAATAAAATCGACTCGCTAATTACTAAAAATTAGATTATACCCAAATAAATAAATGTCATGGAATCTTCAATCAATATATTTGAGTTTGACTATGATAGTTTTAATTATTGACTGAAAATACGTTAAACATATGAGTAAAAGTTTGACTAGTCTACAACAACTTGCGTAGGACAAAGTTATTTATTTATAAAAAAGTTATAAGTAATTTGAAATCTATTAAAGTTATCTAGCATAGAATAATCGAATTATAAACTAACTTGAATGAATTTTTTATAGAAAAAATGAAATTGTATTATATATGAAGCTACTATATATGATTCTTGAAACTCCACAAAAAAAAAATAATGCAAGTTCCAACTTCCTACCTAAGAGTATATCAGTCCTTATTTTATCATGCACAATAATTTAACCATTATGGTGCTATATATGTTGGGGTGATCTTTATACAATTTGATAATTACACACCACAGTAAATTTATATATATATAAAATAAAAAATATTAATTTATAATTTTTAACATCGTTTGATTATACAAATGATATCGAGTCAAAATGGGTTAATATAAGTAATAATATTGTTGACGATGTTATAAAATCGTGTTGGTATTTTATTTTTTTGCTTAATTTAATGAAGGCCATTATTGATTGTGCCAAACAAAGGTTTATCGGGCTCACTTACTCTTTATTTTAACGAAAAAAGAATTGTGTTGTTATAATTGATGAGATAGAAATTCATTTGATGATTTAAAATTACTAGGATTGTGATTATACTGTAACACTCCGTACTTTCGAGCTAGAATTTGAACTATCGTTCCTACGTGTGTTAACTCTTATCCAAAGAATTGGATATGAATATGTGGCATGGCCAGTTATATAGTGTTTGAAATGCTATCGGGGTGAAAAATATTCATAGGAAGTACTTAGAGCAAAGTCGAGTTGAGAACTTTTCTATCAATTAAGTTTTAGTGAATATTTCAACTTGGGTCAACTTCCAACGACCATTACTCCTAGTATATAACAATTCAGGTATCTTACTATATATCAAATAAAATCTCTTTGAGTCTTCTTTCCAATACAACTGGTTTCACCTTAATCTGATATCAAAGCGTAAAGTTATGCTCATTTTACCTCAACATGTCCGTCGGTCAACAAAGTGACGACTTGAGGTGATAAGCCGTCAACTATGTAATGAGCTATCAACCATATCATCAGCCTTAACCAAAATATGATCAAATAAAGCTATAAAGTGACGACTTGAGTTGATAATCCATCAACTAAGTGACGAGCTATCAACCTCATCATCAGCCTTAACCATTCCATCTACAAGGTGATAAGTCGTCAACTTAGTGATGAGCTATCAACCTCATCATCAGCCTTAATCAGCAAGTTTCCAAGTCCATCTACGATTTGATGACTAAGTTAATAAGCCATCAACTTGTTGATAGCTATCAACTAAGTCATCAACTAAAAAATCCTGTAATTTTAATTTAGTTTCCCTAGGGGTATTTTGATCTTTTCCTCACCTTAAACCCTACTCCTCCATGAATTAAATCACCCTATACACGATAGTTTCACACCATTAGTCAGTGTTCAATGTTTACTCTCCTCTCCACTCTCAAGAGAAAATAAATTAAAGTTTCTTCCCAAGAACAAGAAATTCAAGCTTTCTTCCTCAAGAACTCAAAAATTCATGTTCCAATTTTAAGCTTTCATTGAGAAATTCAGGTATGTGAGGTATTCATTTATGGGTTCCTTTCACCCATTGAGCCCAAAAACCTTCTTTTAATTTTAAAAGCGTGAGCTTTATTTTCTTTATGAAATTAACCTTGTAATTTATGAATCAAATCCATGAATCCCTCAGTAAATTAAATTCAAGCCATGTTAGTATATGATCCCATATAAATATGATGTTGTCTCATGTTCTAAACATATCCCCAAGTTCAAATTCATGTATTTCATCATTTTATAAAAATGTACTATCTTTTGGGTCTCTGAATTATGACTCTCTTCAAATATTTTAAGTGTTGTTATCGTATATTTTAAGATCATTCGATGTTGGAGGGTTATAAATACCAATACCTTTGTTTTTACTTATGTTTCAACCTTTCAAGTATTAAGTCAGTCAAGTTATGAATTCTAATATTATACTCAGTTGTTATGATCATGTTGAGCACTATCAGTTGTCAGGTTCAGTTGAACATAATCTAGTTCAGTACTAGTGTCAGTTCAGTTCTGAGTAGGATTTAGTATCGAGAAAACCAAGGAATGGGGCTTACTTTCTAGTAAAGGGTATGACCCTTAGTATCAATCCCTAAGTTCCAGAACTACGTAACCAACGTAGGTTTGAGAGTCTTCCTACCAGTTGAGGGTTGACACATATCTTATAGGACCACCTGCCAGTAGAAGGTGACTCCCTAGTCTTTCGACACACCAGTTTAGTGGATCCACACAGCCAGTGTTAGTACCTGCGGTAAGGTACTGAACCTTTCAACTAGGGGTTACAGGTTGGACACCGTTTAGCTCAGATTGGGGCATGTCGGTTACATGATAACTCACATAGTTTCAGTCAGTATTCAGTTTATATCAGTTCAAGTTTTCTTGATCAAGTAGATAGATTTCAATATATATTCAATCAGTTTTACATATTGTCTTAGTTATTTAGTTATCAGTTATTCAGATTATTCCAGTACTTGCTTTAGTTGGTCTTGCATTCTCAATTTTACACGTTCATGTTTTCATGCTCAGTATACATGCAGGATCCTTAGTACCATTTTTACAACATGTTTAGCTTTACATGAGATTTACATACAGTATTCATGTTTTTAACGGTTTCCAGCTTCAGTTCTACTTATTATACAAAAGTGAAGATTTTAAGAAACTAAGTGTAGTGATTCACCAGCTTATCAGACTATGTTTGTTACTCATGTTTTAAGATACTTCAGCTTTTAGTTTATTTTAGTCTCTTGGTCAGTCTACTTGCACTTAGCATGCATATTTTATAATTATGTATGTGATCAGTTTTACTTGTTGCATTGATCCCCACTAACTCAGTACATTCCTGAAGTACTGATCCACATATATGTCTATGTGCAACATTATCTCATAATGTAGGTACCAGTTGTAGCCACATCATAGTCACACAGTTCGCAGCCTCTAGCTAGCATATGATGAGTTTTTTTTTATCGGGGACTCCAGTAAGTTGTAGTTCATGTACTATATTGTTATTACTCTTATGTATTTATTTGAAGTAAGTGAAGGCATGTCCCAGTCACCTACATTCAGTATATTAAAGGATTCATAGACTGTTAGCCAGAGTCACTCATGTAATTCAAGTTTCTTTCTTTAGTTTTATTATGTTGTAAACTTTATCAGAATTATATTTATTTAGACTTCCTCATAATCAAATTTCCTCTTAGTAAATTTAGTTTTTATACAATTTAAATCAGTTGCATAAGTATCATGCCAGTTCATGGGTTAGCTTGGGATCAATTATGGTTCTAAGCACCGTGTTACGACTAGGGGTAGTCTCGAGTCGTGAAAAACCTTGTATCAGAGCACAGAGTTCAAGTGTCCTAGGGTGTCTATGAAGTCGTGTCTAGTAGAATCATGCAAAATAGTATGGAGATATTTTTACTTTTCTTTGACAGGGTACAGGGTATTTAAGAAATATCTCCCTTATTTTGATGTCTCAGATCGTGTAGTGGAAGTGTTCTCTAAGGAACTATAATATCCCGTATTTCCCAAGATTAATTTAAGTCTTAGTACAAGAGTAATCCCATGTAAAAAAAATACTTAGTATTTTTAAGTTTAGAGCTCAACAATTCATAGGAAATTCAGTAAGCTTTCCAACGATATAAAGTTCATCCAAATCTGATACTCGGGCAAAGAGTTAGAGCCATTTTAGTGAAACAGTGTACCACCTGGTACATCAGTGCGTCACGGAGGTGGTCCAAATGGAAATTGTCATTTTTCTAGTGAGCCAACGCAAAATCACCGCATCGCGCCACCAACCAATTTACCAATTGTCACTTTTCCAGTATTGCTCCACAATAATGGTGCGCTGTACCAAGGCCCAGTTTCACATTTAGTGAGGCACCACGATGGAACCGCATCACGCCATCATCCCAGTTCCCAGTTGTCCACTTTCCAATGGCAGGACGCGAATGAGATGTGTTGCGCCAGGGGCCCAAATTGGGTTTTCAGTGAAGAAAATTAAAAATGTTTCAGGGGTAATAGGGTCTTTTTCCATGACCCAGATCATCTTTAAACAAAAAATTATTCCCTAAATACCCTATAATATCATTATTCACTCACTTTTCTCAAGATTTAAAACATTCTCTCTCAAAGAGGCAAAAACCCTAGTTCATGAAATCAAGGTCAATCCTCAAGAAATACTCCAAGAACCTTCAAGAAAGAATCTTCTAAGGTATGTTTGGTGTTCATTCATGGTCCCTTTCACCCATGAAGTCCAAGAACCTTTTTTAAACATACAAGATCTCAGATTTATGATTTCTATGTTTGAATTGAATTGAATTCTTGTTCATGATATTGTTGGGTCTTAGTCCATGATTAATTACAAGCTTTCATGAAATTAATCATTATATGTGTTGAATTACATAATTTTCATGATAAACCCTTCAATTTGCAAGTTGATTGATGTAACCATGATAATTATATGTGTTGATTATTGTATAACCTAAGCATGCTCCTCATGTGTTTGATAATATGCATACGTGGATGAAATAGTGTCATTATAACATGATAGCATGTATCCCCTATTTATGTACAAGTTAATGCATTACAAGGGTTTGATAAAATTCCTCCATGAATGAATTATGATCAAGTGAGCATTGTTATGTTATTCAAGATTAAGCTATGCATTTCTTTTATGCTCTCGAGTCCTGGGGTATTCAATACCTAACAATCTAGCTATTTACTTAGAGCCAGTGTCAGTTATAGAATAGTATTTGTCATGTCCCAATCAATAAAATCCAGTCAGTTACAGAACTCAGTAGAACTCAGTCAGTTACAAAACTCACAAAAACTCAGTAAAGTCAGTGTTAGTCCAGTCCAATTCAGTATAATCAGTTCAGTGTCTTTAAGTTAGGAGTAGGATTTAGAACCAAGAGAGCCTAGGGATGGGGACTCACCCGTTATTTAGAACTGGGTCCCTAGAAACAATCCCTAAGTTCCAGAACTATGTAGCCTGTGTAGGTTGTGAGATATTACCCGTTAGATAGGACTGACATACTCAGGAAACACCCGCTAGTTTAGGACTAATCTCAGGGGTCACCCGTAAGATAGGACTGACTCCGCAACAGATGTTAGTACGCGTGGCACGATCTTAGCACCCTTCCAATTGGGGTTATAGATTGGACCCCAACTAAGTTATCTTATCTTATTTGGGGCATGTTGGTTAGATGGTTACCTCCCACAGGTTTAGTTTCAGTCTTCACTTTAGAACTCAGTTCATTTTACAGAATAAGGACTGTAAGACACAGTCAATCAGTATCAATAAATCAATTATTAGTAACTTCAGATATAAGTTACACAATTAACAAAACTCAGTGCTCAGCTTCAGAAAAGCTCAATTATAATCTATACATATATGTACAGTAGTGCATACTCAGTAATTTTAATAGTATCAGTTATTCGCATACTCTTATATTCAGTTATTCTATATCATTCAGTCAGTTATTGTTCATGCATATGAACCCTTGCATTCAGTATTACCTCATCTAGCATACCGGTATATTCCACGTACTGACTGTATACTCTTTCTTTGCTCTATGATGTCTCATATCATAGGTTCGAACACTCAAGATCCCGACCATATTTAGACAGATCCAATCAGCAATTGTAGATTTAGTAGTGAGTCCTCATCTATCGAGGATATGATTTATTTCAGTTTATCAGTAGTTTAGTAGTTAGAGTTAGTTGGGGGCTTGTCCCATCAACTTTATATTCAGACAGTTCAGTTAGAGGCTTTCAGACTAGACCAGTTCAGACAGTGTTTAGTTTTCAGATGTTTTTACTAAATGTTATTATTGATCAGTATTTAGACTTTGAACCTTATGGAAATTCTACCTAATTCTGAATTTATTTCAGTATTACTATCCAGTGCTCACAGCAGATATCAGTCATGGGTTAACTTGTGGTCCTTCGGGATCATAAGCATCGTCTAGCATCAAAGGTGTACTCTCGAGGCATTACAAACTTGGTATCAGAGCCTAAGGTTCAATAGAGTCCTAAGGAGTCTGAAACCAACATCAATTAGAGTCTTGTGCATAGGTGTGTAGCGCGCCACACTTATGGACAGAAGGCTATGAGATATCTTAGGAAAAGTTTCCCTTCTTTTAGTATTTATGTCGTGCGAGTGAGAATGAGCTCAAGTTAAAATCTCAGTATAATCTATTTCTTCCTTTTATTTACACAACATGCCTCCCAAAAAGACTAATGAAAGGAGAATCAAAAATCAGTCAGCACCTCAGCCCGTTCAAGTAGATCCCCTAGACGAGCATGTCTCTTATACATAATTCAGAGCTACATTCACTACTCTAGACAATTTTATAATAGCTCAGAATGAATGGCCAGTTGTTGTTCAGGCCGACCCAGTGTCCAATACTACTGCAGTCAAGATTCGGGACTTCACCCAAATGAATTCTCCCTAATTCTCAGGATCTGAGTCAGAAAAGAATCCACAGGAGTTCCTCGATCAGGTTTAAAAAGTCACAGGTATCATGGGAGTGGCTTCCAAGGAGAGTGTGTAGTTAGTAGCCTATCAGCTACAAGATATAGCTCATACGTGGTTTAAGCAGTGGAAGGTAGACAGGGGCACAGATGCAGAGCCCTTAGAGTGGTAAGACTTTGCTACTGCCTTCCTAGATAGATTTTTCCCCTTAGATCTTAGAGAAGACAAAGTGTTAGAGTTCATTAATCTCAGATAGGGAAGTATGAGCATGAAGGAGTATTCCCTCAAGTTTACTCAGTTAGCCAAGTATGCTCCATATGTAGTAGCAGACAATAGGTCCAGAATGAGCAAGTTTGTATCTGGGGTATATGATAGCGTGGTTAAGGAGTGTAGGACTGTGATGTTAATTAAAGAGATAGACATATCTAGGATTATGGACCATGCTCAACAGATTGAGGAGTAGAATCTTAAGAAGAAGGAGAAAGAGAATAAGAGAGCTAGAACATCTAATTTTAATTTTAATCAGCCTAAGTTAGAGGGCGGTAACCATTCCCAGTTTCATCCAAAATCTTTAGTTCCAGCTCTGTCCTCAGCTAGTTTGCCAGTACAAAGGTTCAGAAATGGCAGACATGATGGGGAACCAGGCTCCAAAAGAAAGGGTAGTGTGAGTTGTGGTCGTACCCATCTGCTTTGCGAAGAACGTGGTAGACATCACCTAGGTGCATGTAGATTTGTCCGTGATGTATGTTTTGGATGTAGTAATCCAGGCCACAGGATGCGGGAGTGTAGAGTAATGGCTCAGAGAGGAAAAGATTTTCTCCAACAAGGTCAGTACAACCATCCTTGAGCTCATTCCGGTCACTCGAATCAGCAGGGTGCCACTTCCAGTACCGCCAGTGGGCAACACCCAAACAGGCTTGATGTACTTCAGTCCAGATAAGATCAGGAGAGTTCTCCTGATGTGGTCACTGGTATGTTACAGTTTTTTTATTTACATATTCATGTCTTATTAGATTCAGGAGATTCTCTGTCTTTAGTAACTCTTTGCATAGCAGTCAAATTTAGGTCAGACTAGAAATTTTAACAGAACCTTTCTTAGTTCTTACTTCAGTAGGTAAATCTATTCCAGCCAGACGAGTATACAGAAGTTGCTCGGTTACAGTATTCTAGAAAATCCATTCAGTTAATTTTAGTAATAGAGTCGTTCCATTTTAGTTTCCTGATGGACCAATCATTGAATGAAGGGGTAGTACCTCAGTTTCAATTGATTTAACTTCGAATCTCTAGATTGAACAAGTAGAAAGATAAGTTGAGAATTATAAGTTAGTTAGTGTTGAGGTTTCTATATGATGATTGGTGGGGTAATCGAAAGCTAAGAATCATGTATTAGAAGCAAGTACTAGAAGTGGACCTTACATTATCAAGAGTAGTCCTTCAGATGGAGTTTAGCGTTTATGAGCATTATAACATCTCAAACTCTAGAGTAAAGTGGTTTTAGTTCGATTTAGAGTTTATTAAGTGGTTCTCAGACTTAGAATAATGGCATTAAGCCAACGGGGAGATGGTAGAATAAGTAACTAAGTCAGACTTTCAGATTTTAGTACTAATGTCAGTATATGTAGAAAAGCAGTGGGAGAGGTTGATTCCCAATAGGTCCTTACCTCCGTTCAAAGTTTTGCACTTCATCTATCATAATATCTACTTACGCAGTACATGTCAGCTATATGATATTAGCTCCAATCCATGCACATTATCGAAAATCATGTAAGCTTACAATTTCTAGTATAAGGAGATTCAGTTTCCTCAGTGTTATAAATCATGTTCCATGAATACAGAAACTCCAAACTCAGGTCATGCAGCTCATGACATATGTACACATGCTTTACAGTGTACTCAGTTCAGCATTCAGTTCCAAGCTCAGTCCAGTTTCAGGTTTGCTTGACCAACGCATACAATTATCAGTTATTCAGTTGTCTGTATCTCAGTATATCAAAATCATGTTATGTGCTTAGTCTTGCATTCCTAGATAATACCGTTTCCATGAATTTATGCTCAGTTACCCTATGTTCCTCAGTCAGCCCTTACCTCATAAGCATAGTACTCTATAGTTTCAGTCCAGTTGTTCAGATTAAGTACAATTCAATCTTACATGACCGGTATTCAACCATCAGTCATCCAGTTAATCAAATAAGTAGTAGTATATTTATGAATTCGTGCCTAGTGCCCATATGAACATTTTCAGTAGCCCCAAGTGAAATGCGGTGTTAAAGTAGAAATTACAGTTGAGAAAATAGTTGAGTATAATTTCTCAGTAGGAGTTAGTCCATAAAGCCAATAATTTAGTTTAGTAGTCAGGCGGACAAGTTCATATGGTTCCCCATCTTTCCACCAAGTTCATGTATCATGCCTCAGCTTCAGATTCCAGGTATTCAGTCACGATTTAGTTCATAGGTTCCCTGTGCATCATCTCAGTTTTTCCTCAGAATCCCAGCGAAGTCAGCATTTTTCAAGGACATAATGTCCCAAGGGGGAGATGCACTATAACCCTTAAGCTTTCATGTCCTAAACCTTTTAGTTTATCTTCACGTAACGAATCCAGTATGGAGTAATAGGTATTCATAAGTTGACCCTCTCATTCCAAATCTCATCCATATGACATGTATTCAATAAATTAGTTCAGTTTATGATACTCAGTTCATATATCATGTTTCAGACTCAGTCATGATCTCATGTTCCCGTTCATACATGTTCAGTAAGTGATCTTAGGTTCATTAGTATTTTTAGCTCAAGGTGACAATATTCCTTAGATTTACTTAGTTCCATGATCCAGTTATAGTTATAAACTTAGTATCCATTACCGTTGCATATTCAGTCATGGATTCATGAATCAGTTTAGTCATGTATTTCATACACCAGGTATGCATGGTCAGTATGTAAACTCAGCGTATCAGTAGTTTCAGTCAAGTAGCCATGCTTCAGTCATGGATATTCAATGTGTAAACTCAGTTATCAGCATTTCTCAGCATGATTAGTCTCATTCGAGGATGAATATTCCTAATGGAGAGATATTGTAATACCCCGTATTTCCCTAGCTTAATTTAAGTTTTAGTACATGAGTCATACAATGTAAAAAAATTAAAATACTTATATTTTTTAGTTTAGAGTTCACCAATATGTAGGAAATTCAATCATCTTTCCAACGATATAAAGTTCATCCAAACCCGATACCCAGGCGAAGAGTTAGAGCCATTATAGTGAAACAGTGTACCACCTGGTACTTCAACGCATCGCGGAGGTGGTCCAAATGGAAATTATCATTTTTCTAGTCAGCCAACGCGAAACCACCATATTGCGTCACCAACCAATTTCCAAATTATCACTTTTCCAATGTTGCTCTGTGATAATGGTGCATTGTTCCAAGGCCAAGTTTCCCATTTAGTGAGGCACTGCATCGTGCCATCAACCCAGTTCCCAGTTGTCCACTTTTCAGTGGCACGATGCGATTGTGTCGCGTCGTACCAGGGGCCCAAATTGAATTTTCAATGACCAAAATTAAAAACATTCCAAGGGTAATAAGGTCTTTTTCCAAGACCAAAATCAGCCTTAAACACAAAATTATGCCTTAAATACCCTATTATATCATTATTCTCTCACTTTTCTCAAGATTTAAAACATTCTCTCTCAAAGAGGCAAAAACCCTAATTTAAGATATCAAGGTCAATCTTCAAGAAATCCTCCAAGAACCTTCAAGAAACAATATTCTAAGGTATGTTAGTTGTTCATTCATGGGTCCCTTTCACCCATGAAGTCCAAGAACCCTTTTTAAACATACAAGATCTCAGATTTATGATTTCCATGTTTGAATTAAATTGAATCCATGTTTATGATATTGTTGGGTCTTAGTCCATGATTAAATTACAAGCTTTCATGAAATTAATCTTTATATGTGTTGAATTATATGATTTTCATGATAAACCCTTCAATTTGCAAGTTGATTGATGTAACCATGATAATTATATGTGTTTTGTTAGCCTCCTATGTCTATATTTTAATAATGAAAAACTAACAAGTGTATCTTTACAGGACACTAAAGACCACTAATATTGAAAGGACAAAGGAAGCCGACTCCATAAATAGAAGGACATCGAGAATGGAAGAATATCCATGGTATCCAAGTACCATTAATCACAATAAGAACAAATGGAAGGAAAATCTTGGAACCTAATGTTATGAAAAATCAAATCAAGATTTTGGAAGATAAAAGATTATCTCACCAAAGATATGGAGGATCATAACATTTAAATAGTTGTCGCACCCCTAAGCCTAGACAGAGAGGACAAGAACCATATAAGAATATACTATACCATTGATATTTACTCTACGTAGAAGGGTTACTATTCCTAACCAATTATGATGGCCTATTAAAATGCACAGTTTTAGCCAAATGAATCCAACTAATATAGACAAGTGAAACTATAATCACATGAGATAATTTAATACTATCTATAAAGCCTTTAATAGAATTTGTACTCATATAATAGAGTATGGTTGGAATATGTTCCTTAACATATCCAATGTTTAATTACAAACATGACTGAGGAGTATTAGATATCTATTAGCTCCAGATAAGAGAGAAGCTCACCAATAGCTTTGCAGAATATGGGATGAGTGCCTAGTATGGAAGTCTGCTTATTGGCATACCTGATCATGTGTTTATAGAAATGTAATGCCCAAAACGAAGGGACGTCAGTACATATAAAATATTTACTGGCATATAAGGCAGACAGAATAATAGGTAACAAGTATGGATGCTCATATGGATCAGATATCAAGATGAAGGACTTATGAGCATACAAATAACTAATATACAATATGAAACGGTGGCTAATATACTAGTCTAACCGACATGTCATAGATCAAGTAGTAAGGATAAGCAATTATGAATCACTATTATCAGAAACTATAATATGACTTGTGTAGGCAACCTTATTTGTTTGCACATGTTTCCTCAACGTTATTCATCATTATAAGATACCTGACCATTTGCCTAAGTGATGTCCTATACCTATATCAAATACAAATGATCATAGATGGCCTACCAAAGGCGTTTTTTGTCAAATGTATGGAAATATTGCCTCATGTCTATGTATACTCTTGTTACTGGATCGCAGTCTGTTGTACGGTATGCCCATACTTAGGGGCTCGCTATAAGGATCTACCTGCAGGCCATATATGTCATATATTGGCTCGAGTCAGGGGCATCCCAGCTTACTCCAAATGTAAATGATGCCACAAAGGCAGGTACACCATAATGTTTGGGCTCACTATAATGGTTTGGTCTCAATCCTATGCACAGAATCACGTCGAGCAATATGTCAAGCCAAACCTATGTATACCCTCTCATCGTTAACTTTATCAAGTAGTGCCTTATAGGCCTATGCAAGTGTATCATGATAAATATTATTTAGTCATTAAAGTAACATTTTTCATGTATGATAACGCTCAAACTACAGCTCTCGTAAGAGTGTAAGCGGTCGTTGTCAAATATAGAACCCAACTGGGTTGGGTATCGAATCCCACAGGGAATACTTAGTCACTAAGTATGCAACGATTAGTAGACTTTTGATCGAAAATTCTATGAAAAAAGGGGGGATTTAATTGTAGCGTGAATTAAGAGTATCAAAGTAACAAAGAAAAACGGAATGTTTAGTAGGTTTTAATCAATGAGAATTGTAAGTTAGGGTTATGTCCACCTTATGAGTTTTACGTATCTATTGGCTATGAGTTATGTGGAATTCAGACATGCATGCGCTTATAGAGATTCGTATTCTATAGTATATCCTAGTGTCTTTCGACCATCAAGGATTATATCACTTTAACTCTTTCGAGCTTAAAGCGTATACTAATGGTATGAATTCTCCAAGAGGTTAATCCAGTTACGGCACTAACTTTTAAACAGGGTTTGGTAGCCCTATTTCCTTGTCATTCTCTCTTTTCCAGACATGTAACTTTTCTTTCGAACAAGTTAATGCTATACTGGCGTATTCTATATGTTTGCAACCACAAGAATTAAATTAAGATGAAGAGAGTAATGATATAATCAGCATACGTATCAAGAATTCACAAACTCATAGCAATAGATAGTATCTCATAAGGCTTCCATAACCCTAACAGAGAAGTTTAGCTACTCATGAGCGCAATGGAGATCACAATAAACATCATCATCATATCAAAACTAGAATGATCTCACGTTGGAGAGGAGTGTGGCGTCCCAACAAGGTTGACGTTTTTCCTCTTGGTGTTTCCCACGAGTTAGCATTTTTCTCTGTTAACAATTGTAACGTGAATTAGGAGCGGAAGTTGAATCAAAAAGAATTGAATTAATGAATGAGTCAATAATAAAAAGCTTGCTGAAAAATTCAGCAAATAGGGTTTTTATAACATCCTTGTCCTAGTCCTACTGAAATAGGGTTCTTATCCTTGTCCTAGTCCTACTGGGTTACTACATACTTTTCCTAATCCTACTAAGTTATTGCTGATCTCCCAAGTCTTTAGAAATGCTGTTTTTTCCCGGGACAAGTTCTCCATGCATCACTTTCAGTACACAAGCTTCCAGAAGCTGCCTTCCTTCTTACATGAAGTTTCCTTTGGCGTCCAAAAGTCCATAAAATGCTGAAATCTTCATCATTTATTCCTGAAAACTTGCTAATCACGTTGGTTAGCTCACTTACAGGAAAAAGGACTAAAAGTGCAGGAATTATATACTTTGTCCTTTAAAACTTAGCTAAAATATGGGTAAATTAAGGTTTTTTAGGCGCCTAACATCAATGTACAACTAATTCACTTACTAGTATTGAGTTGTTCAAACACTAGTTCTTTATATTATTCTATGACTATATTGCTATGTGATTCAATATACAAGTGCGACTATATTATGTCCATTTATTATAAACATTATAACGTGTTATAGATATCATATGAATTCTAAGAATTTCTAATAGACACAAATGCCATCATGTATCGCTCTATAGATACTTGACTCGACAAGAGTAAAATGAATATTACAACTTCAATAAATAGACGCACGAACAATAGAGACAAGTAATTTAAAAAGGGAAGGGAACATGAATATTGTGGCAACATTTGGCATATGATCACGTGTTAGACATATAGAAGGTGTGATATTCATTCCTGTATATCAAGTAGGCTATATCAACTCACCTAGGAGAAATAAATAACTATGGGTTGTGCCTTAACGATAGAGGAGGGTTTAGCTTTACAGACCTTGATGCCTTCCTAGCTAACAGTAGGACCACAAGTCTCAACAATTCAACCCGAGGGTGTAATAATCCGATAGATAACCAATTTACTACAAGACAATATATATATCCATCAATAACACCTAGGTTCACCTATGAATTTATTCCACTAATGTTTACTCCTGCCCAAACTGATCGAATTTTCTAACACGAATTCCAAATGAATTCTTTAGAAAATTCCAACTTATATATAGTTCAATATCAAATCTGTCAATTAACAAGAGATTCCAGAACTTCACTTATTCCAAATTTCTCCAATTTTTTCCCTTTCTCAAAAACCCTAAGCAACCAAATCCACTTCAAGAGCTAATACAAAGAGTCAAATAAAATATTTTCAAATAATCATCAACAATTAAATTAAAGAAAGGGGTAGGGAATTTACCTTTTGAGGTTCAAATTTCAATTATAGATTTTAAAAATTTCTTCTTGAAATTGCCACAAAATTTTGTAGCTTATATGCTCCTTAAGGTCATGTATATCCCTCCTTCGTTATACTCCCCTCATCGGTCTCTTACAATTATTTTTCTTTGTTGATATCTGACTATGAAAAAAAGAAATAGAGCACAGCATTTTTGGTCTCTGAAAAACCATTTGCAGTGAAAAGCACTGTACTCCCTTTTTCTACTTAATGTTATTTAAGGGGAAAAAAATATTAATCATAAATAAATTCTCTCCTATTTACTTTTCTTTCCTTTTTTTTTGCAAGTACTAGTACCCACGTGACTCCTCCAAAATCAAATATGATATGACCCTTAAGAGTTTTCCCTTTTTGCTACTTCATTAGTTAGTTAGACAAAGATTAAAGTGAATTCCACTTTCCACATATAAAAATTAACTATTAAATACCAAATATTTACTTATCCTTTATCTCACCATCATCCACCATACATATTGTATACACTCTATTAACATATATCTATTTATATAAATACTATTCACAAATATATTTTCTTTAAAATATAAGTACCACATGACTTTCTATAGATTAAGTTATCAAGAGTTATATTTTTCTAAAGTATTAAAATACATTCAAAATTTATCAAGGTGTAACAACAGTATAGCAAGCAGATCAATCAAATAACAAGGAAATGGAAGAAGGATCATAATCCCAAAATCATGGCAGACAAAATCAATCGAGAAGAGAAGATCACGAGCATATTTTGAAAGGCATCAATCTCTAAGAAACTAAAATGAAAAGCAGATCACGGACATATCTGATATGGACGTGATCCAAAGTCATATATGGACATATCATACGGCTACATTCCTCAATCAAGGAATCAATTTATGTCCTTGATTGAGAAGAAATCTCTTGGGTTTCCTTATGAAGAGTAGCAGCCAAAGACTATAAAAGATGAAGAACAAAGACAGATACTTTTTCACGCAACTTCAATGAGAAAATTCAAAGTGTCTCATTCTTAGTTTTACAAGGCTTTGTAACTTTTAGTTTACAATTATTATATAAAGAGTAGGATTGAGTCAACTTTCTAACATCAACTGACGTTGTGTCACAAGATCTGAAGAGCAAATAAGTCTTCAGAATATATTTCCTATCATTGTACTCGTACCTAACATTCAACGATCTAAGAAAACTTTGAAACACAAGGGGACTGAAAGTAGGCACCACATTGGTGTTCCGAACTAGGATAAATCATTGTGTTATTACTTTACGTTCTATTATTTACGTCCTTAATTGTTTAAATCTAATATTTTTGTAAAGTGCACTTATCTGCAGGTGAGTCAACAGTAAGGAGTCAGTTGTCGACCCACAGAAGAAAATTTCAATCCACTCCTCCCCTATCTTGAATTTCATGCTCAACCACTTAAAGTTGTATAAGAGAAACAATAAAGTCCTTCAAACCTACATCATGAAATGATGCAGCATCTGGGGATGGTCAGTGGGGCGAGCACTAGCATATAACTTGAGAAAAAGGGATAAATTAGTGCACTTATTAAAAATCTCATCAAAACCACATGCACAACATCTATATACATATATAGGATGCCAGGATAGGGACAAGTTTCCAATTACTTGATAATTTAACCATTAGCCCAAACTATGTAGCTCGCTCCATCCTAAAGGCACCCATGGGCTATATGGGTCTAACTCCTCCTATCGGAAGGCCCCCAGTGTGTATTAGCCGCACGTACTAAGGAAACCGATGAAAGCCTAAAGACACCAAGGCGATATCCATTCAAAATATAATGTTTATCCAGACATATGGTCATATAGACCCCCACATCGGCAAATGTGGTTTCTAGTGTTGGTCCCCCGAGACTACACCTTCACGATGAGGTACACAATTTCCTTTAAGCCTAAATTAAAATAGTTTGCATATAAATCCAACCATTAACTGGAGAGTCATTTTTTAAGGAATTTACCAAGATGGTATCGTCATACCAATATGCTTTCAAGTTAATTCAATTATGTCAAACCAGACCAGTTAACCATTAGACCCCCAAGTTCTATTTAAAATCCAAAATCATAGCCACCAAGGGCATTTCAAAACCATATTTATCCATTTATCCTTTAATGCAATTCAATGGGTTCAAAATATAGTTAAACCATGCAAAATAGTTTGTGGTGGTGAAAGTCAAAATAGTAGTGAAAACGAGGGTTCCAGTATACAAACTCGCACAAAGGGCAGTGATTTAAATATAAGAGAAACGTCTAAGGGCAGTGATTTAACTATAAGAGAAAGTTCTAAGGGAAGTGATTTAACTATAAGAGAAAGGTCTAATGATCTCAAGGTAACTCAAAAATACAGGCATTTCTGGGTTCAATGCGAGAATTGTTATGGATTAAATTAGAAGAAATTTCGGATCAAGTTTAAATGTGGGTTGAGTTAATGTCGTTATCTAATCAAAACTTCATCAATTTGGGAAAACTCTTGTACCCCATTCAAATTAAAATCATATTGCACTAATTCAATCCCAAAAACCATAAATTAAAGCATTAAAAATTTATTTATGAGATAAAAAAAGCAATTCAAGTAATAACACTCAAAACCCCTCAACCTAATTTCAAACCCATCAATTAAAACACATGAATATTGATTAAATAAATGTCACAATGTAAAATTCAATGTAAGGAATAAGAAACATGCCTGAAATAGACAATCAAAGAGAAATTGAAGTTTAGATCCTGAATGGTGAATTACTTATGAAACCCTTAAACTTTCTTAGGTTGGGAGCTAAAGAGAAGAATAGTTGTATTTGATCTTTGACAACCGAAGAAAATGGGTTTATTTGATGTTTGAAAGTCGTGCAAGGGGTAAAAGGACCAAAAACCCTCACCCCAAGTGAGAAAAACAAAAACTAGACAACAAATACATAGCAGTGTGGCACGTTGCTATCATGGAGTTTAACCTCCCTGAACGCCCTTATCGCGGAAGCTAAGTGGCGTGGCACATGACTATTGCGGAGGCTTACTACCTTAGGGTTCTAAAATAACATCGAACCTCTTTTAAAAATTTTGAAACTTTCCCAAAATGCCCTTTTAACATACCTAATCATAATTCAAGACAAAAATCAACATTACGCACGTGGGAGGGTAAAAAATAAAATGATCAAAATTTTATGAGATCTCATATTATCCCCTCATTAGGATCATTCATCCCCAAATGAGGAGTTATGCACGAGAATAGCAAGAATGCAGTAGAATCCAAGGACAAACTCAAAATGTGATAAGTGGGAAACAAAACTCATACCTTAAGCACTTTCGTCCAACACGAGAAACAAATATCTCAACCACGGTTTTATCATAAGACAACAAATTCATAAAACCAATATCCTCAATAGGCATTATCAAAGAAGGGTCACCCATATACTTTTTTAGCATAGACATATGGAATATAGGATGAATCGAAGATAAATTCGTTGGTAATTCTAACTCATAAGCAATATTCTCGATTCTCCTTACTATTTGGTACATACTAATGTAACGGGGTCTGAGCTTCCTCTTCTTCCTAAATCGCATGACTCCTTTCATAGGGGAAACCTTCAAGAACACCCAATCAATTACCTCAAACTCCTAATCTTTTTGCCTCACATACGCATAAGACTTTTGGAAACTTTGAGCAGTCATAAGTTTTTCTCTAATCACCTTCAACTTATACATGGTGAACCAAGTCAGGACCAAATGACCTAGTTTCACCCACCTCAAACTCTGTAATGGGAGACCTTCACCTCATACCATAAAGAGACTTAAAAGGAGCTATTTGAATGTTATAATGGTAACTATTATTGTAAGCAAACACAATAAGAGGCAAATGGTCAACCCAAATTCCCATTAAATCAATCACACAGACCCTTAGCATATCCTCCAAAGTCTAAATAGTACGTTTCGCTTGTCATCTACTTGAGGGTGGAAAGTAGTGTTAAGGTTCACCTGACACTGCTTTATATACGACTTTAATATCTCCTAAATGAATAACTTAGCATAATTCTCTCTTGAGTAGTTGGTCTTTACCGATAAGAAATGAGCAGACTTAGTTATTCTATCCACAATGACCCCAATAGAATCATACTGATTTTGAGACCGCGGAAGACAAGTAACAAAATCCATATTAATCATATCCCACTTCAACATGGGTAATTCTATCTCTTAAGATATGTCGCTAGGCCTCAAATGCTCTACCTTGACTTGCTGACAAACCATACATTAGTAATAAAATTTGTTGTATCTCACTTCATATTGTTCCACCAATAGATTTTCTTTAAGTTATGATAAATTTTAGTCGAACCTAGATGAACTGTATATTTGGACTCATGAGATTTAGTCAAAATTCTTTCCCATATTCCATCAATATTAGGAACACACAACCTTCTTTGATAACTCAAGATGCCATCTTCCTTAATCTCAAAAGTCATAACCTTTTGCTAACCCATATCATCCATGATTTACATAAGTTTGGAATCCAAAGCATTTTTTACCTTGAACTTAGCACCAAGATACGACTTAATCACTTCCTGAACAATCACTCATCCATCCTCATAGTCAAAAAGATGAACTCCCATGTTAGTTAGTCTGTGAATATCCTTCACCAACCCTCTTTTCTCCTTCCCAATGTGAGATAAACTCCCCATAGACAACCTACTAAGAGTATCAGCAATATTATTAGCTTTAATTGGATGGTAGTGCAGACTCATGTCATAATTCTTAAGCAATTTGAGTCGCTGCCTCTTCCTGAGATTTAATTTCTTCTACGTAAACACATACTGCAAGCTCTTATAGTCAAAATAAATGTCCACATGCACCTTTATAATGCTCAAAATTACACTTGAAACTATGTTAAAGGGATCATCATTAATATATTTACCCAATAAAAAGTTGGGGTCGAATCCACGAGGAGTGAAAATATAGAATTCAAGAACTATGAGTGTTGGTAGTTAACTAGATGTTAACACATAGTGAGAAATTAAAAAACATGTAAAAGTAAATAGGGGGTTTGGTTTGAGTAATTTTGTAACAACAATTATTGAACACTATTATGAGACTAAAGTATCAAAGAGTGGATTCAAAGGGGAGAAACTTTAGGGTTATGCAATCATAGGTAGGAGTCATGCATGGGTTATCAATAATTTATCCAAATTTATTTATAGGTAGTGGGTAGGTGATATTAAAGGGTATTGGTTCTAATATTTCAATTAAACACCAAATATCACAAGTGGGTTCTTTCGAACACCTTACAAGTGGGACAAAGTCATCAATCTATGGCCTCAATTACTATTCTTATTTCTAAGAGATGCTATTAAATGATCCAACCAAAGTTATTATACAAAATTGTTCCTCACCCATATTCTCTCTTTAAAGGATGATATGGGTTCAAAGATAATTGGGGTTTGCAACCCCCAACTCTCAATTAAACATGGAACAAAGGCAAAACCCATCACAAATAACTAATTAAATGGACAAATAGTCACCACATGATTAATAATAAACCCAAGAAATAAGCTTAAATACTCATGGAAATAGAGAAAGCATTTATAACAAAATAAGCATTCAGTTAATCCATGGAAGGCAAAATAAACGAAGTCCCAAGCCTTAATCTAAAAAAGTAGCTAAAATCTTCCTTGGAAATCACTCACAATTTGTTAATCACTCAAAATGGTGTTCTTATCTCTCCAAAACTCAAAAATTAAATGCTAAAAAATGTTAGGGGTTGAGCGTTCTATTTTGGGATTGAGCTATGTGAAATTACAAGTTTTCCATTGAAAACTTCGTGTCAGTAATGATCTTCGTACTTCCAATCATGATTTTGACTTTTTATTTGCATGAACTCCCGTAATTGTGGGGCATCGGCTCGTGATCGCAACCCTTTTGCCTACATGGACTAGTCGCGATGAATATTCTCACAATTGCGATATCTTTCTCTATCCCCAACCAATCGTGATCTCAGCCTATCAAATCGCGATAACGACATCTGAAGCTGCTCCTAAGACCCATCTCCACCTTTAGTCCCACTTTACTTATTTTTCCTCTGTTCGAGCTTTGAATTTATTCTTCTTTAACCAAATTTATGTATACGAACATAAACACTAGAAATTAGAGTATTTCATTGGAGAATCAGTCTCATTTCATCAATTTAATCTCCATAGTGTGCCAGAAATAAGAAATAAATGAGTGGTAAATTGACACTCATCGCACCCCATACAAATAATGGTGCCAAATCTTCAAAGTAAAAACCACAGTCACTAACTCTAGATCATGAGTCTTATAATTCCTTTTATGAACCTTAATTTGCCTGGAAGCATAGGATATAACCTTATCATACTGCATTAAAACATAATCCAGCCCCAGACAAGATGCATCACAATACACAACAAACTCATCAGTCCCCTCGAGTAAGGACAAATCAGGCGTATAAATAAACTTATCCTTCAATTTCCTAAAACTACCTTCACAAGCATCAGACCACAAAAACTTAACCATTTTCTAAGTTAAATTCATCATAGGAGTAGTAATAGATGAGAAACTCTCCAAGAACCTCCTATAATACTCAGTCAAGCCTAAGAAGATCCTAATGTTGGTTGGAGTCGTGGGTCTAGGCCACTTCCTAACTATGTAATGATTTGAAATTTGATAAAATATGTGAAATTTATGATATTGTGTGATTTGATTTTTTTACTCCTTTTCTTAGTTGCATTATGGTATTTCTGGGGTACGGGGAAGATTAGCTTGGTTCAGGATGTATTTTGGTACTATTTGTGTGATATTGTAGTTTTTGGTGGCTTCAAAAGCCTTATTATGGACCTATATGGTTATCTTTTGATCGGCGCAATGGATTGCTAATAGGCTATGCTAGAAGCTCAAGAATATCTATTTTAGTCTAGGTAGACCTTTGGTTCAGGTCCCGAAGCACCCGAGCTCATTTTGATCAGTTAGTCAAAAAGTTGGAAAATTAAAAATATAGGTGTTGGACCTACATTTGATCTGAACAACCTCAAACAGAAATTCATACTTTGTCAACTCATCCTAAACGTTGATTTTAGGATGGTAATATGTTTGGTTGGGTTTTATGGATTTTAAATCTCAATTTGAACCATAGATTGGAAAATTGTGATTTCAAGTTTTAGGGGTCAACTCTGTGAAAACAATATTTTTTTTAAAATCATATATCGCCATTGAGCCCGGAGTGGGTTACATAGTTCGTTTGCGTATATCAGTCTACGAAAAAATTTCGAGCGTCTCAAAATCTACTTGGTCTTAGAAAAATTAATTGCACCAGGTTGCTGGTGCAACTGGTGCACATAAAGAAAATCGAGATCAGGGAATGCGTTTTATGCATAAAAAGTTTGGTAACCCGGGTACAGTATAAATAGCCCTTTTTTTGCCCCTTTTTGCTCGTCTTTCACCTTGCCTCTTGAGAGTTAAACTCTAAAATAGTGTGAGAGCTTAAAACTGATGTTTGTGGGAGCATGAGAAGATAGATTAACATCTATTTCTCAATTCTTTTACGGATTTAACGTGAGATTTTGTCCTTTTCTTCCTTTAATCCTTGAATTAATTGTTCAAACCCCCAAAAATCTTATGGTTTGATTTTTAAACCTCAATTTTACTTCTTTTCACTTGAATAATATTTTAATCCTATAATTACTAGTTTTTCTTCAATTTAACCTTCAAAATAACTTCGATTCTTGATTTTAACATGAATTTTGAAGATTTTACTTGGTAAAGCTTAAAAATGGTTTTTCTTTTATTTGAACCTCATTTTTTACTCAATTTGACTTGGGTTTTCAGCAATAGATTCTTAAAAATATAGGACATACATTTATAAGTAAAGTTATAACTTGCCCTGCTTTTTCAAAAACCCATTTTTGGGGTCCATTTTGTCCCCAATCAAAAGTAGGCAATATAGGTAGCTTTGGCTTTATTTTGATGCATAAAATTTATATTCCTTGGTTTTAGTTGATTTTTAGATTATTCATAAAAAGTAAGGTCGTGGATTCGAAGTGTAATAGATCAATTTTGACATTCGAGGTATGTTATGGATCAACTCTTTCAGAGTGGGATGGGTAGTAAATGATGGTATAAAATGCATGTTAAGGGTGGTAACTAATCATGAAAATAGTATATCTATATGTTTTGCCCATTTGGGGGCTTATATGTTATATAATTATTGAAATTGAGATATTACGTAATATGTATGACCGTGTGGGATCCTATATGATATAGATAGCCTGGAATACATGTGAATAATTGTATTATGTTTTTTCAAATTCCTATTATAGTACCTTTTGTGTATTATGATATATATTGATACTTTTGGCATATGAAAACATATCAAAATTCATGGATGAATGGAAATAATAAGTGGATATTGGCTCACGTAGTTATGAGAATGTATCATTATGGTTGATTATGAAAATACTCATTGTGATTGGTTGTGAGAACTACATTCTCATATCATACTCATTGATAAAATAATCGGTACCACCATGGAAACACTTGATAAACACTGCAATATCTTTTTATGACAAAAATATAACATCTTATAAAACCCTCCTCGAGGGATATGCCAGGGAGGAGATATGGATATGTATATGGATATATATATATATGGATTGTATATGATTTGATGAACCCTCCATGGGTCCCACATCGGGAGGCTTGCCTCCATGGGTGTATACAGGGATTGAGCAACAATGAAACAACCTGAGTTTTGGCCCTTAGAAATTTCCTAAGTTTTTGAACTCTCTGGGAACCATACGACTCAAACATACTAGTCGTATGTTGTGCTAACGACTTAGGGTACAAGGAGTATGATAAACAGTGTGTTCTAGGTTATTTTATATCCAAGGTACGACAAGACTCTATATGAGTTATATGGAAATGGTACGAGAAAGTAGGGCTAATCATATATTAAATAGTGTGTATTCTTAATCATGTACTTCTTTGGGTACGACTATAGGGTACCAATTGTATGATATTGAAATTACTTAGGTCATGAAGTCATATGTTGGACAAAATTACAGTCCAACTTTCTACCAAGGGTACGAGTTAGGGGTACTACTTGTATGATTGGATACGAGTGAGGGGTCCAAACCATACCCACCTACGTTATTTTTATAGATTTTAAGTTGAGGGTATTCTGGACATTTTCTACCCCAAACTTTGAAGACTCCATGACCTATAACACCTTTTTAGCCTCTCATTACCCATTTTAGAATATCAAAAGACTCTCAAAACACTCTTAAACTCTTGGTTCAAAAAGTGGCTAGGGTTTTCTCAAGGTAGTCAATGAAGGATGTCAAGGGTGTCTTCTTTCCATCTTCTTTGGTACCTAAGGCATGTTACTCCTCATTCATTTTTAGTTCAACTAAGAGCATATTTTAATACATGGTTTTTATGGTACTATTACGATAATGTTTGGGTTTTAAAATATGTGTTGGGGGTTTTGGTTATTATTGGTTGGATAATATTTTCCCATACTTTTCTTATGGTTTTCATACTGTAATTATGGTTTAAAATATGTGGTTTCTTAGGAATGGTCAATTGATACTTGATTTTGGTTTTGGAATTCTTATGCCCTCAACATGTTTGTTAAAATGCCTAAGAGAGTGATTTTGTCACATAGGTTGACTATTATGGAAAACATTGCATTACATAATACGGTAATGGATCCTAAATTAGTTTAAATGGTTTTAAATGGATTGGAAAGACCTTGGTAGCTATGGCTTGGTTTAATTTATAACTTGTAGAGTACATGGCATCCCCTAAGTATTGGATAGTAACATTGCTTACAATCTATAGTAAGTATGACAATACCACTTTATAATGCCTTGACACTTGACTTCAGGAATTGGTGGTTTGGATTATGTGCTAAAGGTTTTAATTGGGCAATAATGAAAGGTTGTGGTAGCTAACCGTGAAGGTGTGAGTTCGATGGACGAACACTGGAAACTCATGTTTGCCGACAAGAGGGTTGGTCATAGTCACCATATACTTGTAGGGTACATGATAATCCTCTAAGTTTATAGTTTTATTTAGGTATCATGGAGGGAGAAGGGTACACGGGACTCCCTGGCACATATGATATCTCTGATTCATGCGACTACACGCACGGGTGCCCTTTTAGGGGGTAACACTGGACCCATATAGCCCGTGGGTGAACTATGATGGTTAAGCTACACAAACCCAGGTTAAAAAATTTTAAATGCATACTAAAATCAATTCCCTCTCCCAACATGATATATATATAATTGTATGGATATGCTTGCATTTGGTTATTTACTTGGTTTTAAATGTTGACATTATTTTATCCTTACTCCTGAGTATATGCTAGAGGTCACCCGCTAACCCATCTACAGGCATTATATCCCCATGCAATGCAGGAAATATCCATACTACTCATCCTACTCAGTGACTCAGATTTGGGGACAGCTTTGTGTTGGACTAAAGTGGTGAGCTTTTCCATACTCCAGAAGACTCTATTTAATGTTATGGACTTCTCTATATAGTTTTGTTAATTTCTTAGTCTTTAGTTTTGGCTATGGTCGGGGGCATATCCCGATCGAATGTTATTTTGATTTCGAATAGAGGCTTTGTGTGACTACTATCGGCATGGGTGGTATCGGTATTATTGTAAGCCTTGGCATTGGTATTGGTATTTGGAGTGACAACAGTTGGATATTTGATTGTATGTTTGGATGGTTTCGGTTATGGAATTTATTAAAAGTCTTTCAATTATAATTATTCTTTCTTGTTTTATGTTTGGAATTCATCCAACATAGGGTGCAGGGCAGTTATGGTTGGGTATTAGGGGTGGTCTCAGGTCTAGGTTGGGCTTGAGGCAATCGACACGACTAAGCCCTAGTTTGGGTCATGGAAAACAATCTCGGAGGTTATGATACAAACTCATGCATCATCATCATCATCATATACATTGCACTTACTTTATTGTGTTTATGTTGTGCTTGTATTTCCATAATGACTTGTCATTTATCTATTTGTTCTATATTTTAACTTTTTAATGTCTAATTATTCCATCTTTCTTTAGTTGTACTTGATGATCTTGATTATATATGTTCCTCTATTGTTCTAATATGTGTGATTTTGTGTATATTTGTATACCTATCTGATGTGTTGTTGTAATATGTGTGGATATTGTAGAACTGTTAGTTCAAATGGTATGGGCTACCGTTGTGGGATATTTTCTGATTGCAGATGAATTTCCCTTAGTATATATGTTGTATGATTTACTTACTACTTTTCTTGATTGACTTATGATACCTATATAGTACAAGTGGATCGTACTCATGCTCACTGAGCCATTTTGGTGTAGGTCATAGCTCGAGTGAGCCCCAGATTGCTTGACTCAAGCGATTGTTGGAGCCGTCAAGGTAGTGGTTGGCCTCCAAGCATCCGAATGTCTTCTATTACTTTGCTTATAGACTATGTCTTTACTTTTGTTTTAGAGACAAAGTTTCTCTTGTATTTGGATATCTTATTTGTTTCATTTAAATTTGAGTTGTACCAGATATGTTCTTATAGTATTGACACCAGGTTGTGGGAGTTATGGATGTGTTGTTGATTATATTTTTCTGCATTATTGTACTTATGTGGTTCGGCTTTGTTCTAGAAGCCCTACCTTGAGGGTATTTATGTCTTTTCCACTTTGTGTATCAGTTTGGGTGATAGGCTTACTTGGCAAGGCTTGTTGCGACGAGTGCTATCATGACCCTTGGATTTTGGGTCATGACAAACTCATGTCAGAGATGCCAGGTTTCATTGGTCTCAATGGTGTAAGTATATCTAATAGAGTTCCGCATATCAGTACGTAGGCGTTCGTATAAATGTTTAAGAGGTATAGGATGTCTTTAGGAAACTTTCCTTATTTTATTCCTTATCGTGCGAGGTTCTTTCATATTTTGTGTTTTGAGTTATGTTTCACTCTTTTTGCACATATGGTTTAGACTAGGTCCTGCGAGGTCAGAGATACAGAGCCTACTTTTGGAGAGAGAGTTTAATCAAAAAGGCAAACCTTAAGTCGTGAACAGACTCGAGGGAGGGAACGGGACCATGGTTCAGCCCCATCTAGGAGGAGTGCTTGGGGGCTCTCCCTTGATCCTCGTGTTGAGTAGATTAAATATATGGGTTCTACTCCGGTTCTTCAGAGTTTGTCTGTCCTAGTATTGGAGGGATTGTTGGTGCATTTGTTGATCCATTTAGAGGGTTCTCCTTTGGTTATGGAGGGTGTTCCTCCAGTTAAGAGTGTGAATCCTCCTATTGTACCTGCTTCTATTTTGGGTACTCTTCAGACCCCTATCCTATTCATGTTTTAGCACCGACATCTGAGCAGGGTATGCTAAGATCGAGAGTTTAATATTCATCTATGTTACCTCCTTAGATAGGATCTCAGCCGGCCAGATTCACCATACCTTTTTTTATTGCTAGTATAGTGATGTCTTCTGAGGATCAGAAGAGGTTTGAGAGATTCACTCATTTGGGTCCTCTTAGGTTGAGTGGCATTATAGACGAGGATGCCTATAAGTTTTTGATTGCTAGAGAAGTTGCATAATTTGGGTTTGTTAAAGCCGCATGGAATTGCTTATACTACCTATCAGTTAAGAGAAGCAATTAGAGATTGGTTGTTGGTTGTAGACCCATTGAACTCACGAGATGTTTTGGGATCAGGTTTTTGATGTCTTTCTAAAAATATCTGTGTCGTATAGTTTAATAAATCAGATGTGTGATGAGTTTGACCAACTGGAGAAGGGCACCATGCCTGTAGCAAAGTATGAGGTATGCTTTCATGCCTTGTCCAGATATTCCTATGCTAGTATTTTCATCGAGTCTAAGAAGATTTAAAAGTTTGTGAAGTGTTTGGATGTCTCTCTTCAGTTGGCTACATCATAAATGGTCGTATTTGGTAAATATTTTCAGAGTATTGTAGATCATGCTAAGATGACTGAGGATGTTGTTCGGACATCACAAGGAGGCACCAAGAAAGTGCACTATTTTGGTATGTTTAGATGTCAGTCTTCTCATGGTAGAGATTTTTAGAGGTTCTCGTAGATATCAGGGTAGGCCAGTGCAGGCAACCTTGAAGAGTTCTAGAGGTGGATCTTCTGGTCCAGCAGTTCAGGGTGGCCGTTCAAGCTGAGTTGTATCTTCTTCTGTTGATGTTGGTCACAGAGGTTACTATGTGTGTGATGAGCTTGGCCATTTGTCCAAGGACTATCCCCCCTCTTATATGATTAGGGATAATCCTATTTTAGTTGTGAGGAGTAGGGGTGTTACCAGAGGTTCGATAGGTAGAGATATTGGAGCTCATGGGGGTAGTCATGGGGCAACTCAAGTAGTTAGTAGTCGTGGGGCCACTCAGGTAGTTGGTGGTCGTGGGGTCACTCAGTCAATTGGTGGTAGTAGGAATTTCTATGCTATACCATCCATACCTTAGGCAGAGGCTTCAGATTCTGTGATCATAAGTATCATCCCCGTTTGTTTTAGATATACATCTATATTATTTGATCTCGGATCGACTTTGTCATATGTGTCTACATATTTTACTTTGGGTTTTGATTTTGTTAGTGAGCCCCTAGCCAAGCCTATTCGTGTATTTACCCCTGCAGGAAATTCTTTAGTGGTGGATCGGGTATACCGATCTTGTGTTATGACTTTCTGTGGCCGTGAGACTTGGGCAAATTTGCTTGTGTTCGATATGGTTGATTTTGATATTATTTGGTATGGATTGGTTGGCTTCTTATTATGCTGTCTTAGATTGTTTTGCTAAGACTGTGACTTTATCTTCTTCGGGTGTGCCCAGGATGGCTTAGAAGGGTGTACTTAATTAGGGACCCAAGAGGGTTATATCTTATGTTCAGGCTCGTCGATTGGTTGAGAGGAAATGTTTAGCTTATTTGGCTCATATTCGTGATACTAGTGCTATTATTTACCTCTTTTCTTGGATTCTATCTGTGTTGTTTGTGAGTTTATGGATGTATTTCCTATGGATTTTCCTTGTATGCCACCGGATCGTGATATTGATTTTGTTGTTAATATTGAGTCGGGCACCAAGCCCATTTTTATTCCTCCTTATAGGATGGCCCCAGCCAATTAAAAGAATTGAAGGATCGATTAAAGGAGATATTGGATAAGGGATTTATCCAACCTAGCATATCGCCTTAGGGTGCGCCTGTCTTATTTATGAAGAAGAAGAAGGATGGGTGTATGCGGATGTGTATTGATGATCGGCAATTGAACAAGGTGACAGTTAAGAATAAGCATCCTCTCCATTGCATTGATAAGTATCAGATGGAAAATTTGAGTTTGCCAACGTGTCTGAAATGTTGAATTTAGTGTGGTTACATAGTTCATTTGCATATATCGAATTCCGAATAAATCTCATGGAGTTGTTGGAAACTTGAAAAAAATTCCAAGTTTACTGGTGTTGATGCTTGTGCGATCGCACAAAATCTATCATAATATCCCTATTGCAATCATAAAAAGCCATGGCAATCACCCAATTGCGACTGCAATCCATGGACTATGATTGCTATATCTGAGTACCTGTTATGGGTATAGAAGGACCCTTTAAGCCATGTTTTGGTCATTTTCCATTCAGCATTGAGACCTAGAAACCCTAAAAGAGTGTGCTAAATTGAAATTGAGTCATGGGGGTGACTTGGGAGCTTGATTAACATATTTTTTTTAATATCTTCGAATTTAAGGTAAGAATCTTTCAGTTTCATACTTGAATATCTTGATTTTTTTAGCAAAGCCCAAAATCACTTAGGGCTTGATTTTAGCAAGAAGTTTGCTTAGTTTTCACCCATTTTTGAGGATTTTGATTCCATGATCTAGATATCATGTTGGGTTAATCTCAAAAATGTGATTTCCACAAGAAGTACCCGCATGGGATTTTCAGCATGGTTTTTGGACCCAAAACCCAATGGTGTAATATGAGTATTTTTATGCTCGTATTGATAAGTAGATTGTGTTTTTGATAGCTTGGCATCTTGATGATACTTCTCAGAAGGGTAAAGCAATGGTTTAGCGAATTATTGATCTTTCTTCAGCATCGAGGTACCCTAGATTTATTCCTTGTTAGATTTAGGTATATCATATGTATATTTGTGATATCTTGTTAGACTCGGATGGGTTTTAGGTGTTGGGTTGATGAAATTCAAGACTTGGGTTAGTTTGAAAATTTAAGCTATAATAAATCTCATAATTGAAAAGCTTGATTTGTTTTCCTATATCTTAGGTGGAATAGACTTCATTGCTCATACCTAGCATGAGAATGCCTTAACTTACTCAATTTCGGTGAAATGCTCTAGTTGCTCATATTTAGAGTAAGTTGGCTTAGATGCTTATGCAAATGAGAGTTGCCTTGGTTCCATTGGACATAGTGAAAGTTGCTTAAGTAGAATATCTACCTTAAGTCTTATTGTGTCTTGTTATAATTCTAAGAGTTTATTTAGATACCTTATCCTAGTCCGGGGTAGAAATTGACTTACAATGTATTTTGAGGGATTATAAGTGGGATCTTGACCTACCTTAAGACAAGATGAAAGATTCGCTCTCTTGAACCCTTGTATGCTTAGTAAATTCCTAGAGTGCCCTTATGAGACAATATTAACGAATCTTAGTACTTGTTGGTTATGATGAATGGCATTGGAAATAAATGCTTAAGTGATTATGCATGTAACGACCCGAGACTACCCCCTAGTCATTACACAATGCTTATGATCCTGAGGGACCACAAGCTAACCCATGAACTGGTACCTGCTGTGAGCACTGAATAATATAATCATGAATTTGTGGAAGGATAACTGAAGTGATGTAAGGTTTTAAATATCTAAATTCAAACTGAAATATAAATCTAGGAAAATGACTATCTGAATCTAATAAAGTACTAATAAACTGAACAACTAACTGACTGTAATTTCTGAATAGACTCTAAGACTGACTGACTGAGAGTTGATGGGACAAGCCCCTAACTAACTCCACTGACTACTAAAATAAAGACATGAAATAAGATAGTATGTCCTCGGGTGATGAGGACTCACCACTGTTACTGTACTGTTGAGAATCTGAGAGACTAAGTGTGATCCGGGAACTGAGCGTCCACACCTATGATATGAGACATCATAGCGCAAATGAAAGGTATGCGACCAGTACTTTGAATGTACTAGTAATCTAAATGAGGTTGGCTAACATGCAAGGTTTCATGAATAAAAGTAATGATCTATCTAAATATACATGTAAAGCATGGAATAGTGAATAGAGAGCATGAAATCTATAGGTACTGAACATGCATAAAAGTCTGTAAAATACTAAAAATACCTGAAAATCTGTAGACACTGAGGATACATGACCAAGCATATGAAATGAACTGGATGAAATTTTCAAACTGAAATACTGAAAATAACTTAAATCTGTAAGGTTTGGTCAAGCAATACTAAGACTGAAGAACTGAACTGGAATTGTGACTGAGACCGTATCTGAGACTGTGGGAGGTATCATCTAACCGACATTCCCCAATCTGATCTAATCAGGGTCCAACCTGTAACCCTAGTTGTAATGGTGCTAATACCATGCCATGGGTACTAACGTTGGCTGTGTGGATCCATTAAACTGATATTATGTCCAAAGGACTAAGGGTATCAAGCCTAAACTGACGGGTGACCCCTGCGAGATAGTCAAGTCTAATCTGATGGGTAACTACTCATAACCTACACTAGCTACATAGTTCTGGATATTAGAGACTTCTACTAATGACTCTGCCTATCTGACGGGGAAGCCACCATCCCTACCCTCACTCGGTGCTAAATTCTACTCCTAACTGAATGACACTGAAACTCTAGACTATTCTGAGTTTAACTGGCTGTTCTGATAATGCTCATAATATAATCTGAAGTTAATCTGAAGATACTGAGACAACATTAAGTAAACAACTACGATTTCGGGTATTCAATACCCCCAGGACTCAAAACAATAGTAGTAGCATGACACTAAAACATTGAAGGACATAGCATGAAGACTCTTATTAAATCAATTGCTCTTGTAGGTATTTTATCAAACACTTATAGTTCATGGTTTAAAATAATCATAGAATTACTAAAGGACCGATATAATTGACATGAAATTATCACGGAAAACACTAAGTCATGATTTACTTTAACAAATGATAACATTAAAACATGAGGAATCGAATAACAAAAATAACTTCATTAAAACTTGGTATTAAATCAAAGTTCATGGAGATTAATGAATGAAATCATGATTTAAAATCAAATAACTTAAAAAGATCATAACTTTATAATTAAAAAGGTTAATTGAGCTCCATGGATAAAAGGATTCCATGGATGAACATCTAACATACTTTAACGGATGAATTTCTTGAAGTTCTTGGGTGAATTCTTGAGATTGCTCTTGGTTTCTTGAGAGCTAGGGTTTGTAATTTATAGAGAAAGCTCTTGAATTTTGGGGGAAATTAATAAAGAATGAACATTTAAAAGATTTTTAGGGCTTATGTATTCCATCTGGGCTAATTAAAACAATGGGATAAGATTGTTTTAACCCTGGACGAAATATAAGATTTTCATGAAAATTTTTTGATTTGGGCCCCTGGCGCGATACGGCGCTATCATGCCATGTCACTGTACACTAACAACTGGGAAACTGGTCTATGGCGCGATGCGGGGAAATCGCGGTCCTTCACTGATTGGGACTTGAAAGTTCCCCACGACGCAGTGGCATCACGTTGCAACACTGAAAAATGATAAATGCCAAATTGGACTATGGCGCGATACGCCAAAATCGTGATACCTCATTGGAAATTAACAATTTCTTTTTTGACTCTCTCCGCGACACGTTGATGGGTAAAATGACAGTGTTTTGCAACTGAAAATTAAAATCGCCATAACTTCTTATCCGGTTATCGGATTTGGGTGAATTTTATATCGTTGGAAAGATAATCGAATTTCCTACATAATGGCAGTCTGTAAACTAAAAAAATAATGAGTTTTTCAAAAATTTCATATACGAATACTCATGCTTTGGGACTTAGATTATGCTAGAGAAATACGGGGTGTTACAATGCCATAGGTATGTTTTATTGGCTAAAGCTTATGACGAGCTATTGATTAAGTTTTTGTGATTGGCTATTTATTAGGCTAATGGTTGTTCTATCAAAGGAGCCCTTGACTATGAAACGGCCTAAGACATAAGTTATGTTATTGACTATGTTATGAAAAAACTATAGATTATGCCATGTATTTTCTATTGCTCAAGTTAGTGATAAACTACCTTTATTCTACTGATAGGCCAATGAATATTTTACTAATGGGCCATTGTTCATGATGTGCTTATGGAGGAATTATGGAGGCATTATGGAGGCATGCTCTTCTTTTTCCTCCTTTTATGTTTATTTACTCTAGCCCTTGTGGGGCTTGTCCCTTACATCATCACTGTATATAATCAATAATTGAACTAGAACAATACTAAGACATACCCATTTATCATAAGCCAATACCATTACATATAAGAAGTAAATGACCAAAACGTAAAGTGTCACTAATATAATCACAATTGCAATAAGACCGAGATAATATACAAACATCCATTAAAGCATAAGAAAAAGAATCCATCACGGCATCCCAAACCACTTGGGAGTACACCCAAAAGATCATAAAGTAAAAACTCATCACGGTGTCTCATACCACCGAAGAGTACATTAAAGAATCAACCATTACGATAATTGAGCAGATAACCAAATTCTCATTATCCATGGTTTACCAGCCTTCGTGTAAACGGTCATTAGCAAAGTTCATGATCATCATCCATTACCACAATCGAAATATACATATCAAGTAGTCATAACCATAGTCATATAGCCAATTAGACATCTAACTCATCAATATACTCTATCTACTCACTATTTACTAACCAACACCTGTTATTAAATTACTAGTTTGCTAATCATCATAAGGCCTCCAATCATTAGCCTAACCGATTCTTTATAAAATCCTCCATCACAAAATAGCAACTAATTATTATTCACTAAATAGCCAACATCCACATCTAGTCAAGATTTACAACTAAACCATAATCACCGTTTAACCAAAACTCATTTCTAGTTATCATAGGTGCACTAGTCATCATATAGGAAGAGGTTACATATTATCAAACACACTTATCTATCTATTAACCAAAGCCTATAACTAGTTAGAACCATAAATCTCTAAGTCAACATTTAAGCAACCAACGGCATTACATACTGGGCAATAATATCACTAACCATCAACAATGCTAAGTCTATTATCATCATTAGCCATTTAACAACAATAATTATGAGTTACCACATTTTAACTAAACAAGTTTCACCAACTAGTATTCTAGGCTTCTAGCCACCAAGTAATAGAAGCACTTTATAAAGACAACTAGTTATCACATAACCCATTTTACTAGGCAAAATTCCATAATTTATCCATTTATTCAAGCCAAATGTATCCACTAGGTGAATCCTTAATTTTACACATAATTTTACTTACCAATTAGTATTAACTCATTAACTCATTATTTGGCATATTCTACTTCTATTCACTAATTAGCATTAACAAGAGCTATGCCTCTTAACAAGTGATTAATGGTAAATAATTATAGACAACTTTCTAAGGAAAACATCATATCCCTAATGCACATATGGAGTTAATCATACAAGGTCATAATCACACATATACATATATATTTATATATGTTTACCATTCATAGCATCACCATAACATCAATATATCCTCTGGATTTATCGGGCATCATCATAACATCAATACCTCTTCCGAATTTATCGAGCATCATCATAGCATCAATATATCCTCTGACCTTTCCGGGGCATCATCATTACATCAATATATCCTATGGCCTTGCCGGGCATCATCATAACATCAACATATCCTCCGGCCTTGTCGGGCATCAACATAACATTAATATATCCTCCGGCCTTGCCGGGCATCAACATAACATCAATATATCCTTAGTCCTTGGCAGGCATCAACCTATCACCAATATCCATCATGACATCAATATGCATGTATATATATATCAAAATCAATAACAAATGCAAGCCCAATGTAGAATAGAGGGGAAAAGAAGTAAGAAAAGACACATCATTGCTCCTTACCATTTATTATCAATGCAATATATTAGTAGGTGCATGAGCATGTGTATGCATATTGTAGGAACATTCAACATATTACCGGGCTTATCATGATTTATCGTAGGAACATTCCACATATTACCGGGCTTATCATGATTATTAGCATGGTCAATAAAAAGCCATGGTTATATTTTTTAGAACCCCTTTTAATTAACACAATTCGCATTACTAGCACAAAATGGTTCTTTTGCACAAATATTAGTTTAATTACTACGATTGAACATAATATAAGTAACAATATAATCCAAGTCTCACACAGTAATCTAGAAAATAAGTTAAGTGATAGCATAGGCATAGGTTCCATTCGCAAGACTTTCCAGCGCTATCCAAATAATGACAATATGATAATCAATCAAATATGCACATAATCCCCAAATCAACATCATGAATAAACCATTTATCAGGTTTAGCCATTATATTACCAAAAGCATATTCTAAACGTTTAACAAGCGTCTAAGTCGCTAGTGAATTACATAATCCAAGATTAATGCAGTCAAGTTCTGCTTCTAGTATCCCAAATCATCTCTTCAAGTATAACTTCTACCCAAGATTAGATTAATTCATCTACCTCATGCCTTAAAGGTTTATCAATCAACACTAGTCCTATGCTACAACTCTTCCTTAAGTATTACCCGTAGTTCATTCAAACTATCTAAGGAAATTCACAACTAAGACTGTCTAGGGTCAATTTACTATTAGTATAAGTGAACAAGGTTACCCTCATCTAATTAGGACAACTAGAGCATTCACATATTATTCATGAGACAATAAGTCCAACTAGCCAAGGTTCTAGACTATAGGTCAAATATCACACCTTACAAGTTCAATAGCCTAAATGTTTCAACTAATCCCAAACATTAACATTTATCATTCCAACACTACAAACCCTTCCCAATCTTAACAAGATATCAAAGTCATACTATAATGAAGCTCAATCTAACAAAAGTAAGCCTAACCTGCCTCGAATCTAAATATAGCTCATGAACCAACAATCTTTGCTTTCCCTTTTGTCGAAGCTTCCCCAAGGATCCACGCTAACAAAAACACAATCTATGCATTAATAAGAGAATATCAATATCCATATTACACCATTGTGCATCGAGTCCAAAATGACAACAAAACCCATAAGTGGGTCCCATATACAAAAATTGAGTTTCAGAGACCAACCAATGTTCATACATCATTAGGGAGTTATAACCCTCAAAAGTATCGTGCTAATCAATCATATTTTGGGCAAAAATCAAACCTCAAGCCATTTGGGGTTTTAGGTCAAATAATCAAGAATTCAATACAAAAATTAAAGGAATCTTACATTAGATTCAACGTTAATTGCAAAAATACAAGCTCTTCAAGCTCCCAATCAACACCCAACGCACACTCTAAAGACTACTCTCTCCATTCGGGTTTTAGAGGTTCAAGACAATAAAGAAATGACCAATTTTTAGCCAAGGAGGGCATTTAAATGGCCCATCCTAAGACATCAAAAGTGGTGATCATGAACCCACTCTAGCATCAATCACGGTCATCGCAATCGCAACAAGTCCCACGCGATCGAGGTACCTCTAGCCAAATCAGAAGACAACTGAAACTTGGAATTTTTCCAAGTTTCGGCCAATGGCTCGGGATAAATCCAGAACCTAATATGAGCTAACAAAATATGCAACCACACTAATTTTGATGTTCCATACATGTTGGTAAAGTTGGGTTTTCCATCTGAGGTCATTTTGACAAAATATGGGCCCCACACTCGAATTTTTAATTTCTCAATTTTTCAATCAATAGGTTGAAATGAGTTTGGGTGTGGTGTGACCCAAATCAAAGGTATACCCAGCCTAAAATTGATATTCCAAAGTTGCTGGAAAAATCAAAATTTGTATCAAACCTTGTTTTAGTGATATTTTAGCTTGGTGGCCATTTGGAACCAACGAAGACTTGTAAACAGGGAAATGGTTCTAAAAAACAAATGAACTAACCAATAACTGAATTATAAGTTCCAGCAAGTCATAAATGACTTGAGAAAGCTATGGGAAAGATCTAATGGCGAAGATAATCAAAATCACGAGAAATAACCTAAAGGGTCATTAACAACATCCACTACTAGGAAACTTTTATCCCCAGAAGTTAAAAAAGAAAGAAAATACCTGAAGCTGCAAATAGGTGAGGATATTGGGCTCGCATCTCACTCTCGATCTCTCAAGTGGCCTCCTCCATTGGGCGATGCCTCCACTGGACCTTAACTACAGGAATCTTTCTGGTATACAACTATCTCACATCACTATCCAAAATAAGAATGGGGTTCTCTACAAAGTCCAACAGCTCATGTAACTGGACCGAGTCCCACCTAAGCATATGAAATGAATCTAAAATATACTTCCACAACATAGAGACATGGAAAACTGGATGAACAGCAACAAAATATAGAGGGTAAAGTCAAATCATGGGATACCTCTCCAACTGCATGGAGAATCTCAAAAGGGATAATATACCGAGGGATGAACTTAACCTTCCATACGAACCTCATCAAATCTCTCATAGGTGAAATACACAGAAATACATGATCACCAACTCTGAATGTCAATGTATGAAGTCAACAATAGGCATAGGCCTTCTGCCTACTCTGGGCTGCTCTCAACCTATCCTGAATCACCTTGACTCTATCCAATAATTCCTGAAGAAAATCCGTACCATGAGGTCTCACCTCAGAAGTCTCAAACCATCCTATCGGGTAATAACATCTCCTACCATACAAAGCCTCATAAAGTGCCATCTCAATACTCAAAAGATAACTGTTGTTGTATACGAACTCTGTCAATAATAAGTGTTGATCCCACTGTCCTCCAAAATCCATAACATAGGCTCAAGCATATCATCAAGCACTTAAATAGTCAGTGCAGACTGACCATCTGTCTGTTGATGAAAGGTTGTACTCAAATACACTCGAGTACCTAACTCCTCCTTAAATGCTCTTTAAAATTGGAAGTAAATACAGAACCATGGTCTGATATGATAAAAATAGGCACTTCATACAAAAGAACAATCTCCTAAACATAAATATAGGCTAATCTCCCAGCATTGAAGGTTGTTTGAATGGAATAAAATATGATAACTTGGTAAAATGATCCACAATAACCTAAATTTCATCGAGATCATGGGGAGTATGAGGTAAACCACTAATAAAGTCCATAGTAATTTGTTCCTATTTCTATTCGGTAATGGGCAATCTTTGAGTCAATCTACTTGGATATTGATGCTCGCCCTTAACCTGCTGAAAACATAGGAAACGATCCACAAAGTTTGCCACATCACTCTTTATACCATCCCACCAATAATATTGCCTTAAATCTCTATACATCTTAGTTATAGCAGGATGAATGGAATATCTAGAGTTGTAATCCTCATGAAGAATAGACTGAATCAAGTCATCAAGCCAAGGAATAAAAATACGACTCTAGAATCTCAGAGTACCCTCAAAATCAATAGTGTTCCTCTCAGACTCACCACTCATTACCTAGTCCTAAAGATAACATAGTTTTTTATCCGCATACTGACTATCACAAATCTGCTCAAATAGGAAGGACCTTGCCTCTACACAAGCCAAAATCCTCGCAGGATCCAAAATATCAAGGCAAACCATCAAATTGGCCAAGGACTAAATCTCCCATGCCATAGGCCTCTGAGAAACTAATATACATGCCAAGCTACCCACACTCATTACTTTGTGACTCAAGGCATCAGCTACCATATTTTCCTTACCCGGATGATATAGGATGGAAACATCATAATCTTTAAACAACTCCATCCATTTACGTTGGTGAGCATTTAGCTCTCGCTGGGTCATAGATGTTAAAGACTGAGATGATCAGTGAAAATCACACAATGCACACCACACAAATAATGCCTCCAAATCTTGAGCGTGAAATCTACTACCGCTAACTCCAAATATTGAGTAGGGTAGTTGCTCTCATGCACTTTAAGCTATCTAGAAGCATAAGTAATAACACGACCCTACTACATAAAAATACAACCAAGACCAACACCAGAAGTATGGCAAAAAATAGTGAATCCCACACCCTCAACTGGAAGAGATAACACTAGAGCTAAAGTAAGACAATCTTTTAGCTTCCAAAAGCTCAACTCACACTCCTCTGACCATCAAAATGGAACTTACTTCTGAGTCAATCTAGTCATAGGGGCTAAAATAGTTGCAAAACACTCAAAAAAACATCTATAATAACTATCCAACCCAATGAAACTACGAACCTCGGTCAAAGAAGTAGGCCTAGCCTAATCACGAATCGCCTCAATCTTAGCTGGGTGTACCATAATACCATCCTTGGACACCACATGTCCAAGAAATGCCACTAACTTAAGCCAAAACTCACACTTAGAGAATTTGGAAAAAAGCACATGATCTCACATAGTCTGGAGCACGATCCTCAGATGTTGTGCATGTTCCTTACTAATCCTCAAATACACAAGAATGTCATCAATGAACACAACAATGTCATCAATGAACACAACAATGAAAGAGTCTAGATAAAGTATGGACACATATTTTATCGAATCCATAAACATGGTTGGGGTATTATTCAACCCAAAAGACATTACCAAAAACTCATAATGTCCATAACGAGTCTTGAAAGTTGTCTTCGAGACATTCTCAGACCGAATTCTCAATTAATGGTAACCAAACCTCAAATAAATATTAGAAAACACGGTTGCACCCTGAAGATAGTTGAACAAATCATCAGTGTGAGGCATAGTATAATGTTCTTCACCGTCACCTTATTAAGTAGACTATAATCAATACACATACGCATCGAACTATTTTTTTCTTTACAAATAAAATAGTTGCTCCCCATGGGGACACACTCAGTCTAATTAAACCTTTATCAAGAAGATCCTGAAGCATAGATTTTAGCTCCCTAATCTCAGCAGAATCCATATGATAAGGTTCCATAGAGATAGGATAGGTTCCAGGCTCAAGGTTAATAGCAAACTCAATCTCACAGTTAGGGGGAATACTAGGAAATTCAGTTGGAAACACATCAGGGAACTCACAAACAATAGAAACAGAGTTAAGAGATGGACTCTCTACATGAGTATCACATATATAGGTGAGAGAGGGCTTACATCCTCTTAATATAAGTCTTCTAGCATAAACATAAGAAATAATCTCAGTTGTCTCACAGCTAACCGTTTCCTGTCATATGACTAGGGGTACACCGAGCATGGCTAAGGTAACGATCTTGGAAAAAAATCCATAACCGTATGATAGTAAGATAACTAGTCCATGCCTAAAATCACATCGAAATCCAGCATATCCAGAATAATAAGATTAGCATAAGTATCAACATCACTAACTATCATAATACATTATCTGAATACTCGATTGACTACTAAAGAAATATCCATGGGAGTAGATACATACAATGAAACAGATAATAAATCACTAATAAATTCCAGTAGTGGTGCATAATAATTAGATATATAAGAATAAGCGGATTCGGGATCAAATAAAGTAAGAGACGACTTGCAGTATACCAAAATCATACAATTACTATAGCGTCTGAATTCTCAGTATTGGGTCGAGTAGGTATTGCATACAACTACCCCTCCTACCACTTGGCTATGCACCTAACCAATTTTCTGTCCTGCTAGACTAGCACCACCTCAATTACCCGGATAATAAAATGCCCTAGGTTTTGGCCCTAGAAAATTCTTGAGATTTAAGATCACTAACCTTGTAATGACTTACCATATGAGTTGTATAGTATGGGTACGAGTCAGGTGACCCAACTTATAAGGTGTCTAATAGGTGATGGTTAGGTTTCTATTATGGTTACGACTTGGTGGGTATAAGTTGTACGGTTTGGTGATGAGACATGATGTGATGTACTATGTTGTCTAGTGTCAATACCTTTGGATTCTATCTTACGTACGCGTAGACCATATGAGTTATATGATCTGGTCACGAATTGAGGTAATGGAGTCGTATGGTGAATAGTATGGGTGTCCCACTTTTTGTTCTATTTATGAATGGGTGGTACCAGTCGTGTTTTGTGGTGATGAGTTGGAGGGTCAACTCGTAACCACCTACATAATTTTTACAGTAGATGTTGGTGGTAATTTGGATATTTCCCCTTTTAACTTGTTTTGACCCCATGACATAAAATACCTTTTGGGGATTCACTAACCTATTATTCTCAGTCAAATACTCTTAAAATCTCTCTCAAGCTCTTGGTTCAAAAAATGGCTAGGGTTTCTATAAGGTAATCAACTAGGGGTTTTCAAGAGTGAATCTCTTTGTCTTTCTTAGTGTCTAAGGCATGTTACTCCTCCCTCATTGTTATTTCAACTAAAAGTATATTTTAATTAATGATTTTTATGGTATTATTATGGTATTATTTTGGGTTTTGAACAGATGTTGGGAGTTTTGGTTGTTCATGGTTGGATAATGTTTTCCTATATTTTACTTATGGTTTTTCATGTTATAATTATGGTTTGAACATGTCGTTGCATGGGAATGGTTAATTGAAACTTAGTTTTGGTTTTGAAAACTATATGCCTTCAACATATTTGTTAAAATTCCAATAAGAATGTTTTTTCCACGTAGTTTAACTATTCTTGAAACCGTTGCATCGTATAAAAAGGTAATGGAACCTAATTTGGTTTGGACGGTTTTAAATGGTTTGGAAAGTCCTTAGTGGACATGGTAATGGTTTAATTGGAAATATTAGAGTTAAATTGATTTAATTGTTTTGGCAGGGGATAAATGGATAGACTTGCAAGCTCTAATTTTTGTATAATACCAATAGTTAATGCCTAAATAAAAAGACTCCTTGATAAATGGTTGTCTATGTGTGAATGATTTTAATATGGGATTAAAATGGGTCATGTTTGCAAAGTCGTAGAAGGTGGAGGTCTAGAGCAATACTAGAACTCATATTTGCCGACATGAGGTACGGTATTGATAACCTAAGTGCATGGTTCACACTATTGATATATATTTGTATCTTGGTTGACGTGGGGTCAGGTCATTCTCTGGTCTTCCTTGATACCTCTAATTTGTGCGACTAATATGTACCAGGGCCCTTTCAGCAGGGAGAGCTGAACCCATATAGCCCATGGGTAGTTTTAGGATGGCCAAGCTACATAACCCAGTTTAAGGTTTTAAATACATATTAAACATAATTTCCTTTCCCGGCATGGTATATATATATGTGTATGTGTGTGTGTGTAATTGCATATGGTTATTTACTTTTTTTTAAAAAAAATGGCATTATTTTATCCTTATTATTGAGTACATGCTAGCACTCACCCACTAACCGTCTTTGGGTACTTTATCCCCACGTGATGCAAGAATTGGCTATACTACTTTTCCTACTCAGTAACTTAGAATTGGGGACAGCTTTGTGTCAGATTGAAGTGGTGAGCTTTCATACTCTGGGAGAATCCATTTCATACTGTGTACTTATTTTATTTATTTTGTTTCTTGGACTTTAGTTTATGCTATGGTCAGTAGCATGTCCTGATCGAACGTTTTTTGATTTCGGTTAGAGGTTTTATGGGACTACTTTGGGCATGGACGGTGCTGGTATTGGTGTCATCCTTGGCATTGGTATTGGTATTGGGGTTGGAACCAGTTGGATGTGTGGTTAATAAATGTTGGATTATGATTATAGACTTTATATACTGACTTTAAATTATTATTATTTTATCTTAATATATGTTCGGAATTCATCTGACATAGGGTGTAGGGTGGTTACAGTTGGGTATTGGGGGTGGTCTCCGATCTCGGTGGGACTTAAGATGCCCGAAACAAGTAGGTCCTAGTTTGGGTCGTGCCAGATTATTATTAGATCCCTAGTTTTATGGTCAATTGGGATTCCATAAAGCCATGTCGAGTAGAGTCGCTTTTAAGGGTATGTAGCGCACCACACTCATAAGGGAGAGGCTACGAGTCATTTAGAAATATCTCTCTTTCTTGTGATCTATTTTCAAGCTGTAGAGTCTAAGGTCCTGAATTTTTCTATAATCCCTATTTGTTTGCTTTTCAGATCATGCCTCCTCGACGATCTGAAGCTCACAAAAACTCTTTTGTCTTACCTAAGGACAATGATGATGGGACCCATTCTACATTTGGGGTCCATACCTAATCTAGGGGTCCACTTCATGATTACCCTTCTGGAGTTCTACTAATTCCCTCCAGTCCTTCTCGAGCTCATCAAGCTGAAGTAATGAATGTGAGTTTCGTTAGTCTATCCATATAATGGCACAGTTGGTGGCCTCTCATGCCAAGCGAGGTGCTTCTGTTACTCCATCTTTTGAGGCCACAATAGTTAGCCAGTTCATGAGGATGAATCCTTCAACCTTTACTGGTGTTAAGGTGAAGAAGAATCCTCAAGATTTTTTAGATGAGATGGAAAATATTCTTCTATATTATAAATGTGATTAATGTAAAAGGCATGGAGTTTTTCATCTACCAACTGAAGAATATGGCATATAAGTGGTACGAGGAATGGGACTAGTCAAGGGGTAACAAGGTTGATTCAGCCCTATGGGAGAATTTCTTTAACGCTTTCCTGGACTGCTTCTTTTCTCAAGATTTAAGGGAAGAAAAGGCAAAAGAGTTTGTTAATCTGAAGTAAGGCAGGATGCCAGTCAAGGAGTATGCCTTGAAGTTCCACCAGCTATCTCGCAATGCTTCGGAGTTAGTTTCTAGCATGAATTCTAGAATGAGAAAGTTTGCTTCTAGGTTATCTCGAGACTTAATTTTGAAAGGTAAGGAAGCCTTGTTGATCAAGTACATGGATATCTGTAAGTTGGTTATATACATGCAGCAGGTGGAGGAGGAAAACAAGAACCAGGCTGAGGTAGGGAAGAGGCAGTACGAGAATTTTAAATTCTCTGAGCAAGGTGGTGGCCAACAACAGAGTAGCACGGATGATGGGAAGTGTCCCAAAAAAAGGTTAGGCAATTTTGGGTCTTACTCGACGGCTAAACTTCCAACTCAAAGGCGTCGGGAGACAGGTGTTTCTAAGGTGGCAACAACTATAGGGAAAAGGGTGCCCAATCTCAGGCTAATGAGGCCCAGTCAGCTCCATCATATAATCTCTGTAGATTTTATGGTAGATTGTATCATGGTTACTGTAATCAAGTAAAGGACAAGTACTTTAGTTGTGCTCATCTAGGGCACATAGTTAGAAACTGTCTACTGGCCAAGGTTTTTTGGGGGCTGAACAAGGTTTCATTTGCCTCTTCATTATCTCCAGCACCAAAGGGTGCACCATCTGGCTCCGGCATGGGTCGGAACCATCTTTATGCTCTCACTACCCAACCAAAGTTCAACGTATCACTTGATGTTGTGATTGGTACGTTGAAACTCTTTTCATATGATATGTACTATTTACTTAATTTAGGGTCCACTCTCTCTTATGTGACCTTATTTATGGCTGTGTATTTTGGTTTTAGTCCCGAGGCTATTTCGGACCCAAGAAACTATTCTAGATCTATTTGAATTAGATGTGGTTGATTTTGATGCTATATTGGGGATGGATTGGTCGCACTCGTGCTATGCATCTCTAGATTATCGGACCCATAAGTTCATCTTTAAATTCCCTAATGAGCTAGTTATTGAGTGAGGGGTAGTTCCCTAGCTCGTAAAGGGAAGTTCATATCAGATCTTAGAGCTCGGACATTAATCTCAAAGCGGTGACTCTATCATCTGGTCTAGGTTAAAGATTCTAATTGGGAGGGTCCTTCTTTGCATTCTTTCCTAGTGGTGAATGAATTTACTGAGGTATTCCCTAATGACCATCCTGGTGTTCCTCCTGGTAAAGAGATTATTTTGGTATTGATCTTATTCCAAACACTCATCCAATTTTTATTCCTCCGCATAAAATGGCTCCAGCTGAGTTAAGGGAGCTTAAGGAGCAACTAAAGGATCTGTTAGACAAGGGTTTCATTTTTCCTAGTATGTCCCCGTGGGGTGCACTGGTTTCAATCGTATGTAAGATGGATAATTCCCTTTAGATGTGTATTAATTACCAGTAGTTGAATAAGGTGATGGTAAAGAATAAGTACCCACCTCCAAGAAAAGATGATTTTTTTATCAGTTACAGGGTTCTAAGTTCTTATCCAAGATTGATCTTCAATCCAGGTATCATCAGTCAAATATCAGTGAGGTGGATATCCCTAAGAGTGCTTTCCGTACCCGGTATAGGTATTTTGAATTTTTTGTTGTTTCTTTTGGGTTGACTAATGCCCGGATGGTATTCATAGATTTTATGAATAGGGTCTTCCATCAGTTTCTGGATTTATTCACTATTATTTTCATAGATGACATTCTATTGTACTCTAAGAGTAAGGTGGATCATGTAAATCACCTCCGCATTGTATTGTAGACCTTGAAATAGTAGCAGTTGTATGCCAAATTTTTGAAATGTGAATTTTGGTTGAACTCTGTCACATTTTTTGGTTATATCATTTCAGGTGAAGGGATCATAGTGGATCCGCAGAAGGTTGCAGTGGTTAAGAAGTGGCCTAGACCTACGAATCCAATCAAGATTTGGAGCTTCTTGGGATTAGCGAGTTACTATAGAAATTTTGTGGAGAGTTTTTTTACTATAGCTGCCCAATTGACTAAGTTAACTCAGAAGAAGGTAAAGTTCTTATGGTATGATGCTTATGAGGGTAGTTTCAAGAAACTAAAGAATAAGTTGAATTTTGCTTCGATCTTGACTTTGTTGAAGGCAATGATGGGTTTGTGGTCTACTGTGATGCGTCCCATGTGGGTATTGGATGTAGCATGGCAAGTTAATAGCTTATGCCTCCAGACAGTTGAAGGTGCATGAGAAGAATTATCTGACTCATGAATTGGAAATGCTAGTTGTGGTATTCGTGTAGAAAATTTGGCATCACTAATTGTATGGGGTTCATGTGGATATCTTTTCTGATCATAAGAGCCTGCAATATGTGTTTTCTCACAAAGAGCTTAACCTCAGGCAAAGGAGATGTCTTAAGTTTCTCAAGGATTATGATATGAGTCTTCACTACCACCCAGGTAAAGCTAACATGGTTGTTAATGCTCTTCGCAAGTTTCCATGGGAGTCTAGTTCATATGGATAAGGAGAAGTTGGAGTTGGTGGAGGATATTCACCATTTGGCTAACCTTAGAGTTCGCCTCTTGAACTCCAAGAAAGGTAGTATGTTTATACGGAAAGTGGTGCGGTCGTTTCTTAGTGCTAAAATCAAGGAGAAACAGATGTTAGATCCTAGGTTGATGAGGATCAAGGGTGATGTAAGTGGTCAAAAGGTGTTGTCCATTGATATTATTGGTGATGGTACCTTGCGGTACCAAGAAAGATTATATGTTCCTGATGTAGATGGTTTGCTAGAGAGGTTCTTGGATGAGGCACATGAATCGTTCTATGTTATTCATCCAAGTTCGACAAAAATGTATCATAACCTTAAGGTGATGTATTAGTGGAACAATATAAAGAGGGATGTAGCTAGTTTTGTAGCCCAGTGCATGGTGTGCCAAAAAGTAAAAGTTGAGCACATGAGGCTCGGGGGATTGTATCAAGAAATTGAGTTACCGGAGTGGAAGTTTGAAATGATCAACATGGATTTCGTTATCGATCTTCTTCGGTATCAAAATTAATTTGATTCAGTTTCGGTCTTCATGGATAGGATGACAAAGGCGGCTCACTTTTTTCCAGTGAGGACTAATTTCTCGACTGAGGATTATGCAAGGTTGTACCTCTAAGTGATTGTGAAGTTGCATGCGGAACCTGTTTCTATCATCTCTGATCATAGTACGCAATTTTTCATCTCACTTTTGGTGGTCGTTTTAAAAGGGTTTGGGGACCAAGGTGAGTATTAGTACTATTTTTCCCCCGCAGTTGGATGGGCAAGAAGAAAGAACTATTTAAACATTAGATTATATGTTTCGTGCTTATGTGATTGATGATAGTGGTAGTTGGGTTGAGCACTTACCTCTTGTAGAGTTTTCCTATAATAATAGCTACCACTCTAGCATTGGGATGGATCCATTTAAAGTTTTGTATGGTAGGAGGTGTAGGTCTCCTATTGGGTGGTTTGAGGTTGGTAAGGCAGATATGTTTGGTCCGAACTTGGTTCACCAAGCTATGAAGAAGGTGATGGTTATTAGGGATAGGCTTAAGGCTGTCCAAAGTCGCCAAAAGTCCTATGTGGATGTGAGTTGTCGGATGTTGGAGTTTGAGGTTGAGGATAGGGTATTCCTAAAGGTGTCTCCTATGAAATGAGTGATGCAGTTTGGGAAAAGGGGAAGCTCGGTCCCTAATATATCGTTTTGTACTTGATTTTGAGGATGGTTGGCAATGTGGCATATGATTTGGAGTTGCCTTCTAGTTTGAGATCTATTCACCTGGTATACCATGTTTCTATGTTGAGGAAGTTTATAGGTGATCTATCATAAATTATGCCTACTAAAGATATTGGTATTTTAGATTTCCTATCTTTTAAGGAGATCCTAGTAGAGATCTTGGATCGGCAGGTTTGTCGGTTGCAGACCAAGGATGTGGCCTTGGTAAAGGTTCTATGGAGGAACCACAAAGTGGAAGAGGCTACATGGGAATCTAAAGAGTACATGAAGTCCAAGTATCCATTCCTATTCCTCGTTCTAGAAATTCTCTCTAAAGGTATGTGTTATTCTTAACATCTTTGTTTTCTGTCTTTGTTCAAGTTAAAAAGGGGAAATTCCTAGGTGTTTTTTTTTATGTCTTAAAGTTAAGAGTATAGATGTTTGGGTTTTATGCAATCATTCGAGGACTAATGATCCAAGTGGAGGAGAATTGAAACACCATGGGTTTTGTCCCTTGCAAATTTCCTGAACTTTGAGCTCACTGCCCTTGTAACGACTCACCATACGAGTCGTATGGCATGGTTATAGGTCTGGCGACCCAACTCGTAAGGTGTCCAGTGGGTAATGGTTAGGTTTTTGTTATGGTTATGACTTGCTAGGTACAGGTCATAAGGTTTGGTGACGATTAATGGTGAGAAGTCGTATGTTGTCCAGTGTCAATCCCCTTGGATTCTGTCTTAGGTACGATTGGTCCATATGAGTCATATGGTTTGTTCATTAGTTAAGGTAATGGAGTCGTATGGTGAACAGTGTGTGGGTATCCAACTTTTTGTTTTGGTTACAACTGGATGGTACCAGTTGTATGTTATGGTGACGAGTTGGCGGGTCAACTTGTAACCACCTGCGGGATTTTTATAGTAGATGTTAGGGGTATTCTGGATATTTCCCCTCTTAAATCCTTTTGACTCCATGACATAAAACACTTTTTAGGGCTTTATTAACCTATTTGCTCAATCAAACACTCATAAAATCTCTCTCAAGCTCTTGGTTCAAGAAAAGTCTAGGGTTTCTACAAGGAAATCAATTGGGGGATTTCAAGAGTGAATCTCTCCATCTTCCTTGGTGTTTAATGCATGTTAATCCTCCCTCATTGTTAGTTCAACTAAAAACATATTTTAATGAATGGTTTTCATGGTATTATTGTAGTATTATTTTGGATTTTGAAATAGTTGTTGGGGGTTTTGCTTGTTCATGGTTGGATAATGCTTTTCCATGTTTTACTTATGGTTTTTCATGTTATAATTATGGTTTGAACATTTTGTTTCATGGGAATGGTCAATTGATTCTTGGTTTTGGTTTTGGAAACTATATGGCCTCAACATGTTTGTTAAAATGCTAATGAGAATGCTCTTGTCATATAGTTTAACTATTCTTGAAACCTAGCATTGTATAAAAAGGTAATGGAACCTAAATTGGTTTGGATGGTTTTAAATGGTTTGGAAAGGCCTTGGTGGCCATGGTAATGGTTTAATGGAAGTTTTGGAGTCAAATTGGTTTAGTGGCTTTGGTATGGGATAAATGGATAAACTTGCAAGCTCTAATTTTTGTATGACGATACCAATGGTAATGCCTAACTAATAAGACTCCTTGGTAAATGGTTAGTTATGTGTGAATGGTTTTAATATGGGCTTAAAGAGGGGTCTTGTTATCAAAGACGTAGAGGATGGAGGTCCCGGGGGACCAATACTGGAAACTCATGTTTACCGACATTAGGTACGGTTTTGATGCCCTGTGTGGATGGTTCAAACTATTGATATATAGTTGTATCTTAGTTGACGTGGGGTCGGGGAATTCCCTGGTCTTCATTGAAACCTCTAGTTCATACGACTAATATGCACTGGGGTCCTTTCAGTAGGGGGAGATAAACCCATATAGCCCATGGATAGTTTTAGGACGGCAAAATTACATAACCCAGGTTAAGGTTTTAAATGCATGCTAAACTCGGTTTCCTTTCCCGGTATGGTATATATGTGTGTGTATGTATGTGATTGTATATGGTTATTTACATTGGTTTGAATAATGGAAGTATTTTATCCTTATTCCTGAGAACATGCTAGCGCTCTTCCGCAAACCATCTCCGGGCATTGTATCCTCACGTGATACAGGAACTGGCCATACTACTCCTCCTTCTCAATGACTTAGATTTAGGGACAGCTTTGTATCAGACTGAAGGGGTGAGATTCCATACTCCAGGAGACTCCATTTCATGCTATGAACTTCTTTCATTTATTTTGTTTCTTGGACTTGGGTTTTGGCTATGGTTGGGGGCATGTCCCGACTGGATTTTCTTTGATTTTGGTTGAAGGATTTGTAGGACGACTTTAGGCATGGGCGGTGTTGGTACTGGTGTCAGCCTTGGCATTGGTATTGGTTTTAGGGTTCCTGGTTGGATGTTTGGTTAAGGAATGTTGGATTAGGATTATATACTTTAGATACTAACTTTAAATTATTATTGTTTTATCTTATTATATGTTTGAATTTTATCCTACATAGGGTGCAGCGCAGTTACGATTGGATATTGGGGGTGGTCCAGGTCCCGGTGGGACTTGAGATGCTGACATGACTAGCACCTGGTTTGAGTCGTGTCAGATAACCACCCCTACGACCTTGTGAACCACCTCTACCTGAGGGATAAATTACCTTAATTGGGGTAGCACCCTGGGCTTAAACAACCATTGCCCCATGACTAGGGCAATCTCATAAAAAATAATCGGGAAGCCCACAAGTAAAATAAGAGTCACGAGCTGAACTAGAACTCATAGATCCGACCGAACCAAAGTGACCACAAAGTCTAGCACGGCCTGAAAATGAACCTCTCAAAGACTGAGCATTGTCCTTACCAGGGCGACCACTAGTACCAAACTGATCTCCATCAGTGGTTTGAAGAGTTTCCTTAACTGGTCGACTAGCCTGAATCTAAGGCTGAAAAGATGAACTCAGAGGATACCCAACATGAGAACTACTACCTCTAAACCGGGAACTACTACGGCTCGCACCAAATCTACCCTGATACTTTGCCCTCTTATCACAACCCTCATGATGCATGTCCTCCATCACTCTAGAATGATTAGAAACCTCACCAAAAGTCCACCCACAGCAACTAGACTCTGGGTAGCTATCTGAATAGGGAGACTCAGTCCCCTCACAAAGCAGCGAACTCTCTCATACTCAATATCCAAAATAGAAGTTACATGCCTGGCCAACTTAAGGAAACGAGCCTCATACTAGGTGACATCTCAAAGAACTGGTTTCATGATAGGGGACAAGATCTAACTGGCCTGGAACTCTTTTTCTCTCCACTAGCGTCGAGCAGACAAATCCAACTAAAATATGTTGTAATCGACACCACGAGTCTCAATAAGGCCTAATCCACGAAGCCTATCCTCACAAGTAGTTAGAAACTCAAGTGCATCCTCTCCAGGAGCACCAAAAAACTATATGGAGCCAGCCTCAGAAACCTACCCAACACCATCTGCTCCTCAGCAGACATAGCAGGCTGGGTCACAACTGGATAAGAATCTATCAGTGAGCAACTACCGACATAGGAGGAACTCCAACTCCAGGAGCTGTAGTTGTAGGCTGCACTCCTATCCCAGTAGTTTGCGTACCATCAACAATACCCAACAACAGAACCAAGGATTCTGTATTAAATAAAGAGGGAATAAAACCTAGTGATGTTTGGGCTGGTCCCTGGCCCACCACTGGTTGTGGCAGAGGAATCTCTGGCTCAGGTGCAGGAATAGGGTTTTGGGGAGGCCTATCCAGATTCCTAATTGGGGATACATCACGAGGCTAAGTTTTGAGACCCTCATCACGCATAGCTGAAGCACGAGTCCTAGGCATCTACGAAAGAGTAAAGCCAAGAAAGTATCCTTCAAACCAACTCAGACTCTTAGCATGATATGATTGAAAGAAGTGAAGGACTCCTAAAAATGTCCCATAGCCTCCTGAAGATAGGAAACGGATGGTAACGTTCCGATCCGCGGGACTCTATTAGACGCTTGCTCTTGTACCAACATTATCGGTGAACCTAGGCTCTAATACCAATTAATCACGACCTGATTCACGATTCATGATGGCACCTACTAAAATCCACCAGTAGGTAAGACAACATCGTAACCCAAAGATAAGGCAATGGGTTACTTTGGTAGAAACGTCCAACATGGACCAAATATATGAACACAATTATAAGCAACAGTGTTCCACATAACATGAACCATATTACGAATACCAATCCGACGACCTGGTAATATCAATACAAGAGCATCTAAGTTTGACAATAGGAAATACAACATAAGTCAAAATGGTCTTATACAGTCGTCTTGAATACAAAAGAATAAATAAAGATAGAAGAGAAACGGCAACTCAAAACTTTAAGAGCTCACCCTGTCTCCAAAATATACACACTACAAGATCTCTAACTCAGCGGCGGCAACTAGTACTCGGGTCTGCACCAAAAAAGTATAGAAGTGTAGTATGAGTACTATAACAATGGTACGCAGTAGGCATCTTCGGTCGACTGAGATAAATCATAATATAAAGATGATATAAACTAAGACAATATCTATAAGTCAACATACGGAATCGAACATGAATCATCTTTATCATCACTGTATATAATCAATAATCGAACAAGAACAATACTATGACATATTCGTTCATCATGCGCCAATACCATTATATATAAGAAATAAATAATCCAAATGTAAAGTGTCACTAATACAATCACAATGGCAATAAGACCAAAATGATATACAAACATCCATTAAAGAATAAGAAAAAGAACCCACCACGGCGTCCCATACATCCGGGGAGTACACCCAAAAGAACATAAATTAAAAACTCATCACAGTGTCCCATACCACTGGAGAGTACATTAAAGAAACAACCATTATGGTAATTAAGGACATAACCAACTTCTCATTGTCCATGGTTTACCACCTATCATGTAAACGGTCATTAGCCAAGTTTATAATCATCTTCCATTACCATAATCAAAATACACATATCAAGTACTAATAACAATAGTCATATAGTCAATTAGACATCTAACTCATTAATATACTCTATCTACTCACTATTAACTAACCAACACTTATTATTAAACAACTAGTTTACTAGTCATCATAAGGCCTCCAAGCATTAGCCTAATCGATTCCTTATAAAATCCTCCTTCACAAAATAGCAACTAATTATTATTCACTAAATAGCCAACATCCACATCAAGTCAAGATGTACAACTAAACCATAATCACTATTTAACCAAAACTCATTCCTAATTATCATAGGTGCACTAGTCATCATATAGGAAAAGGTTACATATTATCAAACATAATTATATATCTATTAACCAATGCCTCTTACTAGTTAGCACCATAAATCTCTAAGTCAATATTTAAGTACCCAACAGTAATACATACTAGGCAATAATATCACTAACCATCAACAATGCTATGTCTATTATCATCATTAGCCATTTAACAACCATACTTACTAGTTACCATATTTTAACTAAACAAGGTTCACCAACTGGTATTCTAGGATTTTAGCCACCAAGTAATATAACCACTTTATATAGACAACTCCTTATCACATAATCTATTTTACTAGGTGAAATTCCATAATTTATCTATTTATTCAAGCCAAATGTATCCACTAGGTAAATCCTTAATTCTACGCATGATTTCACTTACCAATTAGTCTTAACTTATTATTCAGCATATTCTACTTCTATTCACTAATTAGCATTAACAAGAGCTATGCCGCTTAACAAGTGATTAATGGTAGAGAATTACAGATAACTTTCCAAGAAAAACATAATATCCCTAATGAACATACGAGCATAATCATACAAGGTCATAACCACACATATACATATATATTTATATATGTTTACCATTGATAGCATCACCAAAACAACAATATATCCTCCGGGTTAACCGGGTATCATGATAACATCAATACCTCTTTTAGGTTTACCGAGTATCATCATAGCATCAAAATATCATACAGTCTTGTCGGGAATCATCATAACATCAGTATATCCTCCGGCCTTGTCAGGCATCATTATAACATCAATATATTCTTTGTCCATGCCAGGCATCAACATAACATCAATATATACTCTGGCCTTATTGGGCATAAACATAACATCAAACATATCCTACGGTCTTGCCGGGCATCAACATATCACCAATATACATCATGACATCAATATGAATATATATATAGCCAAATCAATAACAAATTCAAGCCCAATAAAGAATGGAGGGAAAAAGAAGTAAAAAAAGATACATCATCGCTCCTTACCATTTATTATCAATGTAATATATTAGTAGGTGCATGAGAATGTATATGCATATTATAGAAACATTACACACATTATCGGGCTTAACACGATTGTTAGCATGGTCAATAACAAGCCGTGGTTATACTTTCTAGAACCCCTCTTTATTAGCATGATTTACAATATTGGCATAAAAGGGTTCTTTTACACAAACATTAGTTTAGTCACTAGGCCTGAACATAATATGAGTAATAACAAAATCCAAGTCTCACATAGTAAACTAGACAATAAGTTAAGTGATAACATAGCCATAGGTTCAATTCACAATACTTTCCAATGCTATCCAAATAATGATAATAAGATAATCAATCAAGTATGAGAATTATTCCCAAATCAACATCATGAATAAACTATTTATCGGGTTTAGCCATCATATTACCAAAAGCATATTCTAAACGTTTAACTAGCATCTAAGTCGCTAGTGAATTACATAATCCAAGCTTAATGTGGTCAAGTTTCACTTTTAGTATCTTGAATCATCTCTTCAAGTATAACTTCTACCTGAGACTAGAATAAGTCATCTACATTATGCCTTAAAGGTTTACCAATCCACACTAGTCCTATGGTGCAACTCTTCCTAAAGTATTACCCTTAGTTCATTCAAAGAATCTAAGGCAATTTCATAACTACATATGTCTAGGGTCAATTTACTCTTAGTATGACTAAACAAGGTCACCCTCGTTGAATTATAACAACTAGAGCATTCACATTCTATTCATAAGATAACAAGTCCAACTAGCCAAGGTTCTAGACTATAGGTCAAGTATCAAACTTTACAAGTTCAATATCCAAGTGTTTCAACTAATACCAAACATTACCATTTATCATTCCAACACTACAAACCCTTCCCAATATTAACAAGATATCAAATTCATACTATAATGAAGCTCAATCTAACAAAAGTAAGCCTAACCAACCTCGAATCCAAATATACATGAACCAACAATCTTTGCTTTTCCTTTTGTGGAAGCTTCCCCAAGGATCCACACTATCAAAAACTTAATCTATGTATTAATATGAGAATATTAATACCCATATTGTACCATTGCGCTTCGAGTCCAAAACGACATCAAAAATCCCCAAGTGGGTCCCACATATGAAAATCAAGTTTTTGAGATCAACCTAATATTCAAACACAATTAGGGAGTTATAACCTTCAAGAATTTGGTACTAATCAAAAATTATAACCTTCAAAAATTTGGTGCTAATCAATCATATTTTCGGCTAAAATCAAGACTCAAGTTATTTGGGGTTTTGGGTCTAATAATAAAGAATTCAATACCAAAATTGAAGGAATATTACCTTATATACAACGTTAATCGCAAAAATACAAGATCTTCAAGCTTTCAATTAACACCCAACACACACATTAAAGACTACTCTCTCCATTAGGATTTTAGAGGTTAAGACAATGAAGAAATAACCAATTTTCATCCTAGGAGGGCATTTAAATGACCCATCCCCGGCCCTCAGAAATAGAAATCATGCACCCACGCTAGCCGCGATCATGGATATCGAAATCATGGTACCTCTAGCCAAATCAGAACATAACTAAAACTTAGAATTTTTTCAAATTTCGTCTAATGCATGGGGATGCATTTGAAACCCAATATAAGCAAAAAAATATGAAACCACACTGATTTTGACATTTTGGATGTGTTGGCAAAGTCAAATTTTCCATCAGAGGTCATTTTGACCAAATATAGTCCCCACACCTAAATTTCTAATTTCTCAACTTTCGATCAACTGGTCAAAATGAGTACGGGTACAGTGGGACCCAAACAAATGTTTACCCAACCTAAAATTAATATTCAGAAGCTGATGGCATAGTTGGAATTTTTATCCGACATTTTTACTGAAGTTTCCGTTTGGTGGCCTTTTGGAACTAGCAAAGACTTCTAAATAGGGAAATAGTTCTAAAAACCAAACGAACTGCCTGGTAACCAAAATATTAATTCCAACAAGTCATAAATAACTTGGGGCAGCTATGGGAAATCTCTAATGGCGAAGATAAGTGAAATCACGTGAAATAACCTAAAGCATCATTACAATTGAGTACCCATTATTTTGGTACTCATACTATATTTTTTATCTTTTTGGTGCAGATCTAAGTACTAGCTATCATCGGTGATTGATTTTTTAAGATAGGGTGAGCTCTTGGAGTTTAAATCATCCAATTTCCTTCTATATTTTAAGTTTAGTCTTAGTATTCGTGGCAGATGTATTGACTATTCCAAACTTTGAATTGTATTTATACTATTAGATATTTTTGTACTAGATCTACCAGGTTTTGGGATTGGTATCTTATTTAACTATTTATCCACTTAGAACACTTTGTGTATTTATAACTTGTGTTTATCGAATTTTGCCTATGCTGGGTATTACTTATCGAATTAACCCATTGCATTAGCTCTGGGTTATGATATCAGCTCTACTGGTAGGATTTGGTAGGTGACATCATGACTCATAAATTGGGTCATGATAAGTTGAGGATTAGAGCTTTGAATATTTCAAAGATAGCTATTCAGACTCAATATGGTCGTTATAAGTCATGGTCATGTCCTTTAGGTTGGACAATGCCCCTGCCATGTATATGGAGTTAATGAAATAGGTGTTTTGATCGTATCTCAACCCTTTATTATTGTATTTATGGATGATATCTTGGTGTATTCCAAGAGTGAGGCTGATCGTAGGGAGCATTTGTATATTGTGCTTCAGAGATTGAGGGATAAGAAGCTATATGTTAAGTTCTCCAAGTATGAGTTTTGGTTGAAGTTATTTTCTTTCTGGGGTCATATGGTGACTAAGGAAGGTATTATAGCTGATCCAACAAAGGTTGCAGAGGTTCATGGTTGGGCTAGAACTACTTCGCCCATCGAGATTCAGAGTTATATTGGCTTGATAAGTTATTATTAGTATTTTGTTAAGGTTTTCTAATCTATTCCATCTTTTTTGACTTAGTTGTCTTAGAATAAGATTTTTTTAAGTGGTCTGATGTTTGTGAGTTGAGCTTTCAAAAGCTAAGGGATTTATTGACTTCAGCTCCTATTTTGGCTCTGCCCAAAGAGGGCTTGGGCTTTAGCGCCATTGGCATGAGTTTCTTAAGGATTATGACTTGACTATTCTCTATCATTCGGGAAAGGCTAATGTGGTTGCAGATGCCTTGAGAGAAAAGTCGACTAGCATGGGTAGCTTGGCGCATCTTTTGACCTAAGAGAGGCCTTTAGCCTTAGATGTTCAATATTTAGCTAACCATATAGTTAAGCTTGATATTTTGAAAGTGTGTTTGGGTATTTATGGAGGCTAGATATTATTTGAAGGAGTATATTCGAGTTAATCAGTTTGATGACGTTGGATTGAGGTTGATTCAAAATACGGTGTTGAGTGAGAGGCTAAGGAAGCCTCACTTGATTTAGATAGTATTTTAAGGATTGGTGGTCGAGTTTGTGTACCAAGAGTGGGTGACTAGATTAGGTTGATCTTGGAGGAGGCTCATTATTCTAGATATTTCATCCATCCAGGTGTGACTAAGATATATCGTGACTTGAGATAGAACTACATGTAGGGTTGTATGAGGTGAGATATAGCAAATTTTTTGGCTTGTTGTACATGTTGTCAGCAGGTGAAGGCCGAGCATATGAGACCTGGTGGTTTTCTTCAGAGGTTACCCATTCCCAAGAGGAAGTGGGAATAAATCACCATGGACTTTATGATTGGTTTGCCGCGTACATCTCATGGTTATGGTAATATTTGGGTCATCATGGATCAATTGACCAAGTCAGCTCATTTTATTCTGATTCAGGTCTCTTTCAGTGTTGAGAGGTTAGCCTGTACCTTATTTGCGAGATTGTGTGACTTCATGGTGTACCAGTGTCTATCATTCAAATTAGGGTTCTATGTTCACTTCTTACTTTTGGAAGACTTTTCAGGATGAGTTGGGCACACGAGTTGATCTTAGCACAGTATTTTACCCCTAATGATATTCAGTAAGAGTGAACTATTCCGGTTTTGGAGAATATGCTCCGTGCTTGTGTGATAGATTTTGGTGGACAATGAGAGTAGTATTTGTCTTTAGCAGAGTTTGTATATAATAATACTACTATTTAAGTATAGATAGGACTCCTTTTGAGGCATTGTGTCGTAGGCGTTGTCATTTGCCAGTGGGTTGGTTTGATGTTTCTAAGGTTAGACCTCGAGGGATGAACTTGCTTCATGATTCTTTGGACAGAGTCCATATCATACAGGAAAGACTTTGAAAATCTCTAAGTAGATAGTAGTTTTATGAAGATCGTAAGCTTCGTGACTTGAGTTTGGTGTTGGTGCTTGTGTTTTTCTTTGAGTTTTACCCATGAAGGGGGTGATGAGGTTTGGGAAGAGGGGAAAGCTTAGCCCCAGGTATATTGGTCCATTTGAGATTCTTTGGACCGTTGGTGAAGTGGCCTATGAGTTAGTTTTGCCTCCAGATTTATCGGTTGTTCATCCAATTTTTCATGTTTTTATGTTTCGTTGTTACATTCTTGTTGAGTTTCATGTCATTTGTTAGGATTCGGTTTAGTTAGATAAGCGATTGTCTTTCGTTGAGGAGTCATTCTCCATTTTGGATAGTGATGTTAGACGGTTGCGCTCTAGAGTTATCCTTATGGTTAAGGTTCAATGGCAACATTGAGTTGTAAATAAGGCTACTGGGAGGTCAAGTCTGATATGCATAGTTCTTATCCCCATATCTTTGTTGATTCAGGTATTTCTTTGCCTTAGTTCGAGGATGAACTAGATTTTTAGTGGTGGAAGATGTAATGACCTGAAATTTAATGAAATATGTGTAATTTACGATATTGTGTGATTTGACTGCTTTACCCCTCCCCGTAGTTATATTATAGTATTTCTACGGTGTGGGTGTGATACGCATGGTTCTCAATGTATTTTGAAACCATTTGTGCGATATTATGATTTTTGGTGGCTTCGAGAGACTTATTATAGACTTGCATGGTTATCTTTTGATCCGTGCGATGGATGGCTGAACGAACTATGCCAGCATCTTTGGAATATCAATTTTAGGCTAGGTAGACCTGGTTTGGGTCTCGATGCACCCGATCTCATTTTTACCCATTGGTTGAAAAGTTAAAAAATTAGAAATATGGGTATGGGACCCATATTTGGCCGAAACAACCTCAGATGAAAAAACCAACTTTGCCAACACGTCCTGAACATCAATTTTAGGGTGTAACATGTTTGATTGGGTTTTATGGCTTTTAAATCTCATTTTTACCCTCGGTTTAGAGAATTGTGATTTTGGGTTTTGGGGGTCAACTCTGTGAAAATAATATTTTTTTCAAAAATCTGATCTCGCCATTGAGTCTGGTGTGTCAAATTTAGTATGGTTACATAGTTTGTTTGCATATATAAAACTCCAAACTAATCCCAAGCACCCCATTAAAATTCACTTGGACTTAAAAAAATCTAGTGCACCAAGTTGCTTGTGTAACCTGATGCATATAAGGTAAATCGAGCTCAAGGAATACGCTTTATACATAAAAAGACTGGTAACCCGGGTACAGTATAAAGAACCCTTTTTGCTCATTCTTTCATTTTTTTCTCTTGAGATCAAATCTTAATATAGTGTTGGAGCTTAAAAGTGAAGCATGTGAGAGCTTGGGAAGCCAGATTAACATCTATTTCTCGATTCTTTTACGAATTTAAGGTTAGATTTCATCCTTTTCTTACTTTAATCCTTGATTTAATTTTTCAAAACTCCAAAAAATTTAGGGTTTGATTTTAAACCACAATTTCTCTCCTTTTCACTTGAAAAATGTTTAATCCTATAATTACTAGTTTTTCAGAAATTTAACCTTCAAAACAACTTTGATTCTTGATTTTAACACGGATTTCAAAGATTTTACCCGGTAAATCTTTAAAATAATTTTTCTTTAATTTGAACCTCATTTTGACACGATTTGAATTGACTTTTCAGCTATAGATTCCTAACGGTTGGGGAACACATTTTTGAAGTAAAGTTACGATTTTGCTCTTCTTTTTTGGAAACTCATTTCGGGGGTCCGTTTTCACCCCGAACTAAAAGTAGACAATATGGATATCGTTGGCTTTGTTTTGATGCATAGATTCTATATTTTTTGGTTTTAGTTGATTTTGAGATCGTTCATGAAAAGTAAGGGCGTGAGTTCGAAGTGTAGAGAACCGATTTTGACATTCAAGGTAGGTTATGTTTTAACTTTTTCAGACTGGATTGGATAGTAAATAATAGTACAAAATACATGTTAAGGATGAGAACTAATAATGAAAAATGGCTATCTATGTGTTGTGCCCGTGTGGGGGCCTATATGTGATATAATTATTGAAATTGAGATATTACGTGATATGTATGGCCGTGTGGGGTCCTATATGATGTTGATAGCCTTGAATACATGTGAATAATTGTATGGTGTTGTTGCAGATGCCTATTGTGGTACCTTTGGTGTATTATGATATATATTCATACTTTTGACATATAAAAACATGTGAAAAATCATGGATAAATGGAAATAATAAGTGGATATTGGCTCATATGGTTATGGGAATGTATAATTGTGGTTGGTTGTGGAAATATATCATGTGGTTGGTTGTGGAAATACTTATTATGATTTATTGTGAGCATTACATCCTCATATCATACTCATTCATGAAACAAATGACACCAGTATGGAAACACCTGAGAAACACTACAATACCTTTTTATGACAGAAAATGTGACATCTTATAAAACCCTCCCTGAGATATATGTTGGGGAGGAGATATGGATATGGATATGTATATGGATATATATATATATATGTGGATTGTATATGGATTGACTAACCCCTCATGGGTTCCACATCTAAAGGCTTGTCTCCGTGGGTGTATATGGGGATTGTGCGATGATCCCGAATAGGACCTCGAGCATCATTGTCGTCATCATCATCATATATATTGCACTTTCTTTATTGTGTTTATGTTGTTCTTGTATTTCCATAATGACTTGTCATTTATCTATTTGTTCTATATCTTGACTTGTTAATGTCTAATTATTCCATCTTCCTTTAGTTATACTTGATGATCTTGATTTTACATATTCCTCTTTTGTTCTAATGTGTGTGATATTATTTATATTTGTATCCCTGTCTGATGTGTTGTTGTATTATATATGGATATTGTAGAACTATTGGTGCAAGCGGTGTGAGCTACCGTTGTGGGACATTTTCTGATTGCAAGTGGCTTGTCCTAAGTGTATATTTTGGATGCTTTATTTACTAATTTTCTTGGTCGTCCTACGATACCTACTGAGTACAAGTGGACCAGACTCATGCCTACCGCACCCTTTCGGTGCAGGTCCTGGCTCGAGTGTGCCCCAACCTGCTTGACTCGAGCGATTATTGGAGCTTTCAAGGTAGCTGTTGGCCTCCAGGCATCCGGATGTCTTCTATTACCTTTCATATAGACTATGTCTTTACTTTTATTTCAGATACAGAGTTTATCTTGTATTTGGATATCTTATGCATTTTATTTGGATTTGATTTATACTATATACGTTCGTATATTGTTGACACCAGGTTTTAGGAGTTATGGTTGCATTGTTGATTATATAAAACAAATATGGAAATTCATGGATGGTTGGAAACAATATGCCTACTACGTATTGTGGTACCAAATGTTTATTGTGATGTATTCATAGTCTATTGGCATATGAAACATGTGGAAATTCAAGGATGGATGGAGATAATGAGTGCATGTTGGCTCACATGACTATGAAAATATATCATTATGGTTGGTTATGGAAATACATCATGTGGTTGGTTGTGAAAATACTCATTATAATTGATTGTGAGCATTACATCCCCATATCATACTCATTGATAAAATAAATGGTACCACTTTGGAAATACTGAGAAATACTAATAAACACTGGCAACATCTTTTTATAAAACCCTCCTTGAGGGATGTGCCAAAGAAGAGATATTGTGATACCATATAAAACACTCCTCGAGGGATATGCCAAGGAGGAGATATAATATATGGATTGCATATGGGTTGACGAACCCCTCATGGGTCGTCAGAAAGTTTTAGCTTTGTAGGTGTATACGAAGATTGTGTGACAGTCTTTAAGGTTGTACGAAAATCTCATGCATCATAATCATCATATGTATTGTAACTACTTCATTATGTTTGTGATATGATTGTGTATTCTGTTTTGACTCGTTACCCATACATTGTTCTATCTTCACTTACTTGTATTTGATGTTGTCATATATATTGTTTTCCTTGTTCCTTGTTTATATGTGGTATCAATGCATGCTCGTATTCTTGTCTTGTGATTTGTTGTATTATTTATGGATATTATAGAACTGTTAGTGCAAGCGGTGTGGGCTACCATTGTGGGACATTTTTTTATTGTAGGTGGCGTGCCCCTTTGTGTGTATTTTGTATTTCTTATTATCTACTTTGCTCGGTCGGCCTATGATACCTACTAAGTACAAGTGAACAGTACTCACACCTACTACGCCCTTTCAGTGCAGGTCCCAGTATAAGTGTTCCCCAATTTGGTTGATTCGGGCAACTATTGGAGCTTTCAAGATAGTGGATGATTTTCAAGCGTTCGAATGTCTTCTACTATCTTTCTCTATAGACTATGTCTTTACTTTCCAGAGATAGAGTTTATCTTATATTATGAACATCTTATGTATTTCATTTGAATTTCAAGTTCTATTAGATATGTTCTTACACTATTGACACCAGTTTTTTTAAATGTATGGTACTTTGGTTTATTTCTTTCTGCATTTATGATATTGTTATGATTTGGCTTCGTTCTGTAAGCTTTGCCTTGTTGGGGGTACTTCTGTCTTTTTCTCCTTTGTGTATAAGTTTGGGTGATAGGCTTACTTGTCAAGGTTTGCCGCAATAAGTGTCATCATGACGTTGTTCTTGGGTCGTGATAATTATTAAATAGAAAAAGATAAGAAAAATTATACCTTGTTTGAATTGGGAGCAACGTTCAGTTGAACTTTCTTAGTAAAAATAGGATGATGACAATCCTTCAGGCAATCTTTCATGCAAAAAGGATTGTTAATACATAAAAGTTTACATTTTTTCTCACAAGACATTTTCTCTTCACCATTACTTTCAACATTTGCTACAAAATCACAATGAGAAATAATACTACTATAATCTTTGTGAAATTCATGATTGAGAGAACTTTTGAATTTAATTGATATTTGGGATATGCTAGATGAAAGCAAAGTACCACTATTTATAATAAAAAATTTCATTCGAATTAAATTTTGGTCAAGTTATAATTAATGAAATTAAAAATTGAATTACACCCAAATAAATAAATGTAGTATAATTTGTTGTGTATATGTATAACTGTGATACTCCCTCCCTTCACTTTTACTTATCCAACATGTTAAAAATAAATCTCCATTTTTACTGGTCTAGTTTGAAAAATCAAGAGATAATTTATTATTGGATTCTAATTTATCCTTATTATTAACTATAGTCATCTTTCAAAATACTAAATTTATTATTTCAAAGAAGAGAAAGTACATCATTTCATCCTTGAACTGGTCCGCGTAACTTACTTTAGACCCTAAACTACATGGGTAATTATATACCCCTTAATAACTTTCAAGTAAATTTTATACCGCCCTAATAGCTGACATGGCAAATTTTTAAAGCTTCAGTGAATAAACGGGGAAAAAGGTAAAAAAAAAGGTGAGACCCACTTTTAAATTTTACAATTTTTCTTTCCTTCTTATTCCTCACACCCCACCACCCCTCTCTTCTCCTTCTTTGTTTTTTTTACTAATTCATTAAACAAACCTAACTAATTCAGGATTGAGGCAGATTGAATTGAAATTTGTAAGTAATAGTTAAAAGGAAAAGGTTAGGATTTGAAAGAACAACAACTAATGGTCAAACTTTCAATCTACTAATTCAAACATTATTTGGTGTCCTAAATTAGTTCTTGGTGTAAATCGGGGAAATTAGTTATTTCTGTATGAAGAAAAATCTGTGCACCATCCCCCTGCTCCTGTGAACCCAGGTTCAGTTGTACAATTTTTTTTTTAAAAAGGAAAAAAGGAGATAATCACCAGCTTATCATGTTCAGTTCATGTTTCACTCATAAAGACCCCAACTGTATTCTTAAAATCATAGTCTTCTTTTACTTTCCATCTTATTTATACTTCCTAATTTAACATTTTGCTTATATATCACCACCATAGATTTTCAAGGATTTCCAAAGTCTTTCACTTTCATTCCCAACCAAACCATCTTTGTTGTTGCCCGAAAAAATGCTCCACAGTTAGTATAGTTTTGAGACAATCGTTCTCTGCACTTTTTTCTGTTAGAGTCGTTAAATTTTTGAGAGAAATTAATGGCAGGACGAAAGCTGCTAAATTCTGGATACTCCAAGAAATTAGAGCCGGTGAAATTGGATTGGGGGTGTGGAAGTTGCAGATTCAAGAAAAGGAAGGAGGGGGGTATGTTCCAGATGAAGAACAGTGGTGGGGACAGTGTGGGGAAGGGGAGGCATTGAAGAAGAAAGGTTAGGAATAATATTTTTATATATATATGTTGGTTTGGAGGATTATTTTTCAAAAAAAAATTATTTACGTGCCTCTAACATGACGTGTGTGTACTACACTCTAGTAGTGAGAGTGGTATAAAATTCACTTGAAATTTATTAAGGGAGTATATAATTATCCGTGTAGTTTAGGATCTAAATTAAGTTAAGAGGATAAGTTTAGGGGTGAAATGATGTATTTTCTCTTCAAAGAATGACATAATAAAATTCTCATTCTATTTATTGGTCCTTAAGGAATATGTCAAGTCAATACTAGATAAATAGAAATGGACAGAGAAATTATTATTCAGATGATATATCACAACCCAAACTAATGGACCGTGTGGACACCTACGCTATCCTAAGTAGCTAGGAGAACCCTTATTACCCAACTAAAACATGCAGAAGACTTCTATTTTTAAAGGAATACTGGATTAATTGTAATAAAGTAAATTTAATATCAATAACTAAACTTTTTTCGAAAACTTCTTACAAACGTCCTTTCCTACCCCAAGACCTTGTCAAACATGTACAAGAGCTACCTATTATAGAATGAACTGACAGTAAAATAAATAACATAAAGACTCTAACATTTGCCAGGAAGGAAGTGTAGAAGTTAGTATGGAATATAGCCATCCATTGAGTGACTGCAAACTAACCTATATCCACTCTACACCCCAAGAAGGAATGTAGAAGAGTAGGGTCAATACAAACACACGTACTAGTAGGAATCTTCGGCCAACCAGTGTTAGTTCACATAATCATAAAATAGAACCAAAGAAAAGAAATCATGACATCTTAAATGGAATATAATTCAACTAAGGTTATAATATCATTATAACACTTTTTCTTTATAATTTACAATTCTCCAACTCTATTAACGAGATTATATTTACCACTAGCATAGTCCAGTCTCATTAATTCACATCATCTACCACAATGCAACACTAAACCATCACTATCACTCATTTATTTACATTACCTTTTCCACTACACATATATATAGAATAAACCCAGTAATCATAGACAACTCACACTAAACTCTCGAGCTAACAGTCAAACACTCTCTTATAACATTAAGAAATAATAAATAATCATTTGGGTAAACTATAATTACAATAAGTATAAATGGAGCAAGTTGACCAATATATAGAAAGTAAGCACAGAGTTTTACTTTTTCAAGAATATGTAACCCAATCAATCTCAAGGATACAATCAAGTAGGGAATACAAGTCAACTTATATCTAAGTAAGACACACTAGAGAACTCAAGTCGCATTAATAAACCTTATAAATACTATTGAAAAAGGTTCAATTCAATTATTGAAGTTTGGGATCGTTTCTTTCAGATTATTTATTGGATTCATTACTTTGGATCACTTAATTATCAATTTATTTATTATTATTATAATTACCATGTCGTCTCGTGGCATCCAATCCAATCACATCTCACAGCAAGACCAGAATTTAACATCTTGAGAAATCAATAAAGTCGCCATACTGGAATTTAACGTCGGCCACATTGCTACTAATAATCTTTTCATAAGTAAGAATTATGTTCTTCTAAACCTCGCAGTTAGAACATCATTAGCTCATTATCGGCTTATTAAACCACATGACCTTTCGAAATCAATAGTAATATGTACACACATGCTAAGGGATTTATTTTTGCTGGACTATTCATGACCTGCAGGGGATAATTCAAGTCCATGTACTGTACCGGCGTGGTACCCGATCCTCCATAAATAAGTAATATCAATATTCATATCGGCGTGCTACCTGATCCTCCATAAGTAAGTAATATTGATATTCATATCTGTACCAGTGTAGTACCCGATCCTCCATAACTATATTATATATATTTTATCAAATTCACACTATCTCTCAGGATACAATACGACGTACTAAATTTATAAGTGCACTTAAAATCATAAGGCAATTCGATCAAGTTCTTTTATTTATCAATATTTTGACACTCTCACGGGCATTATTTCAATAATTCATTATGATTATTAACAAGACATTAATAATATTACTTTAAAGAGTTATCATTATCAAACAAGCCTCTCATAGGCGCAATTCAACAAACCATCATTATCACCAATTTAGCCTCTCATTGGTATCCAATAGATATAGTATTTTCATCGATACCAAAATAAGAATACCATAAAATAAATCACAATTTAATACTTAAGCATATAAGTCACTATTGGAGCTTTAATTACTTATTAATTATTAAAAATACCACTACCTGCTTAAATACCGCAACTTGAGTTCTAACATCACCACCTATAACTAGAACATTCAAGTGTATCATTATCCTCTACCTCTTTACACATAATACAATCATCACACTAATTCAAGTCATTTATTCCTTAGATATTACTATGTTCATTAATATTAAATCTTAGCATAATTCTCCTTATCCTATTATTGTACAATACATACAACTTAGTACTATTATAACTCAACTAGGTTCATCACTAGAACAACTAAAAAACATCAGATTCATATACTACATTTACAACAATCTCCTTTCGAGCACATAATACATAATATCATAAATATCACCTAATCAATCAATAATATAGTTTTGGAGATTAAATTAAAGTTCATATATTTTTATCCACCTCAACTCCATGCCCACAGGCCTAGACGTGTTTTCTCCCATCAATTCTATGAAAATATAAAATAACACAGTATCAGTCTTTTATTCATTAACCTAGCCTACCTGGACGCCAAACTTTTGAAAGAAACAAGTTGCAGCAAGGATACTCTTTCCTTGCCTTCATGCCTAGGAATAATCAATTATCCAAAAATCAAGAAATTATAAGAGTAATTAAATTCTTCAAACAAATATCTTGGGGATTCAAACACATTAAATTTTACCCTTAATTAAAGATCTATATCATTCCTCAAGTTTAATTAATCATTAATTAGCTCTTTCAAATTTAACTCATCTAATTAATGAAGCTTTTATGCTAAAGGTCTCATCTTTACGAAATTCAAGGTTCCTAACCATCAAAATTCATAATATAGTTTACAAAATTCATGTTAGGAACCTTTAATTTATAATTTATAATTTATAATTTATAATCAGCTCTATCTCATATTAAAAACACCTGTGAGTTTTCTCTAAAAAACATTCATCATTAAAGGTCTTTCTAAGGATTCTAAGATTTTGAAGGATTAAAAAACAAAGATTATAATGAAAAAACTTACCTCAACGAAGAACTTTCACCTAATCTTTGGGAAATAAGCTCTCTAGGGTTGGGAAATGAAATTTGAGATTTTTAGACCTACAATAGCACTAAAGCTGATTTAAATACCACCAGAATTTTCGTTACAGCAAAATCCCATTTCAGCCCGGATAGTGGTCAGTAAAAAAAGTCATAACTTTTTACTCCAAATTCAAATTGACGAAATGTTTATTGCGTTGGAAAGAGGACTCAATGATCTTTAATTTGATGGGTATTGGGCTCCCTAACTCTTTATATTTTAGGAGATATGATCATTTGAAGTTGGCTCTAATAGAAACCCATATTGAAACTCTATTGGAAAGAAAGTTTTAAGCTTAACTTTGTGTTAGGAATATTGTATGACCTTAACTCATACCTAATAAACTTCCAAACTACAGAATTGATATTATTACTCATGAGTAATTTAATCCATCGAGCGTGAGTCTATATAGACACATCAAAATTTAAATCTTAGCCAAATAGTTTGAGGTGACACAATAAATTAAAAAGATGGATATTTTGGACTCAAGTTAATATTGAAGAATGAAAATAAGATTTTTCATGAATTTATCATGGATAATTTAGTAACGACGAAATGGATCGTTACATGATATTACGTCAAACATACAGAAATAAAAATTTAACTGGTCTAAAACAACTTATGAAAGACAAAGGTATTTATTTATTAAAAATATATTAATTTGAGATTTATTGAAGTTATTTAATTTGAAATAATTGACTTGTAAACAAACTTAAATTTGATTTTTATAAAAAACAAAAGTGTTATATGGAGCCAGTTTATAAGTCAATTAATTTAGAATAATTTTCTTATAAACATACTTAAAACGATATCATGATTCTTGAAACTCCACAAAAATTTCATGCAAGTTTCAATATCCTTAACTTCATAAATGGATATTACTTCCTCCATTTTTTTTATTTGCATCATTTGGGTGTGCTTATATTCTTAAATATTTTCTCCTTATATCTATCAAAAATACTTAGAAGAAAATTTTTCTATTATGCCCTTATTCAACAAATGTAATCATTATTGATTTAGAAAGAGGTATAACATTTAATTAGGGGTACTTTGGTAAAACTATATTTAATTTTACAAGATTAAGGGATTTATTAAGGAGTCTACTCAACCCAGCTGGTGCAAATAAAAAGGAATGAAGAGAGTATTATCCTTCATTTATTACGTACAGTAAGCTAACCATTACCCCCTCCGTTTCATTTTACTTGCCTCTTTTAACTTGGCACACTCATTCAAATAACATTAATTAGAAGTGTATTTTACAAAAGTAACCCTAGTAATGATGTTTTGAAACTCTAAATCTAATTATTATGATTTTTTTTAGTTATTTAACACTGAGGGTAATATGAAAAAGAAGTAATAAAATGGTCTTAATTTGCAAAATGGACAACTAATTTGAAACAAACACATTTAGAAAGAAGACCAAGTGAAATGAAATGGAGAGAGTACAATACTAGGATAGTAGTAATTATATAATCTGGTGATTATACAACATAGGAAATTTGACTATCTAAACTTTCACATTATTGGTGAAAATTTAATTTTCACTATTCCTACCCTGAATTTTGAAAAAAGAAAAATGTAATCACACTTTCAACAACAACAACAACAACAACAACAACAACAACAACATAGGAAATTTGACTATCTAAACTTTCACATTATTGGTGAAAATTTGATTTTCACTATTCCTACCCTGAATTTTGAAAAAAGAAAAACGTAATCATATTTTCAACAACAACAAATAGGAAATTTGACTATCTAAACTTTCACATTATTGGTGAAAAATTAATTTTCACTATTCCTACCCTCAATTTTGAAAAAAGAAAAATGTAATCACACTTTCAACAATAACAGCGGCGGCAGCAGCGGCGACGGCAACAGCAGCGGCGGGCAGCAATAACAACAACAACAATAAATCTTTTAATATCACATTTGATAATACAAATGATAATTACTTGAGTCAAATAAGTTAACACAAGTAATAGTATCATTGCCAATGTTATAAAGACATTGTTGACATTTTATTTTCTTAATTTGATGAAGGCCCTTATCGATTGTGCGAAAGGGTTTAGCAGGCTCGAAAACCTTCTTACTTTTAAGAAAAAGAATCATCTTGTCAGTCACAAATTTGTGATGAAATTGTTACGAAACTTTATTTTCAAAAAAAATTATGATGAATTTATATGTCTATCTTGCATAAATATAATCCTCCTTAATGAATTTCATCATAACTTCATACTAGAAATAGACATTATAAGTCGTATATTTGCTTTTTTTGTAATGTCGTCACCTGATGTCACTACCTAAAATAGAAAATAAAACAAAAATTAAGTAAAGACAAGTTAAGCGAGACTTCTAGAGCAAAGTCAGGCCAATACAAGTATAATTATAGCAGAAGTCCGAAAGAGGTATCAAAAATCTCAATATATGATGTCATAAGTGTAGAGCATCTCAATAACCAACCGAATATTGAATAATACATAATCTATCTCTAAGTCATAAGTAAGACAAACAAATATAGACGAGGTCTGAATCAACCTCGAACTCTAAAACGCATCAGTATCTCGAAGATCCAAAATCTTTGCACAAAGATCTACCACCTCATCTGGTACTCGAACTACGATCTGTACCAAAAGAACACAGTAGGAGTGAGTACGATCTACTTGTACTCAGTATGTGTCATATACTAATTGAGCGAAGTAGAAAATAAGATAAATAGAATATGTTATGAGGACGCGACCTGCAAGTAGAAAAGTTTTCAAACTGTAACTCACGTCGTCTCCACTAACAGTTCCAGCATATACATATATCATCATGGGAAAAGCATACATAAAGGCATAACTAAAAGCTAAATAACACATAAACACATATTGGAAAGAACAGAATATGCAAATGCAATGCGATGTATGATGAAGTGAAATGGTTGAAAGTTATCGCATGACTTTTCGTACATACCTATCGAGCCTCATTACTCCCAAAATAGGACTCATGGGGGTTCGTAATTCGTATACTATCTCAAACTTCCACCAATCTCAGTCTCGTGTCTCAATCTACCCGTCTAACACATCTTTTGGTCTAGGTATTTTTTAAAGTGTCATTATTTTTTTAAAAAATCGATGTTCCTCAATGGTACCGATATCTCATGATTGTGTATGTATACAATGAGGATATAATGCTCATAATCTAACTGTATGAAGATATTTAATCCATTCAATACTTATACGAGTGAGCTCATAAATCAACTCAATATGTCAATAATTCATGAGATCGTTTCTAGTTGGGCTCCATTAGAATAAACAAGCATATAAGACATCATTAATATTGTATCAATCCATTACTCTGGTGTTTCTACCATGATAAAGGCAAACAATGCTTATATAGTATCATAAGCCAACAAATTTAGAAAATAAGCCCGCACACGAGCATCACACAATATATAATAACTCAAAAAAACACATTCCATAGTTATCTTTCCCAACCATAGCATGCTTTACTTATTCATTAACTACCCACCCAGTCAGAAGAAAGTTAAGCCATGACCTATATCAAAACGATGAAATATAAGTCTAAAGTCCTTCAATACGGAGATTTTCCTTTTTGGACAGCCTCAGAATCAACTACAATATACAAATATAGCACCTACACATTAAAAGAACACTAATGATAATCATATTGCCCAAATTTTTGGGTTCAGAACGAGTTTGAAAAATGAGTTCGTAAACAAAAAAGGGTAAAATGAAAATTCTATTTTAGAAATATGTTTTTCGTGGTTAAATAAATCTACAATTGAAACTCATGCGAAAACGAGTTTAAAACGAGGTCTAAATAGAAGAAAAACTATTTTTAAGCTTTACAACAAAAGCCCTAAAAAATTATCTCAAAATCATGATTAAAAGGTATTTTCAAAGATGTAATTAATGAAAAATAATGAGGATATGAGTTTAGATGTTACCCACATGAAACACGAAAAAGAAACCCTCGAAAATCATCTTTTTCGAAGCTTGGAGGTTCAAAAATTAAAGAAATTTGCGAAAATGGGATATTTATACTGTTCTGTGAAGTACCTAGGAAACGCGGTCAACCTTAACGCAAGGCCGGCTTCAGCATAAAGCAACTGAAGCCAAGGCTTTCCCATTTTTAGTAATTATAGGTTTATAATTTCATAATTTTTTTTCATTAGAAAATATTGAGAACATTTTTATATTTTTTCTATGTCATTTTAATGTTGTTTTAGCCCAAACAAATTATCTATTTAAAATTCAAGACTAAATTGACAATTGCTTCCAACTTCACATTTAACATTAAAGAAGATTTACTTTTAACACTGCTCAACATTTTTTTAAAAAAATAAATAAATAGGAGAAACTTAGTAAACTATATCTTGTATTTTATTATTTTGCTTAATGAATGTAAAAAAGAAAAGAAATTTTTAAAACTAAAATTAATAAAATTTTACTTAAAATCAACAATGTCTCAAGAAAATTGAATGAATTAGATATATTATCAATTGAAGGGGAATTATTTCGGGAAGATAATTTTATTAATATTTTTACATCTCAAGGACTTTTAAAATAGACTCTCTCTCCCTCTCTCTCTCTCTTTCTATATATATATCCGATAGCCTAAAGCGAAACTTCAAAATGACGCCTTTATTTATTTTCTCATATATATATTCATGAGAAAATAAATAAAGGCGTCATTTTGAAGTTTCGCTTTACGCTATCGGATATATTGAGCCGCCCCTGCCTTCACGCTCAGATGACTAGACCAACGATGGCTTTCACGTTCGGAGCCAAGGCTTCGCATTCGCAACGGCCTCGTTGCATCCGCAAAGGAGGTGGAAAACCTGATCGGGACTCGATTAACCCTTGCGATCATGACATAATATAGGGAAAATTTCTTTCCCTACATACACCACCAAGGACCCACATTCATAAAGAAGGTTCCATGCACCAGATATACTGCTCTCCAACTGAATGTGCATGTTACAAAGTCTCCGAACGGACCACTGGAATTCATTCGACCCCCCACAGAAATAAATCATATATGCCACTTGACAATTTTCGACTTTTAGAACTCAATGACGATGTCTAATTATCGAAAAAAGATTATTTTCATCATATTAACTCCCGAAACCCCTATAAAGCATATTTCACTTATTTTTCAAACGGATAGTGAAAATGCAAACTAAAGGCTTTGAACCCAAACCAACCCCGCTACTAGCCAAATATCATCATTTAAGATCTAATGGAACTGTTCAAATCATCATCCAGCACTCAGAAGGACAGATGTTGATCGAAGTCAACTATATGACTTTTAAAGCCTCTAAAAATCACAAACTTTCCCAGATCATTCTCAATCGCATAGGAAACTGTGTCAATCATCCACATACTCTAAAATCAACACATAGCAACTATGAAAAAGAAAAAAAATGATCAAAACACATAAAAAGTAAGATTTCACACTTCAGATCATTACACCTAGGACTTGTGAAACTAGAATTTATTGATGTCGAGCACCACACTTATCTTAAAAAGAAAATGTATATATTAAAAAAGAAAATCCATCATTTCCTCTCTAAACTTATCCGCATAACTTACTTTAGACCCTAAACTACACCGGTAATTATATACCCCCTTAATAACTTTTAAGTGAATTAAATACCACTTTAAATATATAATACCACTCTCACAACGGAGAGTGCATTACACAAGCTCACATGTCAGCGCCACACAAGAAAAATATTTTTAAAAAATAACTATTTCATATATAATTTAATACTAATATATATATATATATATATATATATATATATATATATATATATATATATATATATATATATATATATGTGTGTGTGTGTGTGTGTGTGTGTGTATGTATGTATGTATATAATTTATATATAAATATTTTTTTTAAAATGTTTTGTTCTTAAAATTCAGGTGAATTAAATACCACCTTAAATACATAATACCACTCTCACAACGGAGAGTGCATGACACGCGCTCACACGTCAACGCCACGCAAGAAAAGTATTTTTAAAAATAATTATTTCATATATAATTTAGTACTAATATATATATATATATATATATATATAAACTTCTAAAATAAATGGTTTGTTCTTCAACCCCCCCCCCCCCCCCTCCTCCCTTCATCTACAACTGCCACACTCACCCCCAAGGTGTTTTCTTCTTCAACCCCCCTACCTGCAATCGCCCCACACACCCCAACATGTTTTCTTCTTCAACCCCCCTCCCCCCCCCTTCTTCCCCACTCCCTTCCCATCATGAGCAACCGCACACCCACCCCGATTTTAAAAAATAGAATCTTTCAAAAATAACGGCACTTTGCTATAAACCCCTTCTTCCATGGCCACATTTTACATAATTACCATTTATAGCCGTTGTATTCGATTTTCATCCGTTGTATTCACTTTTACTCAGTAATCTGTATTCATAAAAAAACATAAATACACTACATATTTAGTCTCGCCAAAAACACTACCATTATTTTTTTGTCATTTTCTTATATTTTTTTCCTTTTCTTGTTTTCCCCCTTTTTTCTTCTTATTTTTTCTTATTTTTATTTTTTTCATTTCTTTCTCTTTTTTTTTTAATTTTTCCCTCTTTTTAATCCCTAACTTCTATTTTTATTTCTTCTTTTCTTTTCTTGGTTGATTTTTTGTTTTTTTTTTTGTACTTATTTTCTTTATCATTTTTTTTGTTCTATTTTATATTTTTTGTAGTTTTGAAAAATATGACTAGTCGAGCACAAGTCATGGATGATAACATAAATACCACAATTATTTATAGTATTTGTAGTCACACCGTCATTTATATTTTTACATTTATTGATACACTATATTTGTATTTCATAGTTCGCGCTTGTATTTGTATTTGTTAGTTTACACCATCATTATATTTTATATAATTCGCACTTGTATTTTAAAGAACTATTTTATATTTGTATTTTATAATTGACTGCATATTACATTGAATTATATTTATATTATGGTTTTATTGTGTTTGTATATTTAGATTATATTTGAATTATACTTGTATTTGTATTCTATTTTTGTCGATACCTTTTTATTTTTAAAAAATTATTTTGTATTTGTATTTGTAAGTTGATTGCATATTGTATTTAGCCGTGACTATGTAAAATTTATCATTTGTATTTGTATACAAACAAGAAAATGCATTAATTGTATTTTCTTAATTCTAAAATATAAATATGTAATGTATCATTTGATATAAATATACCGTTTTACATTTGTATATCAAAATTATCATTCATATTTGTAAATAAGAAAATATCACTTGATACAAATACAATTACAAACAAATGAAATAAATGATTTTACAAATACAAATACAATATGTATTTGTGTATATTGTATTTGTATAAAAATTTGAATTGTATTTATTTGTATCAATAAATACAACTCATATCAATAAATACAAACAAGTATTCGTAGAAAGAAAATCAATCGTTCCTTTTCAATAATTAAAAAATAAAAATGATAGTTCGCACTTGTATTTGTATGTTATAGTTCGCATTTGTATTTGGATTTGTATTTTATAGTTTGCACTTATATTTGTATGTTAAGTTCGCATTTGTATTTGTACTAGTTTAGCCGCATGTGCCTCGCACTTGTAACTTTTGATTATTGAAAATTAGATGATGTTGTCTATTGTGAAGATTTTTAATAAAGTGCAAAAAGTTCAAATTCTTCACACTTTAATATGTATTTTATCGCCAGAAATTTCAAGTAGTTAATAAATTGTCACCTTTGCATTTGTCATGCAATACTTTTTTTCTTGCTGCTAGAGGTTAAGAGAAACGCATCAATTTGAATCATATTTGTAGTACGATTTTTTTATTTTTTCTATATTTAAGATCTTTTCTTATTTTTAAAGTTAAATCTTTAGAAAATCTTTGACTACTTATTTAATTTTTTTAAAATTTGGTACTTCTTATATTTTTCTTAATCTAACGCTTTCATATTTATGTCTAGATTTTTCAAATCTTCTTAAAATCAACTTTAGTTGATTTAGAATTCCTAAACTAACAAAAAAGGTATTAGTTATTATTAATTTATGACTTCTAATAAGGAAAGGTTTTATATAAATATTTAATTAATTTTCAACTATTAAATATTAGAAAAATAGTAAAAAAAATAATTTTGTCTAAAGCAGACACTTTTAATGATGGGCAAAAAAGTTCAAATAATATTTTTAAGGTCCTTCACACTTTTTAATACAGTATAGATATAGATATAGATTATAATTTTATCAATAAAAATTTGGATTATTAGTTTACCATATATAAATTGAAAAACCTGTCCAAAATAAATTAGGATATACTTTATTATTACTTTACAATTTTATCAAGGACATAAAAGTCGATCAATAATATTTAGATCGATCTTTAGCCTTTTTTTTGTGTTAAGAATTATTAGTCTTTTGAATTGTGCTTTATTTTAGAATACTCTTTTGCAACTTGAAATATATTTTATCTTATTATTTTCTTAACTTTGTGGAATGTATTTTGGATAGAAACTCTTAATTTTAAAGTTCATTTTAGATTGGGACAAAGGAGGGAGGTCGTGTAAAATTAAAAGAGGCTTGGTCGTTTGGACCATCTTTGACATTTTTTTTTCACTCACCCTCTAGATTAGGTCTCATAACACAAATTTACCTTATGATTTAATTTTAAAGAATTAGAGGTAAGTGTTGTGCTAACTGGACAATCTTGTTTATTGCTTACTCGGCGTATTATTGCAATTTTAACTCTATGTTTAACGCTTCGATGCAACATCTTAATTTTCATTGGCTTGACATCTCATATTTCTATCACCTTGTCACAAATGTCTATTTCAATTTCAATTCGTATTCGGTGGAAAAAAAACTTCAATTTCTATTATTTCACAATGTTAATAATGATGAAAGGAGGCATGAAATTAAATATATTTAAAGTACATAAAAAAGACATGCGACGTCAAATAAAAAAGAGAAGAGCTTCATGAATATGACAATTAAGTATCATGATTAAAATAAAGGATTGACGAAGAAGTTTACCTCTGATGATATGTCGATTTGTAGATGTCGTTATCTATTCATAATAGTTTATATTAATATAAAAAAAAAAATTTGTAACTTTTTCAAACAACGAAAATAATATTAAATAGTCAATATAATTTCCAAACAAAGAAGCTTTCGACACAATTGTCAATCATAAAATATTTTTTTGACCTCACCGTCAACATTGCTAATTTATATGATAAAAAAAAAGGTATATAAGCAAAAGAAATCTTAGAAATCCAACTCCACAAATGGGAAGGTCGAGGCATTGAATTTTCTTCACCTTTGATTTTGTAAGAATCAATCAATATTTTCAATTCTTTCATGACTCTTTCCGAGGCAATTGATTTGTAATCAAAAATCACAAGTGTTTAAATAGATGAAACAGAGAAAACGATGATATAATATTTATGGCAAAAAGTTGGCAAAGACAATAATATTTATGGTAAAAAGTAGGCAAAGGCGACAGTTTTTTTTGTGAAAAACCTTGGGAGAATCTTGAAAAAATATGGTTTTTACTAATTTGGACAAAAAATTATTAGACAATAGAGCACAAATTTGGAAAAAATTAAATTCAAATATGGACAAAATTTTTTGGCATGGAAAAAGACGGTTACTTTAATAACAAATTTGGACAAAACTGAATAATTTAATTGTAGAAAATAATTTCTATATTTAATAGTAGAAAAAAAAAAGACGATTTTATCTAAAGCAGAGCCTTTTAATGAAGGATAAAAAGCTTAAATCACTTTTATAAGGGTCTTCATGCTTTTAATATATTATACATATAGATTATAGATTTTATAGTTTGTACTTGCATTTGTATGTTATAATTCGCATTTGTATTTGTATTTTATAATTCGCACTTATATTTGTATTTGCTAGTTCGCATAAATGAAAAGGAGGAGAAAAAATGAAAAGGAAAAAAAAGAAGGAGAAAAATTGAGAGAAAAAGAAGGATAAAAAAATAGAAAAAAAAGAAAAAAGAAAAAGAGAGTAATAAAAAATAAAGAAAAAATACAAAAAAAGAGGAGAAAAATGAAAAGGAAAAACGAAAAAAAAATGGTGAAAAAAGAAGAAAGAAAGAGAAAACAACAAAAAAAGGAAAAGAAAAAAAAACGAAAAAGGAAAACAGGAGGAGAATAATAGAAAATAGAAAAGGAGAGAAAATACATGAGAGGAGCTATGAATTGTAATTAGGAATAATTAATCGGCAAGAGCAGCTATGAATTGTAATTAATTGAAACTTAGGCTAAATAGGATAATTAGGATTTTATGTTTGCTAAGATATGTAGTTATCCCTTAAAAAGAAAAAACCTTCGATCCCACAACCGCACACCCACCCCCAATTAAGAAGAAAAACCTCTAATCCCACCCCATTTTCTTTCTTCTGCATCAATTTCATTTTCGTCAAACACACACCATTTTTTCTTCATCTATACTATTTTCGTTAAAGAGGTGGAGGATAGATGAGGCACCGGTTTAATTGACATTTTGATAGATGAAGAAGAAACATTTAAAATGCAATTTCTTGATTCTTTTATTTTAGCAATCAATAGAAAATAAGTAAATGATGCACATCTTTTGTGATGAGTTGATGATGATGATGATTTCTTTTTGGTAATTGGATGTAGCCATTTGAAGAAACTAGATAAAGGTGGGAAAAAAATCAAGTGATGAAAAATCTTTAAAGATTTTTTTTTGGAATTTTTGGTAAACTTTGCTTCTTCTTTTTTTTTTTGGTTGTTAAGGTTGATAGAGACGTTATATGGAGTTTTGTAATGGTGATTTTCTTGAAAAAGAGATGACGAAAAATTTGATAGTTGAGGTAGTGAGGGGGGGGGAGTTTTTTTTTTAATTTTCTTTTATATATATATATATATATATATATATATAAAAATTAATGGGGCCCTTTTCTTAAAAAAAAGGAAAAAAAACTTATTTTTTTAACTTTTCTTTTGGCCACGTCAACCTTAGGGGTTGAAATTAATTCAATATATAGTTATTAAGGGATATATAATTATTTATATAATTTAGGATATAAAGTAAGCTATGCGAACAAGTTCAGGAGGGAAATGATGTATTTTCTCTATTAAAAAATAAAGCTCAACAGCTCATTATAATTCATTTTTAGTGCATCTATAGCTAATGAAAGATACAACAACCAATCAAGATTCAAGAACATTGATCAAACTCGAAGAAAAATAATTAACTATATACTCCAAGCTTGGTAAGAAAGTAGATATACGAAGACATTTACTTAGTGACATTAGAAATAAATGACAAAAATATTGATAGGAAACGTTATAAATATATATATATATATATATACGTACAATATATATGTTCGATTAATGAGTTAATCAATATATTTGAAATATACACAATATATAAACTATCAGTACATTCGTATACAGCATATACACTGGTCTAAATTCTCCATCTTCTCCATATCTCTTTATTCTATCTATATCTCTTTACAATATATATACACTTATATTCAATGATTCAAATTTAGGGCTTTGATATTCCTACTGGTTGTATGCGTACCATTTATATTCTTCCTCCTTTTCTTTCATGGCCAATTTCTTTGAATTCTCTCCAAATTTAAACCCAACGATGACGTGATTTTTGATAATTCATATCTTGAATTTGAGAAATTTTAATGCAAATTTAAGGTTGATTTGGTGATTTTTTACAGAAAAACTCAAGGTTGGAGATGCAATTGAAGCTACTTAGAATGGACGTATTAACAATCAACTATGTTTCATGAATTCAAAATATACTTGTATTCATGTATCAACATACTATTAAATAATATGTATGCATGTATCAATGCATCTTGTATAAATGCATCCTATATTAGTGCACCATGTATTCGTAAACATACTTGTTTTTATTTATCAATGCACCCTCTACATGTGTTGAAACATCAAAATTAAGTGAATGCATACAACCTATAACAAACTGGCAACAATACAATAACGACTATGTATGAATACAAGTGATACAAACTAGTAATAATTGACACATTAGAGTGAATGAGTACACGTGAAATTAAGGTGGATGAATACAAGTGATACAAATTAGAGTGAATGAATAAGTGTGATACAACATTATGCACAAACAAATACAGTAGATATAGGTTGCTAGCGTATCAATCATATTTAAAAAGATAGTGTCACGTATTTTAATCCTCTCAATAAGAAATGTATTCGTTGATATAACTTAAATGTGTGTATAAATACATCAAAATAGTCATCTTACACCTCAAACACTTGTTATGAATGGCAAACAACTAAAGCATAGCTACAGATTGTTAATAGCATCCAAACTAGATGATCAAATAATTCAAGCCCGTAAGTATCCCAATAAAGAATATCTTGAGATTATGAGCTTATGGTGCTGCAAGTGACTTTGTAGATATTAAAATTGCTTGAGATTAGCCATATGTCATGTTCAGATGGTGACTTTGAAAATGCAAGTCAATTATGCTAATATATAGCCTATTTGGCCGAAGTGTTTTTCTTTCTGAAAACTGTTTGAAGGATGAGGTGTTTGGCTATTTTTTATTTTTTTTTAGAGAAAATAGGTTGTCGAGGGTTAGAAAATTATTTCTCCCATAATTTCATTAAAAAAAAAACATAATATTATAAAGATAATGATTGTTTTTGTTATAGATAAAAGGTTGTTACAGAGCGGTAAAATATTAATATAAAAAATTGGCTGCGAGAAACACTCAAGTTTTATAGTGAAATATTATAATATAAAAATTATGGAGTTTTTATAGTGAAATATTATCAAATATAAAAATTGCGTTATAGAGTGATTTGACATTTGGCTGTCTAAATGAATTGATCATAATCTGAAAATTAATCTGATATAACATGTTTGAAGCTGAAGTAACATAATTATGCAAAAAATATTTTATATGTATATAAATTCATTATACATTCAAAGATATATTTCATACTACCATGTGATGTGTTATGAATATGATAGCCGTAAATTGAACATATTACATGCTAGTATATATGTGGTATGTGTTATGAATATGATAGTCGTAATTGAACTTTATGACCTTTGCATCTTTCCATACCTAACTTTTGGCACCTAAATAAGTATATTCCCATAATTGGAAATAAATATATGAAGATTGTTGATGCAACTTTAGGAAAACAAAATGAGGTTTAGGTTGTGTTTCAATATATATTAGAACCAATTCGATCCATTTTTCTTTTTGCGTCTTATTATAAATTGGCGGTCGTGCTTTTTTTAAAAAAGCCTATTCGGTGTTTAAATTTGATGCAATTAATTCCAATTTATATTGCGTATAATTAATTTAGGGGAAATGCACTATTCCATGAATTAATAGTTACGACTTAGCTCCATATAACTCAGTCTTTTTTCCCTCCTCTCCTTGTTTTTTTTTTTCAGTTTTCTTAGGATAGTTAAGAATGAAGCATATGAACTTTTTAAACATGAAATCCGATCATTGTATGCAATAAAATAGCTAGGATGAATACATTGGCAGTTTCTTACATTTGTAAGTGAATTTTGTTATGAACCCAACCAGTGAACCAATATTAGACAACGAAGTAAATGGGCTAGCCGTTCAAACTGAAGAAATTGGGCTTGAGAAGCAGCCACGTAGGAGCAATAGGCAGAAACATGTCAATAGGCTTTTGAAAGATTATATATGGCAACCGGAATGAGGCACGTGTATATTATGCAGTATCTAGGATAGACGTAGGGCATCATCGTATTATGTTGCAGCATATTCTCGTGTCCTTGCCTCTCTTTCTCTCTATAACCTTTCTCATCTTTACCCTCTTCTTCTAGCAGTAGTAACTATATCATTTAGTATCGTTCATCGTTGCTTTCGTTTCAATAAAATTCACCTGTGCTACTTGTTACTGAAAGTTCAGGTTACTACATTGGTGCTTTCATTGTTGTATTCCAATGGTGGATACTCGACTCAAGCAACTTGAAGAGGCACAAACGGGCATGGCTCGAGAGATGTCAGAACATTGATTGGCAGTCGACAGTCAACAAAAATTGATGCAAGAAGTTCTTAATCAAGTGTCATCAATTGGTTCTCAATTAAAAGCTCCATCGACAGAATTTTCTCGCTCGAAATCGGCCGAAGTTGTTCTGTCTTCCCGCATCGACGGCGGTAACCCAGTTATTCTCCGACACAAACTAGCATCTGTGGATCTGAGTAGGTTTTCTGGTGAACACCCGGATGCCTGGATATTTCAAGTTGAACGGTATTTTACTTTTTACTCTATCCTCCCAGAGCAACAATTATCTCTGGCTTCCTTTTATTTGGATGGGACTGCTCTTAAATGGTATCGTTGGCTCTTCCGAAACAAGCAGTTTGTTGATTGGCCTCATTTTGCTTCTAAGCTACTCATTTGATTTCGAAAAAGGGAATTGGAGGATCTAGAAGGACGACTAGCGAAACTTTGTCAAACTTCCACCATTGCCGACCATCAGGCTAGGTTTGAAGCTATCGGTAATGATACTGAGGATATACCAGACACTTTGATAGTCAAGTTATTTGTATCTGGGCTTCGTTTGGATATCAAAACTAATATTATGGTTCATAAACCCAGTACCCTCGATGAGGCTATTTCCTTGGACCATACCCATGAGCAGCGTCTTAATCTAGAAAAAGGGCCAATGCAACCAGCTTTTTCTAGGACCCAACCTCTATTACCCAACCCTCAGTCTCGATCTCTAATACCCTCTAGAAATATGAGTGTTCCCTCTGCTAAGTTTCCTATCAAACGTTTGTCTCCGGTTGAGATACAACAACGTCGAGAAAAAGGATTGTGTTATTATTGTGATGAGAAATATGTGGCTAATCATCGGTGCCCAAATCTGCCTCAAATCCTTCTACTCGAAGATAATTCAGACCCCCTAAGTCTAGACCCCCTAAGTCTGGCATTAGATGATAACACCGTGGAGGAATTGTTAACTGAGGAGCTCCAAGGATTGGAATTGCAAGCTCAATCCATAATTTCATACCATGCCTTGGCTGGAGGCCATTCTCCTACTATTTTACGTTTCAAAGGGCACATGCAGGGGTCTCCGATCACTGTTTTGGTTGATGGGGGAAGTACACATAATTTCATTCAAACTCGAGCTTCTAAGTTCGTAAACCTCACGGTTACACCCATTACTAATTTTGTGGTAGTTGTAGGTAATGGCCAACGTCTCCGGTGTGAAGGGTGATTCGAGATGTACGATTCTCAGTCCAAGGGACTGACCTCACTATGGACTTGTATGTATTGGACTTCCATGGGGCTGATGTGGTGCTTGGAGGGGCTTGGCTGGCCACTCTAGGACCTGTTCTTACTGACCATTCCAAACGGCATATGGAATTCTATTTGGACAACAAGAAGGTGCAATGGGTAGGTGACTCGCTGGACGATCTTCAACAGGCTCAGTTGAAAACACTACGCCGCTATTCGGCCACTGATGCAATTGTTTCATGTTTTTGCCTTTTCCTGGTGCACGAGGGCACTATGATATAGAAGGATAAAGATATACCCCCTGAATTATAGGCATTATTGAATTTATATTCTGGAGTTTTCAACAAACCACAGGGGTTGCCTCCTGTTCAGGCTACGGATCATGCCATTCATATCACTCTCAATGTTAGGCCTATTAATGTTAAGCCCTATCGTTATCCATATTTTTAGAAACAAATTATGGAGCAATTAGTTTTAGATATGTTAAGTGGTGGAATTATCCAGCCTAGTACAAGTCCCTTTTCATCACCCGTGTTATTAGTTCACAAGAAAGATGGCTCTTGGCGTTTTTGTGTCAATTATCGAGCTCTCAATGCCATCACTGTGCGAGTGAGGTTTTCGATTCCTTCTATTGATGAGCTATTTAATGAACTGTATGGGGCTCAATTTTTCTCCAAGTTGGACTTACTGTCTGGCTATCATCAAATCAGAGTTCGTCCTGTAGATATCCCGAATACTGCGTTCAGGACCCATGACGGCCATTACTAGTTCTTGGTCATGCCATTTGGTTTAACTAATGTCCCCTCCACCTTTCAAGCGACCATGAATGACGTATTTCACCCATATCTTCGTAAGTTTGTGTTGGTCTTCTTCGATGATATTTTTATTTATAGTACGTAGTGGTTGATACACTTGGAACATCTAAAATTGGTTTTCAAATTGCTCCAACAACATCAATTAGTGGCTAAACGCAGTAAATGCCAATTTGGGAAGAGAACTATTGATTATTTGGGCTATGTGATCTCCCCCGATGGACTGGCAGTGGATCCTTCAAAAATTTCCACTATTAAACAGTGGGCTGCACCAAAGACAGTAAAGGAGGTACGCGGTTTTTTGAGTCTCGTCGGGTACTGCAGATGATTCATTCATCACATTGCAATTATTGCTAGTCCTTTGTTTGATTTACTACGAACGGACGCCTTCCTGTGGACTGCTCAAACCCAACAAGCTTTTGAAGAATTGAAAGTTCAACTCAGTCCCACCTCTATCTTGGTCTTGCCCAACTTTGATGATGACTTTTACGTGCAAATTGATGCTTCCGGTGTTGGTATTGGCGCTATTCTTTCATATAAGGGACATCCGATTGCTTACTATAGTCAGAAGTTAAGCCCTCAAATGAAAAAGGCTTCCACTTACCATCGTGAGATGTATGCAATTACTCAAGCCAAGGCAAAATGGAGGCAGTACTTGTTGGTTCGATGTTTCACCATTTTCACTGATCAGCAGTCCCTCAAAAACCTTACTAATTAGGTAATTCAAACCCCGGAGAAACAAAAGTGTCTTGGAAAGCTGGTGGGATATGATTTCACGATACATTACCGATCGGGAAAGCAGAACAAGGCCGCTGATGCCTTGTCCAGACCACCTGATACTAGAGTGTTGTTTGCTATTTTAGAACGTACTTATAAGTGGCTTGGGAAACTGTTAGAAGCGAATAAATTCCATCCAAAATTGATGTCCGTTCAACAGGGGTTGGGGAGCGAACCTGCTGCATATGATGACTATACTTTTCGGAAAGAGCTCCTCTTCTACAAATGACGTCTGGTAATACCACGAGATTTTCCCTTGAAGCAATTGTTACTTTCAAAATTTCATGATTCGAATATAGGGGGTCATGCTGGAGTTGCTCATACTTTCATCATTTGGCCTCGAATTTTTATTGGCCAGCAATGCGTAATGATGTTAAGGTTTACATTGCTTCGTGCCAGACTTGTCAGTGATCTAAGGATATTAATCGATTGCCAGCAGGTCTGTTACAACCATTACCGGTACCGGAGATGATACCTTACAACCCTAAGAAGACACAAAACATCCCCCAAAAACATCACAAAACACACCACAAACCGAGAGCCCAAGGAACCAAGTCTCGGCCAAGAATAACAACACAAGAATGAAAAGAAAATCCGAGAACGCTTCAACAATGGAGAGATAATAATGTGTATAACCACACCAAAACTGCAACAACACTACATTAATGTGATGAACAATAATCTTACAATAACACCAACCAACTATTACAAGAAGACAAGACACAACTACTACAAGATGAAAACAAAAGTAAAGGGATAGATAGTTAGTCAAAGGTGGTGTAAATCCTAGTAACCAAAGAGTACATAAAACTATAAGACCCCTAACACCTCTACACACGATCACCTAACTCTTATGATGACACAAGAGAGGATTCCATCACTCAAGCGCCAAGGTTTCTCAAAAATAAGCAATTACAAGAGATTCCACCCTTAAACTATTATCCTAGTTACAAGTTTTTGTTTGCCTAAAGTAGAGAGAGGACTTTGGTGTTTCAAATGTCAAGACTTACAAAAATAATCAACTAAGTCATGAAAATCCTTAATACTAAACTATATATAGTCTCCTTATTACATAAAAAATGAAATGACCAAAAGACCCTTAATGAAAAGGGGGCGCCCCTCTAGTGTAATAAATGAGAAAATAGGGCGGCTTTGGTGTGTATTTGATACTTTTCACGTCTCAACATTGAACTTCCTAGGATGATAATTTGCTGCACTTGTACACGCGTTGATCTTCATAGTCGCACTTGTATCAGGAGATGATTTTGGAAGAGATAGCAATGAACTTTATTACTTGTTTGCCGAGCTCTAAAGGGAAAGCTACCATCATGATTGTGGTTGATAGACTATCCAAGTATGGACATTTTATTCCTCTCCCATCAACTTTTAATGCTCAAACTGTGGCTACGGCTTTTGTTATTCATATGATTAAGCTTCACGGCCCACCGCAAACAATCATAACTGATCATGACCCTCATTTCTTGCATACTTTATGGAAAGAGATAAATAGATTACAGGGGACTATTTTGGCCATGAGCACGGCGTATAACCCACAGAAAGATGGATAATCTGAGGCGTTGAACAAATGTGTTGAGAAGTACTTGAGATGCTTTGTAGCCGATAGCCGTCATGAATAGGTATCTATGTTGCCATGGGCTGAATTTTGGTATAATACAGCACTTCATACATCAGCTGGGTTGACACCTTTTCAAGTTTTATATGGGAGAGAACCTCCTAACATAGCTCGATACATTCTTGGCAGTACTTCTGATGATCTCGTTGAGCAATACATATTGCGTCGGGATAAATATTTGGATCTATTGAAGCTCAATATCTCTAAGGCACAAATCGAATAAAAGAGTACACTGATAAGGGTCGAATTGAGGATCATTTTGAAGAAGGTGACTGAGTCTTTGTGAAGTTCCAGCCGTATAAACAACAATCCTTACAAAGCAACTAGCAACATAAAATGAGCAGGAAATACTTTGGCCCATACAAGGTGCTCAAGTGAATTGGGTTGGTGGGATATAAACTCTAGTTGCTCGAGGAGGCTTGCATTCATCCGGTGTTTCATATTTTGTTGCTCAAACACTATAGAGGACAACTCGATCAACAAATTACTCCATTGAAGCTCCAACATTCAACTACTCAGAACCTTGAGGACAAGGTTCTCCTTGCAGAAGGGATTAATGTTATGAACCCAACCAGTGAACCAATATTAGACGATGAAGTAAATGGTCTAGCCGTTCAAACTGAAGAAATTAGGCCTGAGAAGTAGCCACGTAGGACATGTCAATAGGGTTTTGAAGAATTATATATGGAAACCGGGATAAGGCACGTGTATATTATGTAGTAACTAGGATAGACGTAGGGCATCATTGTATTATGTTGCAGCATATTCTCGTGTCCTCGCCTCTCTTTCTCTCTATAACCTTTCTCATCTTTACCCCCTTCTTCTAGCAGTAGTAACTATATCATTTAGTATCGTTCATCGTTCCTTTCCTTTCAATGAAATTCACCTGTGCTACTTGTTACTGAAAGTTCAGGTTACTACATTGGTGCTTTCATTGTTGTATTCCAATGGTGGATACTCACTCAAGCAACTTGAAGAGGCATAAACGGGCATGGCTCGAGAGATGTCAGAACTTCGATTGGCAGTACAACTGGAGTACTGAGTATATGAGAAAGGTAGGCTGGACATAAAGGGTTTCATGCATGAACAACACTAACTGACTAATATGAACGTGGGAGTGCAAACATACATATATAGAAACTAGGACCGTGAATGCGTGATAGCAAGAACTGTAAGCTAATACATGGTTTACTGATAAATTTCATGACTGATACTACAAGCTGATAACATGGACGACTATATCTGACAGTCCTGTATATACTGAAATCTGAAAAACGCCCTGAGTTCTTTTACTGAGACTGATACTGAAACTTTGGGAGTGCAAACAAACATATATAGAAACTGGGACTGTGAATGCGTGATAGCAAGACTGTAAGCTAATACATGTTTTACTAATAACTGTCATGACTGATACTACAAGATGATAACATGGACGATTGTATCTGACAGTCCTGTATATACTGAAATCTAAAAAACGCCCTTAGTTCTTTTACTGAGACTGATACTGAAACTGTGGGAGGTAGTGTTTAACCGACATGCCCCATGTATGCCGTTATGGCTAAGCTGGGGTCCAATCTCTGCCCTGACTGGAGGGGTGTCAATACCGTGCCACGGGTAAGGACAGCTTATGAGTGACCCTTATCTAGCAGGTACTCAATGAGAACGATGGGAACACTAAACTGACAGGTTAGACCACCTCATCAACCCTAATCTGACAGGTTAAGATGTCTCAACCTACGCTGGCTACATAGTTCTGGAACATAAGGACTGCTTCTAAGAATAACACCCTGAACTGGCGGGTGAGTTCCCATCCTTGCGTTCACTCGATGCTAACCTCTACTCCCATCTGGAGGGACTGGATATGAATAACTGACTATACATGACTTAATCTTACTGAATTCCATTGACTGGAATGTTACTGATATCTGACAACTGATTGAGATCATGAGGTTTTCCTGAGTCACATGACTGACTGAAGTCTATGGAATCATAGCTTGAGTTCGAATATCGTGAAACATGACATGGCTCTAAGCACACAGCTATAGTTTTTGGGTACGAATACCCCCAGGACTCGATAGGAGGAAACTGACACACGTGACTGACTTGATCATAAGAGTAGAGTCCACAATTCACAATATCATAAGTAAGGATTTCATAATAAGAATAATTCTCAACAAACTATCACATCATCGGGAATGCACACAACATGTATATACTTGCATGGCTTCAATAACATGGTTATTCCATATCACAACAATATCATGAGCACCTCATACAACATCTTCAATTCAAGACAATAGCATGAGGATCACGTTGAACATAAACTTAGAACATGGAATAGTCATTTAGGACTTATCATGTCATAAAAGCATGATTTCTATTCCCTTAGGTATTTTCACAAACACCTTACATTCACATCTTAGGCATAGGTGTATTCATCAAGATTACAAATATTCAACCACCAATTTCACATATTTATACATTAAATACCACCATATCCTCATACAAAACATACAACGATCCCATCTTAGGCATCATCAAACTCCAACCACATGAACATCAACCACCAACAACATAAACATCATAATTCATAATTTAGAAGATGGTTCTTGAGCTTCATGGACGAAAGGAGTCCATGAATCAACTCACGCATACCTTAGAAGGAAGATTCTTGATGATTGACGGAGGAATTTCCTTGAAATTGGATCTTCAAGCTTAATTATGCAACCCTAGTTGTTTTTCTTATATGATGCTCTTAGATAATGAACATTTAGATGTTAATAGGGTTGTAATGTGTTTAGAAGCTATAAATTTCGTAGGGTTAAGTTTAGGACGTGTAAGGAGTGTTAAAAGACTTAATTACCCTCAAAATAACTCAAAACGAAGTGTTTTTGGAACTTGGAACTGACTTAGGCGGCTCCCAAGTAATCGCACAAGCCAGGTTGAGCGGTGCCTAACCAATCGCCTAAGTTTGGTTGGGCAGCGCCTAACCAATCGCATACCCTTACTGTCTCTACGAAAATAGGCATAACTTTTCGCTCGGGTATTGGATTAAGGCGAAATTGGTATCGTTGGAAAGATAATTCGATTATCTATAATTTGGTGGGTAGAAATATGCATAAATACCACATTAACATCGAGTTATACTCTTTCAAATATGACCCTTACAAAATCAAACACTAAAACTTGATGGATTCAAAAACTCTTATCTTGTATTACCTTAAGTAACTCATATGAACATGCTTAACGCATCATAAGCTATCTTATCACTAGGATACTTATTGTAAGTAATGTACTCAAGTATGAATCACAGGATAGGAGATTTCATATGTAAGAAAAATGGTTCGTCTCCTAGCTTAGAAATATGCGGGGTATTACAATATCTCCCCCTTGGGAACATTTGTCCTTGAATGAGAATTTACTGAGAAGGGATACAAGACAACAGAACTTGAACTTAACATGAAGAACTAAAACTTGATCTCATGACTGACATGCTAAACATACTGAACTCATGCATATCTGATGCACGGACAACTGATACATGAATGCATGACTGAGTATGCAACGGTTAATAGGTACCAAGTTTATACTAGAAACATGAACATGAAACTGAATAAGCTTAAAGAGAACTATTACCTTGAGCTTGATTTGAATTGGCAGGGAAGAGGTGAGGATACTTGGTATGCATATCTGCTTCTGCTTCCCAAGTAGCTTCCTCATGAGACTGATTTTGCCAAAGAACCTTGACTAGAGGGACTTCTTTGTTCCTCAATCTACGAGTCTGATAATCTAGGATTTTGACTGGAATCTCTTCATAAGAGAGGTTGTTCTGAATGTCGATGCTCTGAATAGTGACAACAACTGTTGGGTCATCTATGCACTTCTTTAGCAAAGAGACATGGAAGACTGGATAGACTGAGGCTAGATCTGAAGGCAACTCAAGCTCATAAGTTACCTTGCCGAAGCGACAGAGAATTCTGAAGGGACCAACATATTGGGGACTGAGTTGCCCTTTCTTACCGAACCTCTTCACTCACTTCATGGGAGAGATCTTAATATAGACATAGTCATTGACCTCGAACTCGAGATCTTTTCTACGAATATCTGCATAGGACTTCTGTCGGCTCTGAACAGCCCGGAGTCTCTCTCTGATCAACTGAACTTTCTCTAAGGCATCGAATACTAAGTCAGGAACTATGACTGAGGCCTCACTAACTTTGAACCAACCAATCAGAGATCTACATCTCCTACCATGGAGAGCTTTGAATGGAACCATCAGAATAATAGACTGATAGCTATTGTTGTATGCAAACTCAATCAAAGGTAAGTGGTCATCCCAACTTTCCTTGAAGTCAATTTCACACGCCCTTAGCATATCTTCAAGAGTCTGAATGGTCCTCTCTGCTTGACCATCATTCTGAGGATGAAACGTTGTGCTGAGATGAACTTGGGTACCGAGACCCTTTTGGAATGCTTTCCAAAAGTGAGAGGTGAACTAGGTACCTCTGTCTGATATGATAGATAGTGGAACACCGTGTAACCTGACTAACTCCTTGATATAGAGTTTGGCATAATCCTCAGCGGAATAAGAAGTACGAACAGGAAGTAAATAAGCTGACTTGGTCATTCTATCTATAATGACCCAGACTGAATCATGCTGATGACGAGTTCTAGGCAAACCCTTCATGAAGTCCATGTTCACTTCTTCCCACTTCCAAGTAGGAATGGTGAACTCTTGCATGGAACCACTAGGTTTTTTATACTCTATCTTAACCTGCTGACATGTAGAGCACTTAGCCACAAACTCTGCAATATCTCTCTTCATCCCACTCCACCAATAGATCTTCCGCATGTTGCGGTACAACTTAGTGGACCCTGGATGAATAGAGTATCACGCACCATGCGCTTCTGCAAGAATTTGCTGCCTCAATTCATCTACACCTGGAACACATAGACAACCCTGACAACGAAGAACACCATCTCCCCCTTGGGAGAAAACCTCGACTTTCTGATTCTGAACTGACTCTTTTAGATTGACAAGGCTAGGATCCCTGTCTTGATTCTCTTTCACCTCGGAAACTAGAGATGACTCTGAACTACTGTGAATACATACACCATCCTCTGAAGAATCGACTAAGAGAATGCCTAGTCTGGAAAGCTGATGGATCTCCTGAGCCATATTTTTCTTGCTACCCTCAAAGTGAGAAATACTACCCATGGAGATTCTACTGAGAGCGTCGGCCACAACATTGGCCTTTCCCGGATGATAAATAATACTCAGGTCGTAATCCTTCAAAAGCTCTAACCACCTTCTCTGACGAAGATTGAGATCTTTCTGGGAAAATATATACTGGAGGCTTTTATGGTCTATGAAGACATCTACATGAACTCCATAAAGATAATTCCTCCAAATCTTCAAGCAAAAAACTACCGCTGCTAACTCAAGATCATGAGTAGGATAATTCTTCTCATGTGGCTTTAACTGTTGGAGGCGTAGGCTATGACCTTACCATGCTGCATGAGGACACAACCTAAACCCACTCTGGATGTATCACCATAGACTATAAAACCATCTGAACCAGCTGGAAGATCTAGAACTGGAGCTGAGGTGAGTCGAGTCTTCAACTCTTGAAAGATCTTCTCGCATGAATCTGACCACTGAAACTTAATCTTCTTATGAGTCAATCTGGACATGGGAGATGCAATAAAACAAAACCCCTCAACAAACCATCTGTAATATCCAGCCAAACCCAAAAAACTCCTAATATCTGAAGGAGATATGGGTTTTGGCCAATTTTTTACTGCCTCAATTTTCTGAGGATCTACTCTAATGCCATCACCGGAAATAATATGGTCAAGGAATGGTACTAATCTTAGCCAAAATTCGCACTTGCTGAACTTAGCGAATAACTGATGATCTCTGAGAGTCTGAAGAACAATCCTGATATGGTCTACATGATCACGCTCTGTATGAGAATTGACCAGATTATTATCTATAAAGACTATGACAAACATGTCCAAGTACTTATTGAACACACGGTTCATCAAATCCATGAAAGCTGCAGGGGCATTGGTAAGACCAAATGACATGACTAAAAATTCAAAGTGACCATACCGAGTACGGAAAGTTGTCTTTGAAATGTTACATTCTCTAACTCTGAGCTGATGATAGCCTGATCTGAGGTCTATCTTAGAGAAGTAACTGGCACCCTGAAGTTGGTTGAATAGATCATCAATCCTGGGAAGAGGATATCTATTCTTGATCGTGACCTTGTTGAGTTGACGGTAATCAATACACATCCTGAGAGAACCGTCTTTCTTGCGCATGAATAATACTGGCGCACCCCATGGGGAAACGTTGGGTTTGATAAATCCCTTATCTAAGAGATCCTTCAACTGATCTTTCAGTTCATTGAGTTCTGCTGGTGCCATTCTGTATGGCGAAATAGAAATAGGTTGAGTATCTGGAAGAAGGTCTATGCCAAAGTCTATTTCCTTTTCGGGAGGAATACCTAGAAGATCTTTGGGAAAGATATCTGAGTATTTATTAACAACTGGGACTATTTTGAGATTGGGAGATTCAGAACTGGAATCTTTAACATGCATGAGATGATACGCACACCCCTTAGAAATCATTTTATTTGCCCGACGGTAGGAAACAAGTTGACCCCTAAATGCTGAAATGTTACCCTTTCACTCTAGGACGGGCTCATTTGGGAACTAAAACTGAACTATCCTGTTTCTGCAGTCAACTGTGGCATAGCAGGAATGAAGCCAATCCATGCTGAGAATGACATCAAAATCAGTCATCTCTAACTCAACTAAATCTGCTGACGTGGATTTCTGAGATATCATAACCGGGCAGTCCCTGTATACCCGCCGGGCTATGATGGTTTTACCCACTGGGGTAGAGACTGAAAAGAGCTCTGCTAGAATTTCGGGATTGATTCCAAAATCGCCTGCTATGTATGGAGTAACAAAAGACAAGGATGTACCTGGGTCTAGCAAAGCATAAACATGAACATGGAAAATCTGTAACGTACCAGTAACGACATTAGGAGAATTTTCCTGATCCTGCCGGGACTGAAGAGCATAGAGTCTGTTTGGGTGTTGCCCACTAGTAGCACTGGAAACGGCACCCTGTTGGTTCGGGCGACCGGACTGAGCTGCAGAATGATTTTTCTGACCCTGAAGAATTAACTGCGGATACTCCCTAATCCTGTGGCCTGGCTTGCCAAAACCAAAACAGACATCACTAGCGGATCTGCAAATGCCCTTGTGATTCTTACCACAATTCTAACAAAGGGGATTCGTTCGGGCACTGCTAACACTGACCTGAGATTTAGAGCCTGGCGCTTTGTCTTTGTTGCCGTATCTGAACTTTGGCACTGGAGCGCTGGCAGAGGAAGGGGCTGGAACGGCTGACTTGGAGTGAAACTGTGAACGGTTTCCTCCATCTGCCTTGGGGTAAGCAAAGTTGAAGTTACCTGACCTTACTCTATTATTCTACCTCTCCCTAGTCTTAACCTTCTGCTCTTCTACTTGCTGGGAATGGGTCATGAGTCTGGCTAAGGTCATATCACCGATCAGCATCGCAGACCTACACTCATTTACCACGCTATCGTTGACCCCTGACATGAACTTGCTCATCTTATCCCTATTGTCTGCAACCACATGAGGAGCATACCTGTCTAGCTGAGTAAATTTGAGAGAATACTCCCTAACCGTCATATTCCCCTGCCTGAGGTTGATGAACTCAAGAACTTTGGCTTCCCTCAGCTCTTGGGGAAAGAATCTGTCTAAGAAGGCCGTGACAAATTCCTCTCACTCGATAGGGCCTGCATTATCTAACCTCTCAGACTTCCACTATTTGTACCAATCATGAGCAACATCCTGTAACTGGTAGGCGGCTAACTTGGTACTCTCAATAGAAGTAACACCCATGATGTCAATGACCTTTTGGACTTGGTTAATGAACTCCTGAGGGTCCTCATCAGACTTAGACCCATGGAAAGATAGAGGGTTCATCCGGGTGAAGTCCCGAACCCTAGATGCTATGGGATTGGCCACTGGATTGGTCAGAATGACTGGTGGCCGTGCATTTTGTGCAGCCACAGACTGAGAGAGTGTGGTAAATGTGGCTCTAAACTCTGCATGGGAAACATGTTCGCCCAAAGGATCTTCGGGCTGGGGAGCTGGCTGGTTTCTTCTCTTTGGGGCCATGGTCTGGAATAAGAGAAGAATGGATTAGACTGAGAGTTTAACTTGTGATTATGCTCACTAGCATGACATGAATACTGAAGAAAGGGGACTGTTCCTAAAACATCTTATAGACTCCTGTACATAAATGTGACGCGCAACACACCCATGTACAATACTACTAGATGCGGCTTTCAGACTTCCAAGGACTCTATTGAACCTTAGGCTTTGATACCAAGTTTGTAACGCCTCGATTTTCTGAATCGGAATGCTACACAGTGCTCATGACCCCAAAAGACCACAAGCTAACCCATGACTGATATCTGTACCTGTAACTGCATAATATACATATAAAATATGAAGACATGAATAAAGAGGGCATAAGGTTAAATCTGGAATAATAAAATATCTGAAATAAGGTGGTATCACAGTACCAAAACAAAACTGAAAATACAAAAGTCTAAATCTGAAAACTCTATAATCTTCTGAAAGCCTCTAAACTGTCCGAATAAGGAGTTGAAGGAACATATCTCCAACTAACTCCCTAAACTAAAAATAAACTGAAATACTAGAATAATAAATATAACGATCATGTCCTCGAAAGATGAGGACTCACTGTGTCTCTGCGACTGGAATGCTACCGCTACTGCTGGGATAGAGCTCGTGTCTCGGAACCTATGGTGTAACATGAAAAGAAGCACCATAGCGTAAATGCATCAGTACAACTGGAGTACTGAGTATACGAGGAAAGTAGGCTGAATATAAAGGGTTTCATGCATGAACAACACTGACTGACTAATATGAATGTAGGAGTGCAAACATACATATATAGAAACTGGGACCGTGAATGCGTGATAGCAAGAAATGTAAGCTAATACATGGTTTACTAATAACTTTCATGAATGATACTGCAAGCTGATAACATGGACGACTATATCTGACAGTCTTGTATATACTGAAATCTGAAGAACGCCCTGAGTTCTTTTACTGAGACTGATACTAAAACTGTGGGAGTGAAAACATACATATATAGAAACTGGGACCGTGAATGCGTGATAGCAAGAACTGAAAGCTAATACATGGTTTATTGATAACTGTCATGACTGATACTGCAAGCTGATAACATGGACGACTGTATTTAACAGTCCTGTATATAATGAAATCTTAAGAACGCCCTAAGTTCTTTTACTGAGACTGCTACTGAAATTATGGGAGGTAGTGTTTAACCGACATGCCCCATATATGTCGTTATGGCTAAGCTGGGGTCTAATCTCTGCCCCGACTGGAGGGGTGTCAATACCGTGCCATGGGTAAGGACAGCTTATGAGTTCCCCTTATCTGGCAGGTACTCAATAAGAACGGTGGGAACCCTAAACTGACAGGTTAGACCACCTCATCAACCCTAATCTAACAGGTTAAGATGTCTCAACCTACGCTTGCTACGTAGTTCTGGAACACAAGGACTGCTTCTAAGAATCACACCCTGAACTGGCGGGTGAGTTCCCATCCTTGGGTTCACTCGGTGCTAACCTCTACTCCAATCTGGAGGGACTGGATATGAATAACTGACTATACATGACTTAATCTTACTGAATTCCTTTGACTGGCGGAATGTTACTGATATCTGACAACTGACTGAGATCATGAGGTTTTCCTGAGTCACATGACTGACTGAAGTCTATGGAATCATAGCTTGAGTTCGGATATGATGAATCATGACATGGATCTAGGCACACAGCTATAGTTTTTGGGTACGAATACCCCCAGGACTCGATAGGGGGAAACTGACACACATGACTGACTTGATCATAAGAGTAGAGTCCACAATTCACAATATCATAAGTAAGGATTTCATAATAAGAATGATTCTTAACAAACTATCACATGATCGGGAATGCACACAACATGTATATACTTAAATGGCTTTAATAACATGTTCATTCCATATCACAACAATATCATGAGCATCTCATACAACATCTTTAATTCAATACAATAGTATGGGGATCACGTTGAACATAAACTTAGAACATGGAATAGTCATTTAGGACTTATTATATCATAAAAGAATGATTTATATTCCCTTAGGTATTTTCACAAACACCTTAGATGAACATCTAAGGCATAGGTGGATTCATCAAGATTACAAATACTCAACCACCAATTTCACATATTTATACATTAAATACCACCATATCCTCACACAAAACATTCAAAGATCCCATCTTAGGCATCATCAAACTCCAACCGCATGAATATCAACCACCATCAACATAAATATCATATTACATAATTTAGAAGATGGTTTTTGAGCTTCATGGACGAAAGGAGTCCATGAATCAACTCACGCATACCTTAGAAGGAAGATTCTTGATGATTGACGGAGGAATTTCCTTGAAATTGGATCTTCAAGCTTAATTATGCAACCCTAGTTGTTTTTCTCCTTCGGTGCTCTTGGATAATGAACTTTGAGATGTTAATAGGGTTGTAATATGTTTAGAAGCTATAAATTTCGTAGGGTTAAGTTTAGGGACGTGTAAGGAGTGTTAAAAGACTTAATTACCCTCAAAATAACTCAAAACGGAGTGTTTTTGGCACTTGGAACTGACTTAGGCGGCGCCTAAGTAATCGCACAAGCCAGGTTGTGCGGCGCCTAACCAATCGCCTAAGTTTGATTGGGCGGTGCCTAACCAATCGCATACCCTTACTGTCTCTCACGAAATGAGCATAACTTTTTGCTCGGGTATTGGATTAAGGCGAAATTGATATCGTTGGAAAGATAATTCGATTATTTATAATTTGGTGGGTAGAAATATGCAGAAATACCACATTAACATCGAGTTATACTCATTCAAATATGACCCTTACGAAATCAAACACTAAAACTTGATGGATTTAAAAACTCTCTTAGCCTTTATTACCTTAAGTGACTCATATGAACATGCTTAACGCATCATAACATATCTTATCGCTAGGATACTCATTGTAAGTCATGTACTCAAGTATGAATCACAGGATAGGATATTTCATATGTAGGAAAAATGGTTCGTCTCCTAGCTTAGAAACATGCGGGGTATTACATAACATCGGATACTTGAGGAGAATAAATTGTAAATTTTGACTCACATAATTAATTTATTTGTTGGTTTAATAATTATTGAATAAGTTAAATCCTAAAACTGTTTGGGAAAGTTACCTAGTAGGATTAAACTACTGACTAATCTGTTAGTAGGATAATTACTGAGTCCTAATAGGATAATTACTGACTGTTAGTGAATAATTATTGTATTCACTATTCACATTGATGGTACGTGAAAACATAACTGACTATTCCCTATTATAAAAGGGGTCCTCTCTCTGCCAAAAGGGAATAAGATCCATCGTACTTTTATTCTGTAAAGTAAGGCCAAGAGAGAGAAATAAATATTCTGTTGTGTGCTTCCGCTGATCTCAGTCAAAAAAGTTATGGAAATTCTGGTATGTCTTGACTGACTTTTAAATTATTATAAAGCATGGTATGTGAAAATCATTAAGTTCTACGTTCCTAAATAATTGTTAGGATTGTTCATGTTAGATTGTTAAGTTTATATAATCCGTTATTTGCTAACATGTGGTATCAAGAGCAAGGTTTAGAAACTAATAAGTTTCCATTGCAATATGGTTTCTGATACGGGATGAGTCATTATTCTATATGTCTTTATCAGAAGAAGACTGATCACTGTTTTTACTAAGGGATTTATTCATTGAAGCCATGTCCTAAACTAATACAATATCACGTACTAGTTAGCAGTAATTCTAAAAGGATTTATGAAGACTTACTAAAATAAATAAATAAATAAATAATGGAATTCACTGGAGTTGGCTTTTGAATGACTAATCAATAAGTGTTATGCAAATATTCAATAGTATCTTCTGCCATTAATTTTTATTTTGTAATGATTTCATAATTTGTGTAAGGAATATGTTGTTTTTGTTTTTTTATGAAGAATCCTGGTTCGCGCGTTATTTTGTTTCAGTGACATATAAAGCATTAAATATGGAATGAAATCTTCATACTGAAGTTGGACTTTGAATAACTAATTAATGCTATGCTACTATTCTGATAGTATATATTTTAGTCCAATGCACAAATATTACAGTTGTGGTTATTTGTGGTTATTTCTAATAGTATAGTAACCTCTACCGTCAATTTTTTTTTTATGTTTATTTTAGGTCAATACACAAATATTACATTTGAATTTGATATTTGTTATTTTAAATATTAAGGAAATAATTATTTGTTGTTATAATAATGTAGTATTTAATAATATAATTTATTGTTCCTTAATATGACTTGGAATTATATATGTGAGATTCGTTAATCACCAAAGTGGTAGAATCTTTATGAAATTAATTCCAAAATAAAGGTTAAATTAATTATCCATTAATTTTTATGCTTATAAATGATATACCAATTATGGATAAATTAAAATTTTGGTTATAAGACATTTGTGGATCACCCAAAGGCTTATTATTTGTTCGTATGACCAATAAATATTAAGGAGATAACTTTTTATGTATCGTTAATTTTATTTATTTATCCAAAGATAATAAATATTATTAATTGATGCATTAAATATTATCGATTTATGTTAAATACATTTTTAAGTATCATTATGTTTAAAGTTGTATTTTGATGTTTCGCCCAAAGGAGAACATCAATATACATTTAAGTAAATTATGTCTGAATTTGATAATGTGTTTAAACTCGTAACTCAAAGTATTAATAAATGAGCATGTTTTACTTGCAGCACTTTCCCTTCATTCGCACTGTACCTCTGTTATGACTTTTAATGTACTTAACTTTTCAGATTGGTGCGAACAGATCAAATTCCATCTTGGGGTTTTAGATCTTGATGTTGCACTTTACTCTGAAAAGCCAACTGCTATTACTGAAGCTAGCAGTGATGAAGAAAAGTCCTATTATAAGCATTGGGATTGGTCTAACAGATTAGGCCTAATGTTCATGCGAATGAATATTGCAGGCAACATTAAAACTACTCTTCCCAAAACTGAAAGTGCAAAAGAACTTCTGAAACTTGTGGAAGAGTCTTCCCAAACTGTTGATAAGTCTCTTGCTGGGACACTAATGGGTACTTTGACCACCATAAAGTTTGATGGTTCACCTACTATGCATGAGCATGTCATTGAAATGACAAATATAGAAGCAAGACTTAAGTCATTGGGAATGGAAGTGGAACAGAATTTCCTTGTACAGTTCATCATCAACTCATTACCGTCTGAGTATGGTTCTTTCCAAATGAAATACAACACCATGAAAAACAAATATAACGTGCATGAATTGCATGGTATGCTAGTTCAAGAGGAAACAAGGCTAAAAAAAAGAACCCACTCCATTAATTTTGTAAATCATCAAGGAGCTGAAAAGAAAGGAAAGAAGCATGGTAAGGGACAACAGAAGCAACTTAATGTTAATCAGTCCTCATCTCAAGTACATAAGAAAGGAAACAAGAATGTAAAGTGTCATTTTTGTGGAAAATCTGGACACTTTCAGAAAGATTGCCTGAAACGTAAGGCATGGTTTGAGAAGAAAGGTAAGCCTTGTGCTTTTACATATCTCGAATCAAATTTAACTGAAGTTCCTTATAATACTTGGTGGATTGACTCTGGTTGTACTGTTCATGTTTTTAATACTATGCAGGGATTCCTTACAATCCAAAACATAAATAAAAATGAAAGATTTATTTACATGGGGAATAGAGTGAAGGCTCTAGTTGAAGCTGTCGGGACTTATCGTCTTATTCTCGATACTGGACGTCACTTAGATTTAGTAGAAACTTTTTATGTTCCTTCTCTTTCGAGAAATTTAGTTTCTTTGTCTAAGTTGGATAAGACTGGATATTCTTTTAGTTTTGGTAATGGATGTTTTAGTTTGTTTAAACATAATTATCTCATTGGTACTGGTACTCATTGTGATAATTTATACAAACTGAATCTTGATAATCTTTTTGTCGAAACACTCTTAAATCTGCATCATAATGTTGGTACCAAACGAAGTTTGGTGAATGAACAATCTGCTTACTTGTGGCATAAACGTTTAGGTCACATATCTAAAGAAAGGCTGGAAAGATTAGTTAAGAATGAAATTCTTTCAAATTTAGATTTTACTGATCTTAACATGTGTGTAGATTGTATTAAAGGAAAACAAATAAAACACACAAAGAAAGGAGCCACAAGAAGCACACAGCTTCTTGAAATTATACACACTGATATATGTGGTCCTTTTGATATCACATCTTTCAATAAAGAAAAATATTTTATCACTTTTATTGATGACTTTTCACGTTATGGATATATCTATTTATTGCATGAAAAATCTCAAGAGATTAATGCCTTAGAGGTATTTATTACTGAGGTTGAAAGATAACTAGATAGAAAGGTAAAAATAATCAGGTCTGATAGAGGCGGTAAATATTATGGAAGATGTTATGAAAGTGGACAACACCCAGGTCCATTTGCTAAATTCCTCAAAAAGCGTGGCATATGTGCTCAATACACAATGCCTGACACACCACAACAAAATGGTGTGGAAGAAAGGCGTAATTGTACATTAATGGATATGGTTAGGAGTATGTTAAGTAATTTATCTTTACCTCTTTCTTTATGGATGTATGCTTTACGGATTGTCGTTTACTTGCTAAACAGGGTTCCTAGTAAAGTAGTTCCAAAGACACCTTTTGAACTGTGGACTGGTAGGAAACCTAGTTTGAGGCACCTGCATGTTTGGGGTTGCCCGCCAGAAGTTAGAGTATACAATACACAAGAAAAGAAACTAGATTCAAGAACAATCAGTGGTTTCTTCATTGGTTATCCAGAAAAATCAAAGAGGTATAGATTTTACTGTCCTAATCATAGTACAAGAATAGTTGAAACTGGAAACGCTATATTCATTGAGAATGGTGAAGTTAGTGGGAGTGAAGAACCACGTAATGTGGAAATTAAAGAAGTTAGGGTGAAAATTCATCTACCCTGTACTTCTTTTAAATTTGTTGTTCCTGAAGCTGTTGTACAACAAAGTAATCAACAAGAACAACAAATTAATATTCCTACTAATGAAGCCATAATTGATGAACCTGTAGTAGATGAACCCCAAGAAGTAGCATCAAGAATATCTCAAATACAAAGGAGATCTGCTATTTCTGATGATTATTTGGTATATCTACATGAGTCAGAAACTGACTTGGGAATTGATGATGATCCAGTTTTATGTTCATAAGACATTAAAAGCAATAATTCTGATAAATGGATAAATGCTATGAAAGATGAGTTGAAATCTATGGAATAGAATGAAGTTTGGGACCTTGTTGAATTACCTGAAGGTTGCAAAAGAATTGGGTGTAAATGGGTCTTTAAGACCAAACGCGACTCAACTGGCAACATCGAATGTCATAAGTCCAGACTTGTTGCCAAAAGTTTCACTCAGAAGGATGGCATCGACTATAAGGAGATTTTTTCTTCACCTGTCTCTAGAAAAGATTCACTCAAAATTATAATGGCCTTGGTAGCTCATTATGACTTGAAGCTACATTAAATAGATGTGAAAACAGCCTTTCTGAAAGGAAATTTAGAGGAAGAAGTTTATATGAATCAACCTGAGGGGTTTTCTATTAAAGGAAAGGAACACATGGTATGTAAACTTAATAAGTCAATATATGGACTTAAACAAGCTTCCCGACAATAGTATCTTAAGTTTAATGAAACGATTGTCACCTTTGGATTTAAAGAAAACACTATTGATCGGTGTATATATCTGAAGGTCAGTGGGAGTAAGTTTATTATGTTAATCTTGTATGTTAATGACATCTTGCTGGCTACTAATGATCTTGGTTTGTGTAATACCCCACATGTTTCTAAGCTAGGAAGTGAATAAGTTTTTCTACGTATGAAACCTCCTATCCTGTGAGTAGCATTTTAGTGCATGACTTACAATGAGTATCCTAGTGATAATATAGCTTATTATGCGTTAAGCATGTTCATATGAGTCACTTAAGGTAATACTAGCTAAGAGTTTTTTAATCCATCAAGTTTTAGTGTTTGATTTCGTAAGGGTCATATTTGAATGAGTATAACTTGATTTTAATGTGGTATTTATGCATATTTAGACCAACCAAATTGTATATAATCGCATTATCTTTCCAACGATACCAATTTCGCCTTAATCCAATACCCGAGCGAAAAGTTATGCCCATTTTCGTGAGAGACAGTAAGGATAGACGATTGGTTAGGCGCCGCCCAACCAAACATAGGTGATTGGTTAGGCGCCGCCCAACCTGACTTGTGCAATTACTTAGGCGCCGCCTAAGTCAGTTCCAAGTGCCAAAAACACTCCGTTTTGAGTTATTTTAAGGGTAATTAAGTCTTTTAACACTCCTTACACGTCCCTAAACTTAACCCTACAAAATATATAGCTTCTAAACACATTACAACCCTATTAACATCTCAAAGCTCATCATCCAAGAGCACTAAAAGAGAAAAACAACTAGGGTTGCATAATTAAGCTTGAAGATCCAATTTCAAGGAAATTTCTCCGTCAATCATCAAGAACCTCCCTTCCAAGGTATGCGTAGTGTTCATCCACAGATTCCTTTCGTCCGTGGAGTTCAAGAATCAATCTTTAAAATACAAAAGCTTGGTTGGTTGTGGTGATATAATCATACCAATGTTGATGCTTGTTTGTTTTGCTATATAATAGTATCGTGACTGTATATCTCATGAAAGTTATGTTGTTAGTTGAAAAACATGATCTTTGGATGGATTGATAAAATACAAGCATGAAATCCACCTATGCCTTAAAGAATGCATGCAAGGTGTTCAATAAAATGCCTAGTATGTTAGAACTTCATAATTACATGATTTCATGATATCTAAATAACAAGTTCATGTTAACCATACACTCCAATATGAATTTCCATGCAAATTATGTGTTGTTATTGTTGTGGTATAAAGCATGTATGATGATAGAGATATAAATTATGTACAAAAAATATATCCATGCTTTTCCTATCATGTTTGAGATGTTGAATAAATACATGAAGTATAATATTCGCAAATCATTACAATATGAACTAAATGTTACATGTTGCCATTCCCTTATGCTTGAATGGTTTCCATGCCATTGCTATGAATAGTATATGTTGTCGGAATGCCCATGATATTAGAATATGAGATTTATGACTTGATTATAAGCATTCCTATTCATGATAGATATTATGATGACCATGTACTTCATCAAATCCCCCACTCATGTATTATGGATTTTTATTGATGGTCGTGTACTCAAGAAATTCAAGTTGTGTCAGTTTACTTCTATCGAGTCCTGGGGATACTTGTACCCAAAAAATATAGTTGTATGCATAGAGCCATGTCATATTTTCACGATACTCTCAGTCAAGCCATGATCTATAGAATTCAGTCAGTCATGTGACTCAGGAAAACTCAAAAATCTCAGTAATCTCATTACTGCAGTAATCTTAGTGCTCAGTAACCTCAGCAACCTCAGGATACACAGTCAATCTCAGTAACTTCAGTACTCTCAACCAGTCCTCAGAACTCAGTACATTCCGTCAGTCATCGAAATCCAGTAAACTTAGTTTAGCTCCGAATAATACCACTAGTATCAGTCCAGTTAATCAGTATCAGTTAAGCTAATTAGTTTAGTTCAGTTATTCAGTTCATCTTAGTTATTCAGTTCAGTGTCCTTCAGATGGGAGTAAAAGTTAGCACCGAGTGAACCCAAGGATGGGAACTCACCTGCCAGTTCAGGGTGTGATTCTTAGTAGTCATTCTTGTGTTCCAGAACTACGTAGCCAGCGTAGGTTGAGACATCTTAACCTGTCAGATTAGGGTTGATGAGGTGGCTTAACCTGTCAGTTTAGGGTTCCCACCATTCTCATTTAAGTACCTTCCAGTATATGGTTCTCACAGTTGTCCATACCAGTGGCGCGGTATTGACACCCCTCCTGTCGGGGCAGAGATTGGACCCCAACTTTGCTATATGCGTTATAGGGGCATGTCGGTTAGATGACTACTTCCCACAGTTTCAGTATCAGTATCAGTAAAAGAACTCAGATAGTTCTTCAGGATATCAGGACTGTGAAATACACTATGGAACTCACAGATTTAGGATTGTCAGATACAGTCATTCATGCTATAAGTTATCAGAACTTATGTTATCAGATATATCAGTTATCAGAATTCAGTTATCATTCAAGATATGTTATCCGTAAATACATGTCATCAGTATTCATACTCAGTAGTCATGTTATCACGAGCTCAGTTTCAGGACGGTTATATACGGCCAATCAAATCAGTTCTTCATAATTAGAACTATCAGAAACAATCATTCTTTTATCAGTAATGTAGTATTAGTCTCCCATAATTTAGTAATACAGTATCAGTTCCTCACTTATTAGTGAATTATATATCAACATCAGTAAACTCAGTCATTCAGTATCTCAGCATCAGTAAGCTATGTTGTCAGTATTTAGACTCATTAGTCAGTATCACCATGAGTTTAGTTGCAGTTACATATGTATGTATGTATTCTCACGTTCATATCAGTCATTATTGTCCATCCATATAAAACCTTTTGCATTTATCCTACCTAACTCGTATACTCAGTACATTCAGTTGTACTAACGTATTCGCGCTATGGTATTTTATTTGACGCCATAGGTACAGAGGCATGAGTTTCAGAGCAGTAGTAGCATTGCAGATTTTAGCAGTCAGTGCTCCTCTTCATTCGAGGACAATATTATTATTACTTTATTACAGTATTTCAGATTAGTTTTTCAGTTCATGGAGTTAGTTGGAGACATGTTCCTTCAACTCCTTATTCAATTCAGTTAGAGGCTTTCGGACTAGATGTCAGATTAGATGTTCAGACTTCAGTATTTATGTTCCATTTTGGTATTGTTATATCATATTTTTCAAATATGTAACAGTATTGAACCTTATGGCCTTACAGTTTATGTTTCTGCATATTTTATGAGATATTATGCAGTTTACAGGTACAGATATCAGTCATGGTTAGCTTGTGGTCCTTCGGGGTCATGAGCACCGTGTAGCATTTCGGTTCAGAAAATCGGGGCGTTACAAACTTGGTATCAGAGCCTAAGGTTCAACAGTGTCCTAGGAAGTCTGAAAGCTGCATCAAGTAGAGTTTTGTACATGGGTGTGTTATGCACCACACTTATGTGCAAGAGGCTATGAGATGTTTAGGAACAGTTTCCCTTCTTTCGTGTCTCAAGATCGTGCTATAGCAAGTTTCTCTAAGGAAACTATGTAGATTCATATCATACACCCCTCATGTTCACTTTACCTTACTTTCAAGGTAAAAGAAACAGTGAAGTTCAAAGTCCTAAATATAGGGCTTTCTCAGACAGTCCTTACAGTCAGTTATGGGATTAGCAAAGGACTCAAACAGTATCCCATCAGTTCATTATTGTTCCAAGGTCGTACAGATTTTATTCATGATCAAGAGAACTCATTCTTGAACCAAGAAGTTTAGCAGTAGTAGAGTTGGGATAGTATTATTCTATTTGATCAGATTATGCATTCATGGGGATTAGATCAGTAGGTTTGAATAATACGAGCTAAAAACTTAAGTTTATTGCCTCAAAATTAAGCATGAAGGTGTGAATGTGATATTAGCAGTATATGAGGAAACAGAATCAAATGATGTGTTTAGTAAGACAGGCAGGTGCTGAACAGAATGTAGGTATGTGATGGTAGATCAAGTACCTAAACCAGGCCCTCAGATTTTAGTAATAGAGCCAGTATGTATAGAAAGCAGTAAGGGAAGATAATTCCAGACCCATTCTTATCTCAGTGCAGAGTTTTGCACCTCAGCTATCACAAAAAAAAATCCACTCAGGAGTTGCATGTCAACTCTATGGTCACGAACCAGACTCATACATTTCTTTTTCCCATAAATCATGTATGATTTTTGTTCCCAGTATAAGGGGTTCAGTTTCAGCTTCCTCAGTATTATAAATCATGTCCCACGGGTACAGAAACTCTAGACTCAGGTCATGCAGCTCATGACTCATGTACACATATCATGTTTTCCAGTATACTTAGCTTCCATGACTCATGCTATGCCCCTACAAATCAGATACATTTAGACTACGTCATGTATATCCTCAGTTCAGACCTTATCGGTAAATCCATGCTATTGATATTTTAATCCTCAAGTTTCAGTCATGTGTCAAGTTTAGTTTGTATCTATTCATGTTTCAGGTCTTCCTGATTTACTCCTCCAGTTAGCTCTCCTTATGGAACAGTGTAGTGATGAGCAGTTGTTTAGATAAGAGAAGATTGTTGTATTCTTACTTTACACGAGGGTGTAGCTGTGAATATAGGCTTGAATGTCATGATAAATATTCAAGTAAACGTCTAGCAAGGGGTTGTATTTAGAAGTTGGGAAAGTACAAAGTGTAAGTGTACATTTAGATCCTTGACTTATGTCAGTCCCCAGCATGTAGCCATCAAAAACTCAGTTTCCAACTCAATTATAGTTTCAGTATCCAACACTCAGTGATCAGTGTTCAGTTCTTGAATTTAGTACTTCAGTATCAGTCTAAAACTCAGTTACAGCGATAGTTCAAAAATCAATATTCAGTAAAGGACTCAGATAGTCCTACAGAACCATGGCTTCAGTTACCAGTTACTTTACCTCAGAATTTAGTACTTCTGTACTAGTTATAGGCTTACTTATAATGTCATCTTCAGTTCAGTAACCATATTTGAAACTCAGTTCAGTTCTAGACATGCTTGACCATAGCATTCAGGTTGTCAGTACTCAGTTATCAGTGTTTTAGTACCCCAGTTTATAGAATACCTTAGAGTCATGGTGTACGCTTGGTCTCGCATTCGAAAATAATACAGACTTCATGAATCCATGCTCAGATACCTCATTCTACTCAGTTAGTCCTTCTCTCCTATGCATAAAACTCAAAAATCTCAGCTCAGTTATTCATACTAAGTACAGTTTAGCTTTGCAGATCCAGTATTCAGCTATCAGTTATTCAGTCCATCAGATAAGTTAGTATATTTATGCACTCGTGTTCAGCTCAGTTCATGTATCATGTCTCAGTTTCAGATCCTAGCTATTCAGTCATGACTCAGTTCCTAGGTGTCTTGCGCATCGCTTCAATTCCCCTCAGTAGCTCATCCAAGTCAGTATTCTTTGAGGAACATAGTGTCCCAAGGGGGAGATACATCATACCCCCAAAATTTTATCACATAAACATGCTGCTCTATTTTCTCTTGATGAATCCAGTTTGGAGAAGGGGTACTCATAAGATAACCCTAAAGCTCCAACTTCTCGTGTGCCATGTTTTCAAGATTTAGTTTAGATCATGATATTCAGTATATCTACCACGTCCCAGACTCATTTATGTTCTCATGTTTCCGATCATGCATATGGAGTAATTAATCTCAAACTTATCGGTATTTTCAGTTCAAGGTAACAGTTTTCCTTAAACTTACTCATTCTCATGTTCATATTTCAGTACCAAACTTGGTATTCAGTTTCATGCTCTATTTTCAGTTCAAACTTGATACCTTTACCATTGGATGTTCATGTGTAAGTTTAGTCATGAATTCACGCATCAGATATGCGTGATCAGCTCATCAGTACTTTCAGTCATCCATTCACGTATCATGTCACTCATATAATCATTCATCAGATATGCATGGATTCAGCCTTTCAGTTGTGCATCAGATATGCATTCTTATTTTGAGAAAACTCATTGTATTAGAATCCTCAGTTTTATATTCATGAATCAGCTTCCCATGCATCAGATAAGGATGTTCAGTATGTTGTGCTCAACTTTCAGTCATGTCAGTCATGAACCCATGTTTCAGTAGTGTATGTCTTGTTCGTACTTCATCTTATCATCTCTCCCGCCTCAGTTAATTTCCATTCGAGGATGAATGTTCCCAAGGGGTAGATATTGTAATACCCCGCATGTTTCTAAGCTAGGAAGTGAATGAGTTTTCCTACGTATAAAACCTCTTATCTTGTGAGTAGCATTTTAGTTCATGACATACAATGAGTATCCTAGTGATAAGATAACTTATGATGTGTTAAGCATGTTCATATGAGTCGCTTAAGGTAATACTAGCTAAGAGTTTTTGAATCCATCAAGTTTAAGTGTTTGATTTCGTAAGGGTCATATATGAACGAGTATAACTCGATGTAAATATGGTATTTATGCATATTTAGACCCACAAAATTGTAGATAATCGAATTAGATTTCCAACGATACCAATTTGGCCTTAATCTAATACCCGAGCGAAAAGTTATGCCCATTTTCGTGAGAGACAGTAAGGATAGGCGATTGTTAGGCGCCGCCCAACCAAACATAGGCGATTGGTTAGGCGCCGCCCAACCTGACTTGTGCAATTACTTAGGCGCTGCCTAAGTCAGTTCCAAGTGCCAAAAACACTCTGTTTTGAGTTATTTTGAGGGTAATTAAGTCTTTTAACACTCCTTACACGTCCCTAAACTTAACCCTACACAATATATAGCTTCTAAACATATTACAACCCTATTAACATCTCAAAGCTCATCATCCAAGAGCACTAAAAGAGAAAAACAACTAAGGTTGCATAATTGAGCTTGAAGATCAAATTTTAAGAAAATTCCTCTGTCAATCATCAAGAACCTCCCTTCCAAGGTATGCGTAGTGTTCATCCGTGGATTTCTTTCGTCCGTGGAGTTGAAGAATCAATCTTTAAAATACAAAATCTTGGTTAGTTGTGGTGATATGATCATACCCATGTTGATGTTTGTTTATTTTGCTATATAATAGTATCGTGACTGTATATCTCATGAAAGTTGTGTTGTTAGTTGAAAAACATGATCTTTGGATGGATTGAAAGAATGCAAGCATGAAATCCACCTATGCCTTAGAGAATGCATGTTGTCACACCCCTTTTTTACGTACTCCAAAAGATTTATATTTTAAGTTCGAAAGGGTTTTATTATTTAAGTGACAAGAAATGAAAAATTGTTTTCGAAAAAGGATTATTTATATTTTTTACTCAGAGTCGCCACTTGGCATAATCTGGTGTGCTAAGTCACCATTGGAAAAATCCTTTTCAAAACCATTTGACTCTTTAAACTAGTTTGCGAACAGAGACTCCGGCTAAGGAATTATGTTGTCCGAGGGCAAGGTGTTAGGCACCCCTCGATCCCGTGGTTCAACCACGGTCGCTTGGTAGAGTGTATAAACCACACAAAAGCATGCAAAATAATCAAAACAATAGACAAAACAAAACAATCCAAAAATGTAAAAGTCCAGTCCAATTATACAGTCCAAAAATAAATAATGCGGAAATATAAATCTAGTCTACTCTAGACTACGCTCTACCGCTTCACCCGACGCCTCGGGCCTTCACCACGAACATCTTCCAAGTACAAGGTACTTCGGGGCATTCCCCGGTGAATAAATATATACAGATACTTCGGGGCATTCCCCGGCCAAATTAATACAGTAAATGCTAATGTATAAATCAAAACCATTCCACAAACATTTCACCATTCAACAATCACAAATCCTACATCTTGCCTACCCAACCTACCTTTGCCCAAACCAATCTGCGTATCACGATACTACCAAGTTCAATTAGCGCTCGTTTCAAGTTGAACACACAATGAAATCAACTAATCCAAATCACCAATTATATCAAATTTTAATTCTCGCCCCCAAGTCCATTTCAACCATATTTATATTTAAACCAAATTAAACCAAAAGTCTTTAATCAATCCAAATTCACCATTTCTATTTCAATGACCCACCATCACTTTTCAACGACATTAAACAACGAGTCAATATCAAAATAACAACCATATCACCAACCAAAACAACATGCATTCACCACCAACAAGTATCAAACAACACCCGAAGCTTAATCCAAACACCAAAGCATAGTAAACCATAAAATAGAAGAGCAAAAGAGTAGAATTGGACCTTTCGATAGTCGATTTCGTTGATAATAACATTTAAGAAGGCCCGAACTTCAGAACTTGAAACAGAACCTCAATAGTGACGAATCCCAACTTCGATATCAAGGACTTTGAAACCCAAAACTGGTCGAGATGAATAGAAAATCAAATCCAGAACTAGGAATAATAAATGATGAACCCAAAACCCAATTTCGATAATGAATCACCCACGAACCCGAATCTACAAAAATCCAAAAGGAAATGAACACCCGCACGACTTGAACCCCGGTGAGCTAACAGTGGCCAAAAACCGACGGAAGTAGGTCAGATTCTGGCAAGTCTTTGACGTCTTGATATTTTTCCTGCTAATCGGTCGAAGAACCAGTTCCGGCGACCCCCTGGCGTTTTCCGATCAGATTTTGGCGCTGATTCCAGTGGGATTACTGGTGTTGGTATGGTGGTGTTGGTCGGAGCGGGGGCTAGGAGAGGAGGTGTCTATGGCGATGGTGGGCTGGTGAAGACGCTGGATGGCGGAAGAGGCCGGATTCTCTCTGGTGATGGCGACGGCGGTGTGGTGGCTTAGGTCATAGGTGGTTGCTGATGGCGTGGCGGTTGAGGGAGAGGGGAAGAGAAGGCTAGCCGGTGCTGAGCTGGCCGGCGTCAGCCATGGATGCCGATGGAGAGGAGAGGAGAGGGGTAGAGAAAGAAGAAAGAGAGAGAGGGAGTTTGGCCCCTTTCTGGTTTTTTATCATGCCTCTTTTTTGTGAGAGTATGTGTGTATATATTGAGGTGAGGGTGGGGTAGTGGTGAGGTAGGTGGGGTTACGTAGGGTAGGGGTAGGGTGTGAGGTGTTTCTTTTTGGTGTGATGGGATAAGGATTAGGTGTTGTTTTATTATTGGGTGGGTTGTTAGAATATTAGGATAAAACAAAATTAGTTAGGGGTTGTTATTTTTGTCATTTTACGGAGGGATTATCACACGGGTGAGGGTACACGGTAGGATAGGGTAAACAATAGGTAAAAACAATATCGGGGAGGGACGAAATTAGGTTTCTACATCATGCCCCCTTTGAATGTAAACACGAAGTGTTTTCAGGCAAAGAAGTAGACAGCGAGACCAAATTTTGACCCGACCATTATTCAAAGAAAGAAACAAAAAGAAGAAGGACAACCGAGTTTTGAATTAAGACATCCTTCCTACCCAAATTACGAGAGAATCATGTCACGGGTATTTCAAAGGATTGGAATAGGTGGACTATACCGAGTTGGAGAGTCGAGTGAGGTTCCGTCGAGGTTCCGGTCTGCGACTCTGTTATTACATCAAAATGAAAATTACAAGTTAAAACATAAATGAAATTACAAAAATCCTATCTATACAGCTTCTGTTGGTTCTTGACTCGACTTCCATCAGCCTATTCTTCAGGCGGGCTCCTGACTTGCAATTTCTTTCAACTTGTTGCTTGTCTTTCAATTGCTTCGCTTTGTTGCTTGACTTTTCGTTTCTTCACCCTATTCTCCAGGTGGGCTTCTGACTTTCTATTTTATCACCCTGTTCTTCAGGAGGGCTCCTGACTTACTATTTCATCACCCTATTCTTCAGGCAGGCTCCTGACTTGCTAGTTCATCACCCTGTTCTTCAGGTGGGCTCCTGAAATCCAAAATTAAAACTAGAACGAAAATTATCCTAAACAAAGATTATAGTAAAGTAGTATTTCATTTTTCAAAGCGTTGTCCCATTTTCCAGGAGGGTCCTGAACAGAAAGTAAAATCCCATTTTTCAGGAGGGTCCTGAGCATAAAGTAAAATCCCATTTTTCAGGAGGGTCCTGAACATAAAGTAAAATACCATTTTTCAGGAGGGTCCTGAAGAAAAGTAAAATACCATTCTTCAGGAGGGTCCTGAACATAAAGTAAAATCCCATTTTTCAGGAGGGCCCTGAACATAAGGTAAAATCTCATTTTTCAGGAGGGTCCTGAACAAAAGTAAAATCCCATTCTTCATGAGGGTCCTGAACATAAGGTAAAATCCCATTTTTCAGGAGGGTCCTGAACAGAAAGTAAAATCCCATTCTTCAGGAGGGTCCTGAACATAAGGTAAAATCTCATTTTTCAGGAGGGTCCTAAACAGAAAGTAAAATCCCATTCTTCAGGAGGGTCCTAAACAAAAGTAAAATCCCATTCTTCAGGAGGGTCCTGAACATAAGGTAAAATCCCATTTTTCAGGAGGGTCCTGAACAGAAAGTAAAATCCCATTCTTCAGGAGGGTCCTGAACATAAGGTAAAATCCCATTTTTCAGGAGGGTCCTGAACACAAAGTAAAATCCCATTCTTCAGGAGGGTCCTGAACATAAGGTAAAATCCCATTTTTCAGGAGGGTCCTGAACACAAAGTAAAATCCCATTTTTCAGGAGGGTCCTGAACATAAAGTAAAATCTTCACGGATGTGGACTTCCAATAGTAGCTGAATTAAGTGAAGCGAATTTGCCCCCGTTTCAACAAAGAAAATTTGTCAGTTAAAAACTTAGTGGTGGCTTGCAACTCTTGGCTTCTCAGGTATCTGCCCCAGCATTCGTTCCTTTCATCTTTCTTCCAAATCGCTAACACTCGCTCTGTCTTGCCGCATCATTGACCCGAATCCATATTGAGGGAAATGAGTTCTGACTCGAACAATGGGTATCTATTTTACCATGCCTCTGAGGTGCACCCTTTTCCCAAATCTGAATGTTTCCACGAATCCAACAGCCTGTCGATTGATAGACTTCCTTCGTTTCGTGTTGAATTATGATCATATTTCTTTCCTGTGTTGTTCCTTGGCTTTTTCTCGTATAATTGGAAAGACTGATAGTAAATTTTGAAATTCCTTCTCGCTTGTGTTGACACAGACTTGACTTAAAATGTAAAGAAATGATTGTGACTTTTATCTGATAAATGACATAAGAAAAGACAAAAACATGAATATGTAAATGGAAGAAAAGAGAAATGTCCCATATTCAAAAGAAAACTTATCTGAATACGACAACCAACTCCAATGAGTATGACATGCATTTTGGATTGAGCTGCCTGATCTTCCTATCCAAACTCCTCATTTGTTGTTGAGTTTGTGCCTTTGCCACTGAGACGCTTCTTCAAATCCACTGGACTCATTCATCACATTCGATTGACGACATCTAAAAAGACTTTCGCCAACAAATCTCTTTCTTTTCCTTTTCACTTTTCTCTTGAACTCTCCATCGCCTTACGGTGCCCGTGAGGGTTTTCACCAATAAGACTCTCTCATTTTTATTTCTCTTTACTCACCATCGCCTTTGGTGCCTGCAAGGGTTTTTACCAATAAGACTCTCTCATTTTCATTTCTCTCAACTCACCATCGCCTTATGATGCCCACGGGGGTTTTCACTAATAAGACTCTCATTTTTTATATTTCTTTCCTGATTTCTTATGCGGAGGGAGACACGTGGTACCTCACAATGCATCATCATATCCATTGCATGCTTAGCCTTAACATTATCAAAAAATTGATCTGAAGGACTTTCTTTGGTTGTAACTTGGTTTTTGGATAAGGTTAGAAAAGGATGGCAAGGGGTTCGAACGACACTTGAAGTGGGGGTGGGACTTACAACTTTTGGAATCGACTCAAACAACATGTTAACTCATGCCCCAGTTTTATTGACTGAGTGAATCTTAAATCTTTATTTGGTTGGACCGAGCCCGAAATAGGGCAGCCTACGTATCTCACTCCCGAGAGAGGAGAATCAGGTCGCACGTAGTTCCATCAGCTTGTTCTTTGTTTTGATTTGATTTTTTTTCTTTTATTTTCGAACTCATTCTTTTATTCTTATTTTCTTGACATTTATCTTTGACTCTATTTTAATTCCAAAAGAGAGATATGAAAAAAAAATTAAAACGAAGCTCAAACGGGTAAACGAAGGATGACACAATGTTTGGATAGAAGAATAAAATGCCTTCGTCATATCAATCTTCAAAAATGAAAGTACTAAAACATGCAATAAAATCAACAAAGGATCAAATATCATACATAGTATCTTTTGACCGCATCAGCATTGATAGCTATTTCTGCCATTTTGCCTTCAATATTTGTCAAATATAAGGCTCCATTAGACAACACTTTCTTCACAACGAAAGGAAGTTGCCAGTTAGGGGAGAACTTGCCTTTCGCTTCAACCTGATGAGGAAGGATACGTCTCAATACCAACTGACCAACTTCAAAATTCCTGGGACGGACCTTTTTGTTATATGCTCGGGCTATCCTCCTCTGATACAACTGGCCATGACACACAGACGTTAGTCTTTTTTCCTCAATCAAACTCAAATGTTCCAGTCGGGTTTTTACCCATTCGTCATCATCAATCTCTGCTTCTACAATGACTCGAAGAGATGGAATTTCAACTTCTGCAGGGATGACTGCTTCTGTCCCATACACCAATAAATATGGAGTTTCCCCTGTTGAAGTGTGAACAGTGGTGTGATAACCTAGCAATGCAAACGGCAACTTTTCATGCCACTGTCTAGATCCTTGTACCATCTTTCGCAGTATCTTTTTTATATTCTTATTGGCGGCTTCTACAGCGCCATTGGCCTTTGGGCGATACGGAGTAGAATTTTGATGTGCGATCTTAAATTGTTGACATACTTCTTGTATCAAATGACTATTGAGATTGGCAGCATTGTCTGTAATGATCATCTTAGGAATTCCAAATCTACAAATGATATTGGCATTAAAAAAATCTACCACAGCATTCTTTGTCACTGACTTGAAAATTACTGCTTCTACCTAATTTGTGAAGTAGTCAATGGCTACTAAAATGAATCTATGCCCATTTGATGCCTTCGGCTCAATCGGTCCAATCACATCCATTCCCTAAGCTACGAACGTCCATGGAGTGTCCATTGCATGCAACTCAACAGGAGGAGAACGTATCAGATCACCGTGTACCTGACATTGATGACACTTCCGAACAAATTGAATAGAATCCCTTTCCATAGTAAGCCAGTAATAACCTGCTCGAAGAATCTTCTTTGACAAGACATGACCGTTCATATGCGACCCGCATACTCCAGAGTGTATTTCAACCATGATTGCTGAGGCTTCTTTTGCATCTACACACCTTAAAAGTCCCAGATCTGGGGTTCTCTTATACAAGATTCCCCCACTCAATAAAAATCCACTACCCAAACGCTTAATAGTCCTCTTTTGATCATTGGTTGTATATGTTGGGTATTCCCCTGACTGAATGTATCGCTTGATATCCAAGAACCAAGGTTCTCCATCGAGCTCTTCTTCAACCGCATTACAGTAAGCATGCTGATCCCGACTCTTTATATGCACTGGATCGATATAGGCTTTGTCAGGATGTTGGAGCATTGAATACAGAGTGGCTAAAGCATCAGCAATTTCATTATGAATCCTTGGAATATGCCTAAACTTTACTACCACAAACCGTTGACATAACTCCTGCAAGCATTGTCGATACGGGATGAGCTTCAAATCTCGCGTCTCCCAATCGCCTTGAATTTGATGGACGAGAAAATCCGAATCTCCCAACACTAATAATTCTTGGACTCCCATATCAGCAGCTAACCTCAAACCAAGAATGCAGGCTTCATACTCTGCCATATTGTTAGTATAGTAGAATCGAAGTTATGCTATTACCGGGAAATGTTGTCCCGATTTAGAGATAAGAACCGCACCTATTCCGACTCCTTTCATATTCACAGCTCCATCGAAAAATAACCTCCAACCTGGATCAGCATCTATAACGACTTCATCGACACACAATACTTCTTCGTCAGGAAAATATATCTTTAATGGCTCGTATTCTTCATCGATGGGATTCTCAGCAAGATGATCTGCCAAGGTTTGGGCTTTCATGGCGGTCCGAGTCACATATACAATGTCAAACTCGGTAAGCAATATTTGCCACTTTGTCAATCGACCTGTCGGCATAGGCTTCTGAAAGATATACTTTAAAGGATCCATGCGAGAGATGAGATAAGTAGTATAGGATGAGAGATAGTGCTTCAACTTCTGTGCTACACAAGTTAGGGCACAACACGTCCTTTCAAGAAGAGTATACCTGGCCTCATATGCGGTGAACTTCTTGCTAAGATAATAAATAGCCTGCTCCTTTTTGCCTATAACATCATGTTGACCCAGGACACAACCGAAAGAATTGTCCATGACTGATAAATATAAGATCAAAGGCCTACCAGGCTCCGGGGGTACCAGCACTGGCGGATTTGACAAATATCTTTTGATTCGATCGAACGCTTCCTGACATTCTTCAGTCCATTTTACCGCAGCACTCTTTTTCAACAACTTGAATATGGGCTCACAAGTGGTTGTGAGTTGAGCAATAAACCTGCTAATGTAGTTCAGTCTACCAAGCAAACTCATCACCTCCGTTCTATTCTTGGGCGGGGGCAAATCCTGAATGGCTTTGATATTTGAAGGATCCAATTCAAATCCCCGACGGATGACTACAAACCCCAACATCTTTCCAGATGGAACTCCAAATACACATTTGGCCGGGTTGAGTTTGAGATTATACCTGCGAAGCCTCTCAAAGAACTTTCTTAAATCTTTAACATGGTCGGCCTGACTTTTTGACTTAATAATCACATCATCCACGTAGACCTCAATCTCCTTATGCATCATGTCATGAAACATAGTGGTCATGGCTCTCATGTGTGTTGCTCCAGCATTCTTTAAATCGAACGGCATCACTCGATAAAAATAAGTTCCCTATGGTGTGATAAAAGACGTCTTCTCCACGTCTTCATCATCCATAATGATCTGGTGATATCCGGCATAGCAATCCACAAAAGAGGCAACCTAGTGTTTAGCACAGTTGTCTAACAAAATGTGGATGTTGGGCAGTGGAAAATCATCTTTCGGACTTGCTCTGTTCAAATCACGGTAATCAACACACACTCGAATTTTGCCATCTTTCTTTGGTACGGGAACAACATTGGATAACCACATGGGATAACGAGCCACTCGAATTACTTTGGCTTCAAGTTGTTTCATGATTTCCTCTTTGATTTTAATACTTAGATCAGTTTTAAACTTCCTCAACTTTTGTTTGACAGGAGGGAACGCGGGATCAGTTGGCAATTTGTGAGCCACTAATTCAGTGCTTAAACCAGGCATATCATCATAAGACCATGCAAAAACATCCTTATAATCAATTAATGCTTGAATCATTCCATCTTTTAGCTGTGGCAAAACATGTACACTGATTTCAGTTTCCCTAACATCTTCTTGATCCCCTAGATTTATTGGCTCAGTCTCATTCAAATTAGGATTCGGTTTGTCTTCAAACTGTTCCAACTCTTTACTTATTTCTTATATTGATCCTTCTTCATCATATTCCCCATCCCGCTTCATTACATCTTGATTAGTTTGGATTTTAAGATCAGGCTGAAAATTCCGCATGCATGTCATGTCATTAGAATCAGCATAAAGAGAACTGTGTAAGAAAAAAAAACAAAATATATTAGACACAAAACAAAAAGGATATTGCATTTCATTAAATAAAAAGATAGAAGGGTTTAAACACAGATGCCAACATAACATAAACAAACTAAAATCCGAATTACAACCCTGAAATAACTCGGATAAACAGAAAGAAAAATAAAATAAACTACCAAAACTCCCTCCTGACGGGGAGAGAAGTGACTTCCCAATTATTGAGCTGGACAGCTGGACCTATGAATTGCACGTCTGCCATACTGGTACCTTCTCCTGCTTCGACCATATCAACTTCCATACAAAGGTTCTGGAAGTCATCAACCAATTCAACCTCAAATTCCACATGCTTCATGACACCGCTCTTAAAAAATGATTCACTGAGTAGTGGCATTGGGCGAGGGATTCTTGATTGATTGCCTTGGATGATCCACATCTCAGGGTCAGGCGGCTGATCGTATCACTATCGAGTCAACTTGAACAAGTATAACTTGACCCGATTTGAGGGGCAGTTCTATTTCTCGATGGGGCGGGGAAGGTTCCGTGGAAGGTGAAAGGGCCAGGGACAGAACTCCGGGCACATAACTCCTGGGGGAGCACTCTTGATTCACTGAGTAGTGGCATTGGGCGAGGGAGTGACCATATTTCCTTTTTCCTTCCCTTGGCTTTCTTCAGATCTTCAGCTGTAGGCTCAAATCCCAGACCAAACGTGCCCACGTTCTCACTCGAACATATGGGATGAACTATACCGTGCAGAGACGCTCCCAAACCCTTTCCTGGCTCAAATCCATATTTCCAAAGTTCACTCACCATCATGATAGAAGCAAAAGACAATTGCGGTCCTGGTATAGCCTGCCATTTAAGGATACGATTCACTGGCACTGTATCAAAAATTTGATAGACGAATGTCTCCTCTACGTTATTTGCTTCAATAAGAGACAAGGGAGAATCTTTGTAGGCTGAAAAATCTCCTTCACCATGAATAACTACTTCTTTCCTGTCATGCTCAAACTTAATCATTTGGTGCAGTGTAGATGCAACCGCCTTGGCCTTGTGGATCCACGGCCTTCCCAACAACAGATTGTAAGAGGAGTCTACATTCAAAACTTGAAACTCTATGGCGAACTCAACAGGCCCTATGATCAATATTAGTTCTATTTCGCCAATGGAATTTGATTTAGCACCATCGAAAGCCCTAACACACACATTGTTGGGCCTGATCCTGTCAGCACCAATATTTAACTTTTGCAAAGTAGAAATAGGGCAAATATTTGCACCTGAACCTCCATCAATCATAACATGAGTGATGTAGAAATCTTCACACTTCACTGTAATGTAAAGGCCCCGGTTATGCCCTGTACCTTCAACAGGCAATTCATCATCAGCAAAGTTGATCCGATTGACCTCAAAGATTTTTCCAACCATTTTCTCAAGTTGGTTGATTGTAATCTCCCTTGGTACATATGCTTCATTTAACACCTTCAATAAAATATCACGATGCTCCTTGGAGTGCAACAGCAAAGATAAAAGGGAAATTTGAACAGGGGTTTTCTTCAGCTGGTCTAATATTGAATACTCTGGCAATTTCATCTTTTTCAAAAATTCTTCGACTTCTTATTTGGTGATAGGCTTTTTGATAGATGACGGTCCACTCACCGTTGGCTTGTAATTTCTTAAGCTTTCAGGCACGAAACATCTTCCTGACCTAGTCAAACCCCCTACCTCATCTACATCTTCCACTACTTCTTTCCCAGGATAGGTCATCACGGTCCACCCATAATTCCAGGGAATCCTTTTCATATCAACTATCGGAGGTTGGGTCACCGATTTGAGGATAATAGGCGCTGCCAGTGCTCCTTTTACCGTCAAGATAGGCTGACTCAGGGCTCCCACCACCGTCAACTTAGGTTTATCCTGACTTGAATCAACATACCTTTTGGCGCCCTGTACTGTGATCAGAGGTTTCTTTGTGCTTTCTTGGGCTTTATCTTCTCTCATTCCTTCCTGGCTTAATGACATTGCTTTCAAAGACTCTGCTACATTCACCGATTTCTCCTCAATGGTCTGTATCTTGACAATAGGCTTATAACCCCTCGAAGACTCCTTCCCGTCATATATCAATTCTAATATATTGGCTTCAGTATGGGTTGGCAATGGATTCTGGTTAATGTTTGGGCCTTCCGGGGCCTGGACCAGCATCTGATTTGTGTCAATTAAATCTTGGACAACTCTCTTTAAATGCCAGCATTTCTCGATATCATGGTCGGGCATATCAGAACAGTACGCACACCTTAAAGAATAATCGAGATTCCTCGGCGGTGGATTTGAAAGCCTTCCTTGAATTGGGTTTAAAACCTTCAACTTTCTCAACCTATCAAACAAACTAGCATATGACTCCCCAAGAGGTGTGAATTGATTTTTGACCGCCTTTTCTTTCCTATACTCGGGCCTAGGTTGAAAACTGGGTCTGGAAGGGTTTTGGTAATTTGGTGGAGCGAATGGGCGATTTTGTGGAGCTTGCGCGTGCCACTGCGGGTAAGAAGGGGTTTGGGCATATGGTTGTGCGCTATATACTGGGTACGGGGGTGGTGGAATGGAATATAAAGGGTTTTGTGGAGGGTAGTAATGGTGGGGAGGAATATATGGAGCTTGGGCGTAGACTTAGGCTTGGGATTGGGGATAGGGGCGAGGTGGTCTTTTGGGATAGGAATGGATTCCAGCTACAACAGTCGCCACGTCCTCTTTCTTCTTTTTAACTCCAAATGCGCCAGATCTACCTTGAATCGCTTGTGTGGTGGCTTTTAATGCAGCAAAACTCATTATTCGACCGGTCTTAATCCCGTCTTCTATCATCTCACCCATTTTGAGGACTTCCATAAAAGACTTTCCCATTGCCGGAAGTAAATGTTGAAAATAGGTCTAATCCTGCGCCTGAATGAAAACTTCTACCAACTTACTTTCTTTCATTGGAGGCTTTACCCTGGCAGCCTGTTCACGCCACCTTATCGCGTATTCCCTAAAACCTCCAGTGCTCTTTTTCTTCATGTTGACCAAGGATTTTTCGTTCGGAATCAAGTCGATGTTGTACTGAAAATGTTGAACAAATTCAGAAGCCAAATCATCCCAGCTGTTCCATTTATCGATATCTCGATCGATGAACCATTCTGAGGCCAGATCTGAAAGACTCTCGCCAAAGAAGGCCATGGGCAGTTCTTCCTTTCCTCCTGCAGCCCTCAACTGGTTGCAATAACGTCTCAAGTGTGCAACGGGATCACTGTGCCCTGCGTACTTCTCGAACTTAGGCATCTTAAAACTGGGGGGCAGGTTGATGTCTGGGAACTTGCACAGATCTTTATAGGAAACACTTCTATAATCTCCGATTCCTTGCAAATTCCTCATAGTTTGTTCTAAACTTTTCAATTTCTGAGCTATGATATCCTGTTCCTCTGCTGCGACAGGTTTCTCCATATCAAATGGAAATGCAGGCGGTTGAGTGTACCCATACGGTTCATTCATTTGCAAGGTAGGCTCCGGGGCATAATACTGATTATCTGGAACTTTCAGTACTGGCTCATTGGCAGACCTAGGAAGCCTCATTTCGGGACGCACAGCATATATGGGAGTTTCTTGTGGCGGCGGAGCCACGAATACCAGTGTGGTCGGTGGCATTGGCTGAGCAGCGGGTCTTGATTGAGGAGCTGCCAAGGGCACACCAGAATTGCCAGGATAATAATGTTGCGGAGTGAATCCTGGCGCATACTCAGGTGACTCAGTAGGAGCAGAGAATTGCGCCTGAGAGAGCGGTGGGCAGTTAGAGATATTCCCAAGACCTTCAGGGAGTGGAGGAGGAGGCATTCTGCTGGCCCATGCCCGGTGTAAATCTATCAATTGTTGCCTGAGCCTTACTACCTCATCATTGTGTTCAGAACTTTCTTCCCTGTGATCCTGATCCGGGTCAATGAGCGAATTTTCAATCTCCCTGCTAGCCATGGAGAGCTTTGCTTTGGATCTGGTGAAGTATGGGTGACTAGCCAGAGTGCTGCAAACCTACCACTGTTATCTGAAAGAACATGCTCATCAAAGATGACATCCGTTAGGATTAGGGCACACAACAAGCATGGGAATCACATTGGTAAAATTGCCCTAAATTCATGTTCATTTCTACCAGCTTTCGAGGGTAGCAAGGTCATTTTAACATCATCCCGATTTTATCTACACTTATTTTTATCTACACCTATTATTATTATTATTTTTTATTCTTTTCTCTCTTTTTTTTTCTTTTTTTTTGTTTTTTTTTCTTTTTCTTCTCTTTTTTTTCGTATCAATCTCTGTTCTTTTTCTCACGTTATCTATCTTTATTTTATCATTCTTTATGGCTTTTGTTTTTCCTTAAAATAGGAAAAATAATGAAAAACAATGAAACAAAATGATTAGATCAAACCCAAAAGTAGGTTGCCTACGTATCATGTTGTACATGAATCAGATCTTGCGTAGTTCGGGCGGCTTATGCATAAACATCACATAATTTTTTTTTAATTTTTTTTTCACGAGAAACGAAAACAAGTAAACAAAAGAAAGACGTAACATCCTAACATTTCGATGAAAGACAGCAAAACATACAACGAATCTGGGACCACTTTAAAACTAAACAACAAATACAAAACAACATTCTAAACCCCTAACGACATGCGTGCAATAAAGACCCGAATATCAAAAACAACTTGACTCCGACTTAACACAGATACCAACCTACAATGACAGAAACATAAAGGACTCAAAACCACATAAATATAAGACATGCTCTTTCAAACTGGTGCTCTGCGTGACGTCCCCGGCTGAGATGAACCCATCTGTGAAGTCCTCACTTTTCCCCTCAGACTTTACAACATATCCTGCAACGACATTTTGATACCCGGGAACAAATTTCTCGCCCGTATCCCCGCCTCTTGGAGAGTACACCCGTAAAGGTTTCTCTGACACCCATCCACAGTTGTGATCAAACGTGACAACTGAACTCTCAAAAACTCCAACTTGGCCCCCGAATCTTCCTGCTCATCATCCTCTACCATGATTGCTTCCCGTATTCACCCTCTAAGTTGGGCTGGTAAGGGTCTACTAATGCCACAGGGCAGAGATTGTAGCCAGATTTTATAGTTTTGGGTGCATCCTGGATTTTCCTCGAGAGTATCGACACCTAGCTTTATCGCGTTATTCCAGAATTGCTCATATTTGCTTTCCCCCACGACTTGGTCTTTAAAGTACTCTACATCCTTTAGAAGGTCCATTATTGGGGGGGACTTCTTGCATCCTACCCAACTGACGCATCACCCTTCTTGGACTGTAAGGCCTAGTGCAGTTAAGTCCTATCAAAACTAGAAAGAGTTGCATTTGAGATCCAATCAAGATATTCTTAGGACGAAACCACATATAGCACCAAAGAATGTTGTTCGGAGTTCTTGATTCAAGAAATTCGATCCAAGAATTGACTCCAATAGAAAAAGAAAATTTGTCAAAACGCATTCTTTCTTGCATGGCTTGCACTCGATCATTCAGACAACGGTCGATCACATCTTCTCTAATTAAAGAAGGAGTATGCAAGTGCTCCATCATCCACAACTGCAATATCAGATTACTCCCCTCAAAAAATCGTACCCCTCTTTTTACTTTAGTTAAAGCCTTATATATTTCTGTTAAGATCATTGGTACAATGGTGACCTCATCTTTTTTCTTGAATAAAGCTATCACCACTGATTGTAGACGAGTATTGATACACCTCTTATCTAACGGGAACACTAAGATACCCAACAAAGCCAGGTAGAAAACCTCAAGACGACATTGTTCCCAGATTTTTTGGTAGTATAGAATTCATCCCAAAAGCAGTCGAAACCCTCTAAGGACCCAAATCTAGCAAACAAATAGTTCAAGGAAATCCAAGATTGTTTGAGACATCCCAGATGCTTGTTATCTTTTAATCCACAGAGTCGAAGGAATTTTTTACGAGTATGATTATGGGCTAAAATCATTTGCTGACCCGTGTAAGTCAGCCGAAACAAACGAGATACTTCTGCCAGGGTAGGAGTCAATTCACAACTTCCGAACCTAAACACCAAATTATTTGGATCCCAGAAAGTCAACACAGCTTCTATTAAATCCGGACGAGGCGTGAGATCCATGAGTGTTACAAGATTGCCTAACACTTTCCTCACTTCGTGCTTTTCAGAGTAATTGAACGTGCCCCACCACTTGATCAACTTTTTGGGTACCTTGACGACCATAAGGACTCTAGACTTTGTGGACAGATCCATCCTGTAGTAGCAGATAAGAAATTATCTCAAAAATTTGATAAGAGCAAAAGGTTTACAACCAATGGGAATTTGATGCAGACATACGTCGATGGGACAAACCGCTTCATGACTCTTAATCGCCGAACAGTAACGATGAATAAAATCAGCCTACTTGGCTAACAACTTTAGGTTATGGGGTAAAAGACCTAGCCTAATACTAAGACGAAGGCCAACAAATAGAGTTCGTGCGCACGACGTGCGTTCTGAGACTTGTTGCGGAAAGAATTGACTCGGGTTATGCAAATGATGCCAGATATAAAGCGGTAACACATAGAGTAAATACTGTAAACAAAGAGCACGAAAATGCACAAAAGTGAAAACACAAACAAAAATCACAAACAATGCTTATACACTCGTAATGCCAAACAAAGCCGATACAACTCAAAAAAAATCTCGGATTCTGAAATAGTCCCCATCAGAGTTGCCAGAGCTGTCACACCCCTTTTTTTACGTACTCCAAAAGATTTATATTTTAAGTTCGAAAGGGTTTTATTATTTAAGTGACAAGAAATGAAAATTAGTTTTCGGAAAAGGATTATTTACATTTTTTACTCAAAGTCGCCACTTGGCATAATCTGGTGTGCCAAGTCACCATTGGAAAAATCCTTTTCAAAACCATTTGACTCTTTAAACTGATTTGCGAACAGAGACTCCGGCTAAGGAATTCTGTTGACCGAGGGGAAGGTGTTAGGCACCCCTCGATCCCATGGTTCAACCACGATCGCTTGGTAGAGTGTATCGATTATTTTGGCATTAAGAAATGTATAAACCACACAAAAGCACGCAAAACAATCAAAACAATAGACAAAACAAAAAAATCCAAAAATGTAAAAGTCCAGTCCAATTATACAGTCCAAAAATAAATAATGCAGAAATATAAATCTAGTCTACTCTAGACTACACTCTACCGCTTCACCCGACGCCTCGGGCCTTCACCACAAACATCTTCCAAGTATAAGGTACTTCGGGGCATTCCCCGGTGAATAAATATATACAGATACTTCGGGGCATTCCCCGGCCAAATTAATACAGTAAATGCCAATGTATAAATCAAAACCATTCCACAAACATTTCACCATTCAACAATCACAAATCCTACATCTTACCTACCCAACCTACCTTTGCCTAAACCAATCTGCGTATCACGATACTACCAAGTTCAATTAGCGCTCGTTTCAAGTTGAACACACAATGAAATCAACTAATCCAAATCACCAATTATATCAAATTTTAATTCTCGCCCCCAAGTCCATTTCAACCATATTTATATTTAAACCAAATTAAACCAAAAGTCTTTAATCAATCCAAATTCACCATTTCTATTTCAATGACCCACCATCACTTTTCAACGACATTAAACAACGAGTCAATAGCAAAATAACAACCATATCACCAACCAAAACAACATGCATTCATCACCAACAAGTATCAAACAACACCCAAAGCTTAATCCAAACACCAAAGCATAGTAAACAATAAAATAGAAGAGGAAAAGAGTAGAATTGGACCTTTCGATAGTCGATTTCGTTGATAATAACATTTAAGAAGGCCCGAACTTCAGAACTTGGAATAGAACCTCAATAGTGACGAATCCCATCTTCGATATCAAGGACTTTGAAACCCAAAACTGGTCGAGATGAATAGAAAATCAAATCCCAAACCAGGAACAACAAACGATGAACCCAAAACCCAATTTGGATAATGAATCACCCACGAATGCGAATCTACAAAAATCCAAAAGGAAACGAACACCCGCACGACTTGAACCCCGGTGAGATAACAGTGGCCAAAAATCGACGGAAGTAGGTCAGATTCTGGCAAGTCTTTGACGTCTTGATGTTTTTCCAGCTAATCGGTCGAAGAACCAGTTTCGGCGACCCCCTGGCATTTTCTGATCAAACTTTGGCGTTGATTCCAGTGGGATTGCTGGTGTTAGTTGGAGAGGGGGCTAGGAGAGGAGGTGTCTATGGCGATGGTGGGCTGGTGAAGACGCTGGATGACGGAAGAAGCCGGATTCTCACCGGTGATGGCGACGGCGGTGTGGTGGCTTAGGTCATCGGTGGCTGATGACGGTGTGGCGGTTGAGGGAGAGGGGAAGAGAAGGCTAGCCGGTGCTGAGCTGGCCAGCGTCGGCCATGGATACCGTTGGAGAGGAGAGGAGAGGGGTAGAGAAAGAAGAAAGAGAGAGAGGGAGTTCGACCTATTTTTTAGTTTTTGATCATGCCTCTTTTTTGTGAGAGTATGTATATATATTTTGAGGTGAGCGTGGGGTAGTGGTGAGGTAGGTGGGGTTACGTGGGGTAGGGTGTGAGGTGTTTCTTTTTGGTTGGATGGGATAAGGATTAGGTGTTGTTTTTTATTGGGTGGGTTGTTAGAATATTAGGATAAAACAAAATTAGTTAGGGGTTTTTATTTTTGTCATTTTGTGGAGGGATTATCACACGGGTGAGGGTACACGGTAGGATAGGGTAAACAATAGGTAAAAACAATATCGGGAAGGGACGAAATTAGGTGTCTACACATGCAAGGTGTTCGATAAAATGCCTAGTATGTTAGAACTTCATAGTTACATGATTTCATGATATCTAAATAACAAGTTCATGTTAGCCATACATTCCAATATGAATTTTCCTGCAAATTATGTGTTGTTATTGTTGTGGTATAAAGCATGTATGATAATGGAGATATATATTATGATCACAAAATATATCCATGCTTTTCCTATCATGTTTGAGATGTTTAATAAATACATGAAGTATAATATCCCCAAATCATTACAATATGAACTAAATGTTACATGTTGTCGTTCCCTTATGCTTGAATGGTTTCCATGCCATTGCTATGAATAGTATATGTTGTTGGAATGCCCATGATATTAGAATATTAGATTTATGACTTGATTATAGGTATTCCTATTCATGATAGATATTATGATGACCATGTATACTTCATGAAATCCCCCACTCATGTATTATGGATTTTTATTGATGGTCGTGTACTCAAGAAATTCAAGTTGTGTCAGTTTCCTTCCATCGAGTCCTGGGGTACTTGTACCCAAAAAATATAGCTGTGTGCCTAGAGCCATGTCATGTTTTCACGATACTCTCAGTCAATCCATGATCTATAGAATTCAGTCAATCATGTGACTCAGAAAAACTCAAAAATCTCAGTAATCTTAGTAGTCCAGTAATCTCAATAATCTTAGTGTTCAGTAACCTCAGCAACCTCAGTATTCATAGTCAATCTAAGTAACTTCAGTACCTTCAAACAGTCCTCAAAACTCAGTACATTCCGTCAGTCATCGGAATCCAGTAAACTTAGTTTAGCTCCACTAAACAATACCACTAGTATTAGTCCAGTTAATCAGTATCAGTTCATCTAATCAGTTCAGTTCAGTTATTCAGTTCAGCTTAGTTATTCAGTTCAGTGTCCTTCTGATGGGAGTAGAAGTTAGCACCGAGTGAACCCAAGGATGGGAACTCACCTGCCAGTTCAGGGTGTAATTCTTAGTAGTCATCCTTGTATTCCAGAACTACGTAGCCAGCGTAGGTTGAGACATCTTAACCTGTTAGATTAGGGTTGATGAGGTGGCTTAACCTGTCAGTTTAGGGTTCCCACCGTTCTTATTTGAGTACCTGCCAGTATAGGGTTCTCACAGCTGTCATTACCAGTGGCGCGGTATTGACACCCCTCCAGTCGGGGCAGAGATTGGACCCCAACTTTGCTATATGCGTTATAGGGGCATGTTGGTTAGATGACTACTTCCCACAGTTTTAGTATCAGTCTCAGTAAAAGAACTCAGATAGTTCTTCAGGATATCATGACTGTCAAATACAGTACAGAACTCAGCTAGTTCCATCAGATTTAGGACTGTCATATACTGTCGTTCATGCTATCAGTTATTAGAACTCATGTTATGAGATATATCAGTTATCATAATTCAGTTATCATTCATGATATGTTATCAGTAAATACATGTCATTAGTATTCATACTCAGTAGTCATGTTATCACGAGCTCAGTTTTAAGACTGTTATATATGGTCAATCAAATCAATTCTTCATAATCAGAACTATCAGAAACAATCATTCCTTTATCAGTAATATAGTATTAGTCTCCCAGTATTCAGTAATACAATATCAGTTCCTCACTTATTAGTGAATTATATATCAATATCAGTAAACTCAGTCATTCAGTATCTCAGCATCAGTAAGCTCATGTTGTCAGTATTCAGACTCAGTAGTCAGTATCACCACGAGTTTAGTTGCAGTTACGTATGTATGTACGTATTCTCACGTTCATATCCGTCAGCATTGTTCATGCATATACAACCCTTTGCATTTATCCTACCTCACTCGTATACTCAGTATATTCAGTCGTACTAATTCATTCATGCTATGGTGTTTTATTTGACGCCATAGGTATAGAGGCACGAGTTTCAGAGCAGCAGTAGTATTGCAGATTTCAATAGTCAGTGCTCATCTTCATTCGAGGACAATATTATTATTACTTTATTACAGTATTGCATATTAGTTTTTCAGTTCATGGAGTTAGTTGGAGATATGTTCCTTCAACTCCTTATTCTGTTCAGTTAAAGGCTTTCAGACTAGATGTCAGATTAGATGTTCAGACATCAGTATTTATGTTCTTTTTTTGTATTGTTATACCATGTTTTTCAAATATGTATCAGTATTGAACCTTATGGCCTTACAGTTCATGTTTCTGCATATTTTATGAGATATTATGCAGTTTACAGGTACAGATATCAGTCATGGGTTAGCTTGTGGTCCTTTGGGATCTTGAGCACCGTGTAGAGTTTCGGTTCAGAAAATCGGGGTGTTACAAACTTGGTATCAGAGCCTAAGATTCAACAGTGTCCTAGGAAGTCTGAAAGCTGCATCAAGTAGAGATTTGTACATGGGCGTGTTATGCACCACACTTATGTGCAGGAGGCTATGAGATGTTTAGGAACAATTTCCCTTCTTTCATATCTCAAGATCGTGCTATAGCAAGTTTCTCTAAGGAACCCATGTAGATTCATATCATACACCCCTCATGTTCACATTACCTTACTTTCGAGGTAACAAAAACAGTGAAGTTCAAAGTCCTAAAGATAGGGCTTTCTCAGACAGTCCCTACAGTCAGTTATGGGATTAGCAACAAACTCAAACAGTATCCCATCAGTTCATTATTGTTCTACGGTCGTACAAATTTTATTCATGATCATGAGAACTCATTCTTGAACCCAGAAGTTTAGCAGTAGTAGAGTTGGGATAGTATTATTCTATTTGATCAGATTATGTATTCATGGGGATTAGATCAGTAGGCTTGAACAGTACGAACTAAAAATTTAAGTTTATTAACTCAAAATTAAGCATGAAGGTGTGAATATGATACTAGCAGTATATGAGGAAACAGAATCAAATGATGTGTTTAGTAAGACAGGCAGGTGTTGAACAGAATGTAGGTATGTGATGGTAGATCAAGTACCTAAGCCAGGCCCTCAGATTTCAGTAGTAGAGCCAGTATGTATAGAAAGTAGTAAGGGAAGACAATTCCAGACCCATTCTCATCTCAGTGCAGAGTTTTGCACCTCAGCTATCATAAAAAAAATCCACTCAGGAGTTGCATGTCAACTCTATGGTCACGAACCAGACTCATGCATTTCTTTTTCCCATAAATCATGTATGATTTTCGTTCCCAGTATAAGGGGTTCAGTTCCAGCTCCCTCAGTATTATGAATCATGTCCCACGAGTACAGAAACTCTAGACTCAGGTCATAAAGCTCATGACTCATGTACTTATATCATGCTTTCCAGTATACTTAGGTTCTATGACTCATGCTATGCCCCTTCAAATCAGATTCATTTAGACTATGTAATGTATATCCTCAGTTCAGACCTTATTAGTAAATCCATGCTATTGATATTTTATTCCTCAAGTTTCAGTTATGTGTCAAGTTTAGTTTGTATCTACTCATGTTTCAGTTCCTCCTGATTTATTCCTCCAGTTAACTCTCCTTATGGAACAGTGTAGTGATGAGCAGTTGGTTTGATAAGAGAAGATTATTGTATGCTTACTTTGCACGAGGGTGTAGTTGTGAAGATAGTCTTGAATGTCATGATAAATGTTCAAGTAAACGTCTAGCAAGGGGTTGTATTTAGAAGTTGGGAAAGTACAAAGTGTAAGTGTACATTTAGATCCTTGACTTATGTCAGTCCCCAGCATGTAGCCATCAAAAACTCTGTTGCCAACTCAATTATAGTTTCAGTATCCAGCACTCAGTGATCAGTGTTCAGTCCTTGAATTTAGTACTTCAGTATAAGTATAAAACTCAGTTACAGCGATAGTTCATAAATTAATATTCAGTAAAGGGCTCAGATAGTCCTACAGAACCATGGCTTCAGTTACCAGTTACTTTGCCTCAGAATTCAGTACTTCTATACTAGATATAGGCTTACTTATAATGTCATCTTCAGTTCAGTAACCAGATTTGAAACTCAGTTCAGTTCCAGACATGCTTGACCATAGCATTCAGGTTGTCAGTACTCAGTTATCAGTGTTTTAGTACCCCAGTTTATAGAATACCTTAGAGCCATGTCGTACACTTGGTCTCATATTCGCAAATAATACATACTTCATGAATCCATGCTCAGATACCTCATTCTACTCAGTTAGTCCTTCTCTTCTATGCATAAAACTCAAAAATCTCAGTTCAGCTATTCATACTAAGTACAGTTTAGCTTTGCAGATCCAGTATTCAGCTATCAATTATTCAGCTAATCAGATAAGTTAGTATATTTATGCACTCGTGTTGAGCTCAGTTCATGTATCATGTCTCAGTTTCAGATCCTAGCTATTCAGTCATGACTCAGTTCCTAGGTGTCTTGCGCATCGCTTCAATTCCCCTCAGTAGCTCATCCAAGTCAGTATTCTTTGAGGAACATAGTGTCCCAAGGGGGAGATACATCATACCCCCAAAATTTTATCACATAAACATGCTGCTCTATTTTCTCTTGATGAATCCAGTTTGGAGAAGGGGTACTCATAAGATAACCCTAAAGCTCCAACTTCTCGTGTGCCATGTTTTCAAGATTTAGTTTAGATCATGATATTCAGTATATCTACCACGTCCCAGACTCATTTATGTTCTCATGTTTCCGATCATGCATATGGAGTAATTAATCTCAAACTTATCGGTATTTTCAGTTCAAGGTAACAGTTTTCCTTAAACTTACTCATTCTCATGTTCATATTTCAGTACCAAACTTGGTATTCAGTTTCATGCTCTATTTTCAGTTCAAACTTGATACTTTTACCATTGGATGTTCATGAGTAAGTTTAGTCATGAATTCACGCATCAGATATGCGTGATCAGCTCATCAGTACTTTCAGTCATCCATTCACGTATCATGTCACTCATATAATCATTCATCAGATATGCATGGATTCAGCCTTTCATTTGTGCATCAGATATGCATTCTTATTTTGAGAAAACTCATTGTATTAGAATCCTCAGTTTTATATTCATGAATCAGCTTCCCATGCATCAGATATGGATGTTCAGTATGTTGTGCTCATCTTTCAGTCATGTCAGTCATGAACCCATGTTTCAGAAGTGTATGTCTTGTACGTACTTCATCTTATCATCTCTCCCGCCTCAGATAATTTTCATTCGAGGACGAATGTTCCCAAGGGGGAGATATTATAATACACCGCATGTTTCTAATCTAGGAAGTGAATAAGTTTTCCTACGTATGAAACCTCCTATCATGTGAATAGAATTTTAGTGCATGACTTACAATTAGTATCCTAGCGATAATATAGCTTATGATGTGTTAAGCATGTTCATATGAGTCGCTTAAGGTAATACAAGCTAAGAGTTTTTGAATCCATCAAGTTTTAGTGTTTGATTTTAGTAAGAGTCATATTTGAATGAGTATAACTCGATGTTAATGTGGTATTTATGCATATTTATACCCACCAAATTGTATAGAATCGAATTAGCTTTCCAACGATACCAATTTCTCCTTAATCCAATACCAGAGCGAAAAGTTATGCCCATTTTTGTGAGAGACAGTAAGGATAGGCGATTGGTTAGGCGCCGCCCAACCAAACTTAGGCGATTGGTTAGGCGCCGCCCAACCTGACTTGTGCAATTACTTAGGCACCACCTACGTCAGTTCCAAGTGCCACAAACACTCTGTTTTGAGTTATTTTGAGGGTAATTAAATCTTTTAACACTCCTTACACGTCCCTAAACTTAACCCTATGAAATATATAGCTTCTAAACACATTACAACCCTATTAACATCTCAAAGCTCATCATCCAAGAGCACTAAAAGAGAAAAACAACTAGGGTTGCATAATTAAGCTTGAAGATCCAATTTTAAGAAAATTCCTCTGTCAATCATCAAGAACCTCCCTTCCAAGGTATGCGTAGTGTTCATCCACGGATTCCTTTCGTCCGTGGAGTTCAAGAATCAATCTTTAAAATACAAAAGCTTGATTGGTTGTGGTTATATGATCATACCCATGTTGATGCTTGTTTGTTTTGCTATATAATAGTATCGTGACTGTATATCTCATGAAAGTTATGTTGTTAGTTAAAAAACAAGATCTTTGGATGGATTGATAGAATGCAAGCATGAAATCCACCTATGCCTTAAAGAATGCATGCAAGGTGTTCGATAAAATGCCTAGTATGTTAGAACTTCATATTTACATGATTTCATACTATCTAAATAACAAGTTCATGTTAGTCATACACTCCAATATAAATTTCCATGCAAATTATGTGTTGTTATTGTTGTGGTATAAAGCATGTATGATAATGGAGATATAAATTATATTGCTTTTCCTATCATGTTTGAGATGTTTAATAAATACATGAAGTATAATATCCCCAAATCATTACAATATGAACTAAATATTACATGTTGTCGTTCCCTTATGCTTGAATGGTTTCCATGCCATTGCTATGAATAGTATATGTTGTCGGAATGCCCATGATATTAGAATATGAGATTTATGACTTGATTATAAGCATTCGTATTCATTATAGATATAATGATGACCATGTACTTCATGAAATCCCCCACTCATGTATTATGGATTTTTATTGATGGTCGTGTACTCAAGAAATTCAAGTTGCGTCAGTTTCCTTCCATTGAGTCCTGGGGGTACTTGTACCCGAAAAATATAGTTGTATGCCTAGAGCCATGTCATGTTTTCACGATACTCTCAGTCAAGCCATGATCTATAGAATTCAGTCTGTCATGTGACTCAGGAAAACTCTAAAATTTCAGTAATCTCAGTAGTCTAGTAATCTCAGTAATCTCAGTGCTCAGTAACCTCAGCAACCTCAGTATTCATAGTTAATATCAGTAACTTCAGTACTCTCAACCAGTCCTCAGAACTCAGTACATTCTGTCAGTCATCGGAATCCAGTAAACTTAGTTTAGCTCCGCTAAACAATACCACTAGTATCAGTCCAGTTAATCAGTATCAGTTCAGCTAATCAGTTCAGTTCAGTTATTCAGTTCAGCTTAGTTATTCAGTTTAGTATCCTTCAGATGGGAGTAGAAGTTAGCACCGAGTGAACCTAAGGATGGGAACTCACCTGCCAGTTCAGGGTGTGATTCTTAGTAGTCATCCTTGTGTTCCAGAACTACGTAGCCAGCGTAGGTTGAGACATCTTAACCTATCAGATTAGGGTTGATGAGGTGGTTTAACCTGTCAGTTTAGGGTTCTCACCGTTCTTATTTGAGTACCTGCCAGTATAGGGTTCTCACAGCTGTCCTTACCAGTGGCACGGTATTGACACCCCTCCAGTCGGGGCAGAGATTGGACCCCAACTTTGCTATATGTGTTATAGGGGCATGTCGGTTAGATGACTACTTCCCACAGTTTCAGTATCAATCTTAGTAAAAGAACTCAGATAGTTTTTCAGGATATCAGGACTGTCAAATACAGTACGGAACTCAGCTAGTTCCATCAGATTTAGGACTGTCAGATACAGTCATTCATGCTATCAGTTATCAGAACTCATGTTATTAGATATATCAGTTATCAGAATTCAGTTATCATTCATGATATGTTATCAGTAAATATATGTCATCAGTATTCATACTCAGTAGTCATGTTATCACGAGCTCAGTTTCGGGACTGTTATATACGGTCAATCAAATCAGTTCTTCATAATCAAAACTATCAGAAACAATCATTCCTTTATCAGTAATATAGTATTAGTCTCCCAGTATTCAGTAATACAGTATCAGTTCCTCACTTACTAGTAAATTATATATCAATATCAGTAAACTCAGTCATTCAGTATCTCAGCATTAGTAAGCTCATATTGTCAGTATTCAGACTCAGTAGTCAGTATCACCACGAGTTTAGTTGCAGTTACGTATGTATGTATGTATTCTCACGTTCATATAAGTCAGCATTGTTCATGCATATAAAACCCTTTGCATTTATCCTAACTCACTCGTATACTCAGTACATTCAGTCGTACTGACGCATTCGCGCTATGGTGTTTTATTTGACGCCATAGGTACAGAGGCACGAGTTTTAGAGCAGCAGTAGCATTGCAGATTTCAGCAGTCAGTGCTCCTCTTCATTCAAGGACAATATTATTATTACTTTATTACAGTATTTCAGATTAGTTTTTCAGTTCATGGAGTTAGTTGGAGACATGTTCCTTCAACTCCTTATTCAGTTCAATTAGAGGCTTTCGGACTAAATGTCAGATTAGATATTCAGACTTCAGTATTTATATTTTTTTTGGGTATTGTTATACCATGTTTTTCAAATATGTATCAGTATTGAACCTTATGTCCTTACAGTTCATGTTTCCAAATATTTTATGAGATATTTTGCAGTTTACAGGTACAGATATCAGTCATGGGTTAGCTTGTGGTCCTTCGGGGTCATAAGCACTGTGTAGCGTTTTGCTTTAGAAAATTGGGGCATTACAGTTTGTTACATGATACCAAGAAATATCTCTCTAACAACTTTGAAATGAAAGATATGGGTGAGGCATCTTATGTGATTGGAATAGAAATATTTTGAGATAGATCACAAGGATTGTTGGGATTGTCTCAGAAAACCTATATTAATAGAGTATTAGAGAGATTTAGAATGGAAAAATGCTCATCAAGTCCCGTTCCAATTCAGAAAGGAGATAAGTTTACTCTCAATCAATGTCCAAAGAATGACTTGGAACCAAAGCAAATGAAAGATATTCCTTATGCATCAATAGTTGGGAGTCTTATGTATGTCTAAACATGTACAAGACCAGACATCAGTTTTACTGTTGGAATGTTGGGTCGATATCAAAGTAATCCTGGAATGGATCACTGGAAGGCTGCAAAGAAAGTATTGTGATACTTACAAGGAACGAAAGATCATATGCTCACTTATAGAAGATCTGATCATTTAGATGTGGTTGGATATTCAGATTCAGATTATGCTGGTTGTGTGGATACAAGAAAATCCATATTTGGATATTTGTTTCTATTAGCTGGAGGAGCAATATCATGGAAGAGTGTGAAGCAGTCTGTTATAGTTGCATCCACTATGGAAGCTGAGTTTGTGGCATGCTTTGAGGCCACAGTCCAGGCTAATTGGTTGCGGAATTTTATTTCAAGACTTGGACTAGTCGACAATATAGCCAGGCCGCTGAAAATTTATTGTGATAGTACCGCCGCAGTTTTCTTCTCTAAGAACGATAAGTATTCAAAAGGTTCTAAGCATATGGAATTGAAATACTTTTCAGTTAAAGAAGAAGTCCAGAAATATAAAGTGTCAATTGAACATATTAGCACTAAGCTTATGATTGCTGATCCTTTGACGAAAGGATTACCGCCCAAAATATTTGTTGAACATGTTGAAAGGATGGGTCTTATTGATAGCAATGAATGATTACATGTAAAGACTTTATTATGCTTATGTAATTGACATTTTTGAGCTCAAATTATATATGTTTCTGTTGTTACCTGTTTTCTCTTGTATATATAATACTGTGAATAATGATGACAGGTTCTGACTTAGATAAAGTATTCTAAGTATTATCGTTGGACCCATTATGTATTTGAAAGGTTATGTTAGATAATAGACTAACATTGTAGTACATAGAAGGGACTATGTCAATAAAGTGACGTACAACCGTCATGACTCATTTTAGTTGATTTATTTAACGATAAGAAATGATGTTGGATTTAACATTAATTGTGCACATGATTGACGTATATATTAAACCACTAAATTAACATTATGTGTGCCAAGTGGGAGAATGTAAATTTTGGCTCACATAATTAATTTATTTGTTGGTTTAATAATTATTGAATAAGTTAAATCCTAAACCTGTATGAGGAAGTTACCTAGTAGGATTAAACTACTGAGTAATCTATTAGTAGGATAATTACTGAGTCTAATAGGATAAGTACTGACTGTTAGTGAATAATTATTGTATCCACTATTCACGTTGATGGTACGTGAAAACATAACTGATTATTCCCTATTATAAAAGGGGTCCTCTCTCTGCCAAAAGAGGAATAAGCTCCATCGTACTTTTATTCTGTAAAGTAAGGCCAAGAGAGAGAAATAAATATTTTGTTGTGTGCTTCCGCTGATCTCAGTCAAGAAAGCTATGGAGAATTTTGGTATGTCTTGACTGACTTTTAAATTATTATAAAGCATGGTATGTGAAAATCATTAAGTTCTACGTTCCTAAATAATTGTTAGGATTATTCTTGTTAGATTGTTAAGTTTATATAATCCGTTATTTGCTAACATAAATTCCTTAAGGACACACCGTGCATTCGGTGGACTTGATTCTACAATTTTCTACTTCATCTTCTTTCTTAAAGTTGATCATAAATACTTCATTTTGATAGTTCATTTGATTATTAATTTGGACTTGTGTTTGAAGTTGTTGTAACTTCAATGTAGTTCTTGAAAGTTGTTCTTGAACTTAGTATTGATATTTGGTTTGAAAAATATAGATTTTTATACCCGGAACAACAAAATATAGATAAAGGTTTTTAAAAAAGTTAACTTATCAAAGAAATAATTTTCTATGTGTTCTAAATGAAAAATTGCATTCAGCCAAATACTCCGCTAATAGTAAATTACATTGCTTTGATACGAGCTACGGAGCATCTCATCCCAGATGACCCTATAATGATATATTTCTCTCATAATATAATAGCTTATCTTATTCCGAGGAATTATAGCTGGAACAAATTGGATTGGTTAGCAAGAAAGAATATATCCAACCAATCAACCTTTATTTTATTTTATTTTGTCAAAAAGGAAGATACCTTTAAAGGGTAACTCCATCTACCTAACGTGCACAAATAATAGTGGAGTGAGCAATCTCTTCCGATTCAGTCGTGTTCAAATCTGACATCTTTACATCTAATTCAGGGTTTTTCTTCGTCGTGTGAAACACAAATTAACATTATATCATTCGGACAAAATGATGATCCACTCAATGTGTTATTGACCAAGAAAGAAAGAAAGAAATGGAATTCTGTGTTGGAGTTCCACATCGGTGGGTTAAAGGGTCCTTGGTCTTCTTACATGGTCTTGGAAAATCCTCCCCTTATGAGCTAGTTTTTAAGGTTGAGTTAGGCCCAAGGTCCATTTCTTTATCATGGTATCAAAGTCAGGCCCATCCATTGTTTTCGATGTTGGGCCCCATCTTATATATTGTCCATGCTCCACATGTCCAGCCCTGGGCGTGTGGGGGGTGTTGGAGTCCCACATCGGTGGATTAGAGGGTCCTTGGTCTCCTTATATGGTCTTAGGCAATCCTCCCTCATGAGCTAGCTAGTTATGGGAGGGGGTGTTGAAGTCCCACATTGGTGGGTTAAAGGGTCCTTGGTCTCCTTAGATGATCTTAGGCAATTCTCCCTCATGAGCTAGCTAGTTATGGGATCCCAACAACTTATGCATCAGTGTACATTATCACACATTAGCTTGCTTTTATTTTCGAAATTTTGATCAAGAAGATTCAAATTCGTCTCAATTTATATGACATAATTTAATTGGGCATGAAATTTAAAAAATAAGAGAAGGTTTTGTTATGTTTATTAATATATCCTTATTGAAGTCACTTTAGAGCTACTTTTGGTTGATTTTTTCTTGTTAAATGGGATAAAATGAAAATTGTATCATTAAATAGTTATCATATAAAGATAGATGACATTCTTTTTAAAATTAACTTAAAAAAAAAGTATGTCGCATTTAATTGAGACGACAGGAGTAGTATAATATTTAGGATGAATGAATTTCTTGTGATATCCTAGCTCCACCCGTAATCCCATATGCACAAGGATATGACGGTTAAGTCATCAAAAGGTTTTCTAAAAATGGTAGTACAAGAAAAGTGGATTTTATCACACATATGCCCTCTACTTTTTTTTTTTCCTCTAAATTATCAACATAAAAGTATTCCATTTCTGGGAAAAAAGTAGTAATGGAGTTGGAATCCTGAAGTACATTAATCTACGTAGAGCAAGTACGAGTTGGTGGACATTATTAAGAAGTGACGAGAGTAGGTTGTGGCAGTTAAACAGTTTGGCTCTTATCTTCTTCTTTTTTTCTTTTTTTTTTGGGTATTTCAATTAGCGTATTCAATATTTGCTTTGAGCCTCGGCTAATTAAGTTTCTCACTTCTACTGTAAAGCACTTTTTGCTAAATACTTATCACTATGTACTTTTAGTGATATATAAGTTGACTAGCTATGAAATGACATTTATTTTAGCAAAATCTTGATTTTTTAGCTGAAATATTGTACTTTAAGTTCTGATTAATGTTGAGTGGCTCCAATATAACAGCAACAACCCACTTCCAAATTCGATTTAACTAAAACTGAACCAATGAACATTTGATGTTTAATACGACATATGAGCTTCTAAATTGAGAATATACGAAGCACATTTAATCGCAAATGGGACTATGTATCTTAAAAATATAGTTAAACGAATAGAATTAGTACTTTTTCTGTAATAACTCAAGATGATGTGTGGTTACACAATTTAATTAACATAATAATATCACAGCAGAAGACAGTGCTCGATTTAAACCTCATTGTCATTGATATTAAAATAAGAAAAAAAAAAACACATGTTTAGCCATGAAAAAAGAATTAGCTAGGCACACATTTATTGAAGTTATAATCAAACAAATAAAGTTACACAATTCAACACTGTATATGGTTACTTCCTTGGGTTTGGATATTTTTATTTGATCAGTCTAAGTGTCTTACTTTTTAGAAAAATGTATTCCAAAAAGAAAATTATCTTCTTATATTTAATATGTTTTCAACATTCAGGAAATGCCATCTTGATACATTCAATAAGCTTTCAACATTCACATTTTAACACTTCTTTATAAGAATGACAAAACATAGTAAAAATCACATATTTCAATAAATATTTTGTGTATGCTATATAAAATTTTAGTTTAAAACTATAAAATTCAAAAATCTCTCCTGTGTTCTTAAATTTCATATTAAATCATTATACTAAAAATTGAAATTGAAAGAGTATTTGCTGGAGATAATGTTGTAGCAGTAGTTGCAACATGTTTTTCTTTTCTTTTTTTTTGTTTAAGAAGTCATAGAAAATGTATTAAATTAGAGATAAGTACAATTATAAACATTAGAAAATGAGCAATAGAATCCCACATAAAATATTAAAATCTAAAGAGGAATGAATTGCCTCATGATGAATGATGCCACTTGGCTTAACATGTTTGGTGAGCTGGTATATATTTGGGGAAAAGTCAAAAAGGTGTGTGCTCTTTAATGTATCTGTCAACGCATATAAATTGGCATGTCACCCCTCTAAACCAATCACCAAAATCCCAAAATCTTCTTCTTTCGTTTCTTGTTAAAACACTTCCATTTCTTGCAACATTATATTATTAGCAACCCTTTAAGAAAAAAATGAAGGCAGGTTCTGCTCTTGAACTTGGACATGATTCAAAGGCTACAAGTTCAGTTCCAAAAAGTGGGGTGAATAGAGGAATGTCTATACTAGAATTGTTTATAAGGATAATTACCATAATTGCCACATTAGGAAGTGCCATTGCCATGGGAACTACTAATGAAATACTTCCTTTTTTCACTCAGTTTGTTCGTTTCAAGGCTAAGTACAACGATCTTCCCACCTTCACGTAAGTACCTAGCTCGTGTATGGTTAAGCTTATAAGTTGATTATAAATAAAGCTTATAAGCACTTTTGAGCTTCTATCTCTCTGATCATATCAACATGTTAATATGTGTATATACACTATTTAAATGCATGAGCTTACTAGTCCACATGTTGATTTTTACAGGTTCTTTGTAGTGGCAAATGCCATAGTAAGTGCATATCTAGTACTTTCTTTGGGGTTGTCCGTCTACCACATCATGAGGAGCCGGGCACAAGCAAGCAGGGTAGCCTTAATATTCTTCGACGCGGTATAAACATCTTTTACACTAATAAATTTTAATTTGTGATAATAGGTTCGTTATCATTTTAATCAAGTCACTAATCAAGATCATCATAGGAACTGAGGTTTAATTAATTTTTAAATTAGTGACCTATTTGTGTAGACGATATCTCATCACCATCATCGCTGTGTACTAAAGGCTTCTTTTTTTATTTGCCTTTACGTTGGAGTAAAAATGAATAGTCATAGGATTAGTACAATCATTTTTTGCGCTATCAATATGTTTAAGAAATGTTAATGTTAGTTAAATTCTCTGCCCAGTTAATTACTCCCTTCGTCCTAAATTAGTTATCACGTTTCACTTCTCGAGAATCAGTTTAACTAATTTTTAAAGTTAAATTGAATTAGATCAACTCGATACATTACAATTAAAATTATTTATATATATTCAAAACTATAAGAAAAGCAGTACAGGAGCAACTTTTCTCATATGTCAATTTGATGGGAGAAAGATACTTTTTAAAATACTGATGAAATTGAAGTTCATATATTAACTACTTAACTCTCGAAAAGAGAAACATGTCAACGACAGTAATATCAATTAATTTTATCATATAAAGTCTACTTATGTAATTATCATAATTAAATGATCTAAATTACTATATGCTATGAGTACATAGAACTTAAAGGTGCTTAATTAACCTGGTTGAAATGAATGAAGGCAATGCTGGCGTTATTGACAGCGGGAGCATCGGCATCAGCAGCAATAGTATACTTAGCACACAAGGGAAATACAAAGACAAACTGGTTCCCAATCTGCCAACAGTACGACTCCTTCTGCCATAGAACATCAGGATCAGTAGTTGGTTCCTTTGCAGGAGTCGTACTCTTCATACTCTTGGTCTTGCTCTCTGCTGTCGCCCTTTCTCGTCGTTATTGATTCATCAATTTGTGCTGTTAATTTCTCAAGATTTGAGTGTCTTTCACGTTTAACATGGTTTTTAATTTCTTGTATCATGCTCTTTCAGCTTTCTCTCTTTTCGTTTTTAATTTTCTTATTTATGTGCAATATTTGATCAATGATTCTTCTGTACAAGAAATTATATATTGAATGGTTTGCATTATGAGATATCGTGCGTTCATGTTGTTCATATGTTGTACGCACTCCGTCCTAACTCCTAAGTTATATGTCTGCCATGATTTGTCTCTTTTACAAGTCTTTAAAAAAAATTGACTAGGAGAGGGTTTAAACTATTTTACGTATCCTTTATTATTGACATTTTAATAATCACAATATCATCTTTGAGGTTTTTGTAATTCTCAAGAATAATTACTGCTAAATGTAAAATAAAATTACTGCTAAATGTAAAATAAAAAATAATAATTTTGTATTTGTTATGATATATATCAATTATAGTGAATGTTTATCAAGATCTATCAAGATTTATTTGATGTATATCAGGATTTGATGTATTTGTCCTTTTGTGTGAAACTAAGGGCAATTCCCTCGATAAATAGAAGGGCTTTCTTTATTGTAAATCATCCTCAAATAAGAGAAATAACAATAACTCTCTATTCTCTCTACTCTTCTTTTTGTTCTTTATTGTTTTTTAACACGTTATCAGCACGAGACTCTGCCAAATAAGGTGAGATTATAAATCTGAAGGATTTCAAGTCTTTATATTATCTTTCTTTTGCTACTACTAATATAATTATTATTGGATCTGAGGAAAACTAATTGATTTGGAACCATTTATATTTTAGATTTATTCCTCAAGAACAATATTATCAAAAGGGATGATAATATGTTGGGTTCAAGTCCCATCAATTTATGCCTAAGACGTCTTTATATGGATAATACGTTGAGATTGGATCTCAATGCATGTATTGATGATATTATGATGGCTAAGACAAATAATGGGTATTTGACGAAAAGTCATGAAATATATCTCATTGATATGTTCTATTCTCTGAATTGAATGTGGTAGCAATAAATCATATGTATGCCTCAATTTGCTTTTGTAGTAGCTATCATAATTTGATACGCTTAAGACATGCGTATATTTCATTCCTGGGGAATGAGAAGCTTATTAATACAAACGTGCACTTGATTGTGATGGTATCACAACTCACCTCCGAATGAGGCAGAATAACTGAGAAGAGTTATTTTGAAACTACTTCTAAAGTAGTAAATCTGAAATTTATTCATGTAATAGTAAATCTGAAATTTACTAAAGAAAAAAGTACATTTCATGGTAAACTTGGAGTTTACTAGAATAAAAGTTCATAAATTGATATGAACGATTGTGACATCTCGAAGATGTGCATATTGAATATTAGACATGTATTGAAGAACTAGAAGATTCTTCGAGAATTATTTATGTCACTTATTCTCATGATAAGTTGGTTGGACCAACTAATGTTGGGATTGAATTCCTTAAATCTGAAAAATATAAAAGGAGAATATGAGTTCGTTCACCTATCATGTGATATGTTGAAAAGATGCATCAATAAGATGATCACATGTATATTCATGGTCAACCTACGTTTGACATTCATAAAGTTATAACTTGTTCAATATAAATTGAGCATAATTTTCAGATTGTATAATCAAGATAATTCATCTTGATGATGATGGTTTAGCATTGAATGTCTTCCATAAATAGTTGAACCATTACTAATGAGAACAAAGTTTCATGTATTGGTATGAAATATGATATATTGCATACAATAGCACTTGTATGCATTAGACCAATATATTATGATTATTTCTTCCCTCTAAATTGGTTCAAGGCCGGGAACTAACTATTCCATCTAATAGTTTTAATGTGCGGTATACGATTAATAAATATACCATGATGCACAAAGATGGATTCCTCAAAGAAGATGGAGGATGTATGTTAGTTTTTCTAACATAAGGGAGAGATTATAAGAAGCTATGAAATATGTTAGGAATTATCATCAGATCCTCATTCAAAAGATAATTCAAGTCAAATACCGAAAGCATCTCATATTTAGCTGCAAGTGCTCCTATTTTGTGTCCTTAAAGGATAAAGTCTATGCATGCGTGAAGCATGATTGACCAATTGGTTCCAAATGAAATAATTCTTGAAAAGGATAAGGAGCAAATAATCATGATAAGAAGGCAATGTGCTCTTGAAAAGCCTATGACATAACACTTCATGAAACCTTATGAGAGGTTTAGGTACCTGAAAATAATAAAGTGATGAGATCTTAAAATGTTATGTCGCATTGTGAATCGATACAAAATAAAAAAATCATCGACGATATCTTTGATACAATATTGGCGCAATTTTATAAAAGATTATAAGGATCTGAATTCTACGTTAATTTAAGCATGCTGGCGTAGAAATATTTATCAAGTGATCTAAAAGGATGCATTTTGATAAGCGTAAAACTTATTTGATTTGCAGTCCAAGCACTTGAAGATGTCACACTTGACATGTTGGATATTGTTACTTGACAAACATCCATATGAAAATTCCTAAAGGATTCAAAATGCCTGAAGCATATAAAGTTTTTGGAAAACTTTTTATTATCTTCATAAGATATAATTTGATGATTTGAGTATCATTGAAACTCATGGAGAGTTTTCAAAAGCAATAGAATATTTGCTTAAATGAGAAACATGCAAAAATTGAATAAGGATCCATTCCGACCTCAAGAAAAGAATGAGGAACTCCTTAGTTATGAAGTATCATATCTTAGTGCAATTAATGCACTAATGTATCTTGCAAATACTATAAGGCCTGATATAGCCTTTTTGTTTAGTTAATTTGTTAGCAAGTTTGCAGTCTCCATCTTATTGGTCATGCTGATTTTGGATACTTATCTAACCTACATAAAGCTCGGTCTCAAATAAGCTATGTGTTCATATGTGGTGGTGTTGCAATATCTTGGAGATATACAAAGCAATCTATCATAGCCATTTCATCGAATCATGCTGAGATAATAGCTATTCATGAAGCAAGCCGAGAATGTGTATGGTTGAGGTCTATGATACATCTCATTCGAGAAAAATATGGTATAAAATATGACAATAATCTACCCATAATTTTTTACGGAGATAATACATCATGCATAGCATATCTTAATGGAGGATTCATAAAAGGAGATAGAACGAAGCACACTTCATCAAAGCTTTTCTACATACATGAGCTACAAAAGAATGGTGATATCAACGTGCAACAGATTCGTTCAAGTGAAAATGTGGCTGATTTATTCACCAAGTCTTCAGTTACAACTTTTAAGAAGATGGTGCACAAGATCGGGATGCAAAGGTTCAAGGATGTTCTCATTAGGGGGAGTTAATACGCGTTGTACTCTTTTCCCTTACGAGGTTTTGTCCCACTGGGTTTTTCTTGTAAGGTTTTTAATGAGACATCCTATATGCGTATTGTTAGACATTCAAGGGGGAGTGTTATGATATATATCAATTATAGTGAATGTCTATCAAGATCTATTTGATGTCTATCAGGATTTGATGTATTTGTCTTTTAGTGTGAAACTAGGGGCAAATTCCCCCTATAAATAGAAATGTTTCCTTCATTGTAAATCATCCCTCAAGTAACAGAAATAACAATAATTCTCTATTTTTTCTACTCTTCTTTTTGTTCTTTATTGTTTTATAACAATATTAAATTTTTAAAATAATAAGTAATTTGAGAAAACCATATTTAAAAATTAAAACACTACCGATAATTTGAAAAGGAGAGTAGTGCTGGACTAGATCTTAGCACATTACTAACAAAGCTAGTCAAACTGTCAAAGATCTATTTTCCTCTCACAAAATTAAAATAATAAAATATCTCCTAGATCTAAGGAGAATCCCTACTTGGTTTTGGACTACTATCACGTACGTTTCCTTGATTAGTTAGAGCCAGCTAATATTCGAATACTTTAATTCTTTGCTTTGAAAAGATAATCAATCAATCAATATAAAATACTTCTTTCGTTTAAAAAAGAATGTTTTATTTTGATTTAATACAAAATTTAAGAAAAAAAAATAAAAAATTGAATCTTGTAGTCTTAAATTAAAGTAGTGTCAAATATATCAAAATATCCTTTAATCTTGTGGACACAAATATGTCATGTGAAAAGTTGAAATTAAAGTATTATCAAAAAAGGAAAGTAAGTTATTTTTTTTTAAACGGAGGAAGTAATAAGGAGGCTTTAGAATAAGTGATGTGCCATACTTCTAAAATAAAAATTGTTATTTATCTTTTTTCTCAATTTTTTGACATTTTTCTTAGTTTTTCATATTTATGAAATTTATTAAAAAATATAAAAGTTAATTCTTAATTACGTTCTATTAATTATCAATCAATTTTTCAATTTAGATAACCAAGAGTTATTATCATTAATTTAGTAATTTAGTCATCATTAACCATTTATAATATAATATAATAAAATAATACTATATTTTCATTATTATCTTCTTTTAGCTATTCCCATCGCTTTCTTTCTTTTGTTTAATTTCATTATTTCCTTCTTTTAGCTACTCCCATCATTTCCTTCTTTTGTTTAATAATTTAACACTTTAATTTTTTACGTTTAGCTACACATCACTATACCTTGATTATATTATTAATAAAAATGAGATCTTTACAAATTTATTTTGTTGTTATTTTTTTATTATCTTAATTTGCTTTAAATTGTCATAACTCACATCTATTATTTCATAATTTCTATTTATTGTGTAACTTCAATATTTTTCAGATTCATAACCTACAAAAAAATTAATATGAAATTCATAACACCTTAAAGTATTCTTGTGTATACTTCATATAAATTCATTACATGTTGGGAGACTTGATAGTGTTGCAAAGCAATGTTTTTTGTGGTAGTCTTGAAAATGCATGGTTTCTAATATCTATGCTATGTAAGAAAACTTGATAATATTTACAGTTAGTTAATCTTCTTGAATTTTCTCATCATAGATGTTGCAGGTTTATATATGCCCGATATCATATCTTCTACATAATTGCATATGTTTTCTTCTGTTAAGTTATTGATTCAATTATTTTGCACGCAGTAGTAAATTAATGTAAATATATAAGTAAAGTGTATGAAATAATAATAAAAAATCACTTCATCAACAGAAATCTTGATGAAAAAGATCCGATGAATTTGTTTATCTTTTGTTGAATCATTTTCACAGCTTAATTAATTTGATAAGTTAATATTTTTTCTCATGTTTTAGAATATAGTTAACCAATATGTTAATTAATAGATTACGACAAATTGGATCGAAATTTTTTTCCTGCATTACCTCGACGTGACATTCTCGTGTTATAGTGTGAATCTCAAAAGGTATGAAAGATCTCCCACTAAGCCGAACATACAACTTTTACAAAGTCTTCAGTTAAATTTGTAAAATATTTAGTAGAATAAATGATGAGTATGTCTCAAGGATATCGAAGAACTGAAAGAGCATAGCATAATTTAGTAATGTTTATTGAATTATCGAATATTCAATGAAATCTATTTTTTCAAACAAGATTTGGAGAAATGTAATTTACATATACATAGAGATCTTTATATATAATAAAGTTATTTGTTTAAATCTAAAGTTTTTATATGATGAAAAGAAAATAAGAAAATTTAAATCAAGGCTATTTGAATTTGAAGACCAAACCCTCTTTGTATATATTTAAAACACGTGAGTGAAAAATTAGTGTTAAATATTGTCCTTTTTGATTGAAAGCTCACATACTTTGAGTATCTAGAATTATGTAAAATTGATGTCTTGAACATATAAATAATACGAAGGGTGTTGATGCACATAAAAAATATTTATTTCAGTGATTTATTCGATTTATAAAATTAATTTTTGTATATATATATATATATATATATATAGAGAGAGAGAGAGAGAGAGAAATCTATCTTTTATTGAATTACATTACAAAAAAAAATCCTCTTGTTGTTTTAGAAAAAAATCACCACGAGAGGCGCGGATAAATTTTTTTAGTATTTTATATTAAGCGCTTATAAAGCTTGAAACATAAATTTTACACATATTTTAATTAGCTAGGAACTAGCCTTGTTGATAGTCCTTGGGGGTGGAAAAAGAATTGAGTCATTGGATCTGTGCAAGTTGATAAAAAATTAAAGAGAGAAGTAATAATTACCCCCTGAATTTGTTGACTTTAATTCATGATACACCTGAACTTTTAACCGTCTTAAATACCCTCCCAAACTTGCTTTTTTACAACTTCAACTGACCCTTCTTTGGCCAAAGGCCACAATGTTGAATACACGCACTTTCACCATGGCAATTTAATTGCGCGTCTTTTAACGTGGATTAATAATGTCCACATGAGACCACCCATTGAATAAAAAAGAAAGAGAAAGAGAAATTGAAACGTTTCACATTTCACCCCCCTCTATTCTCTCTCTAAACTCCTCCATCTCTCACTAACCAAATCATTCGGTTCTTTTAATCTCCCTTGTAATAATTAATGAACGATTTCGTATTGAGTTATTGTTGAAGATTTCGTTGATGTTGGTGAATTTGTAGTGACTTCTCTCAAAGGTGGTGATGTATTTCGTTGAAGTTGTTGGTGAAGCTGTAGTGACTTAGTCTGTATTCTGCTATTTCGTTGAAGATTTTGAATTTTTCACCAGTCAAAAGTAGAGTAATATTGAGATTTCGTTTTGGCAGGTAAGTTTTACCTTAAAAAATTCAATTTTTCGTTTATTTTGAATGTGTTGAAACTGAAGTTGTTTTCTTTCTATTACTGTTTCGATTTTGAATAGAAATCATATTACTGATTGTTAGCCGGTGTGTTATTGATTAAATTATCATGAAATTATGAGAAATTTTGCATGCATGATATTAGGAATTTTCGTAATTAGTTCAAAAATTAGGGCTTTTTTATAAAACTAATTTTTATTGTAATTTGTGTGTTTTTTTTGTTATTGTTGGGTTGTATTGTTCAATTTTTATTTTTATTTTGTAATTTTACTTGTGTATTTTTGGTGTTTTCTTGAAATTATACATGTACATTGTCTTATATTGTTAAATTGTTGTGAAATTATGAGAAATTTTGCATGCATGATATTAGAATTTTTCGTAATTAGTTTAAAAATTAAGGTTTTTTTGTAAAATTAATTTTTTATTGTAATTTGTGTGCTGTTTTGTTACTATTAGATTGTATTGTTTGATTTTAAATTTTTTTTGTAAATTTACTTATTGTGGTTATAGGTTGACATATGGCTACTAAGTTGTTGAACTTAAAATTTAAAATTGGTGGTGTTTTGGTGAGTGAGGTTGGACCAATCTACATTGGTGGTAGGACTGAATATGTATATAATGTGGATGAAGATCACTTGTCAATTCCTGAAATTGCTGACTATGCAAAGTCATTTGATGTTACAAAGTTAGGGAGGACTTATGTTGGGTCATCTTTGGGGGTTGATTTGGTAGAAATAAAAAAAGATGGGGACATTTATGACATTGTATTATTTCTTAAAGGTGGGGACACAATAGATATATATGTGTGTGAGGACTCAATTGTAGAGTATGTGGATTAATCTGAAGGACAATTAAGTCAAATTACAAGTGCTGGTGAGTCTTTTAATGCACCTCTAGCTGCTAGAAAAGAAGATGAGGTATGTTTTTTTCCATGTGGAAACCAATGAAAAAAATCTAGATCTAGGATTGGCTTCTTCTTCTGCTGCTGCTGCTGCTGTTCAAAATAATTATAACAAATCTGAAAATACAGCAGAAGTTGGGGTTGATGTTGATTATAGTTCAATAGATTGGACTGACACTAAAGAAGAACTTGAAACATCTGTCCAAAAACCAGTTAAACCTACTGTTGAAGCAGTAGAAGAACCTCTTGTTCAAGAAAAAGAGGTTAGAGATAGTGATGGTGATGATAATGATTCTGACCAATCGATTGACTATGAAAGTGATGTGCATCATAAGTTGAGGATAGAGAAGGCAAATGTGAGAAAGTTTAAGAGAGAAAATAAGAGAAACAAGAAGAAAGAGAAAGCAAAAGTCTTTTTGGGTGAAGTTGGACTGGATGTTGGGTTTGATGATATTGAAAAAGGTAAGAAAAATTACAAGGGTAAATTGACAGAAGATGAGTGATGTTAGGCGTATTTACACGCCTAAAGCACCTTAATTTACCCATATTTTAGCTAAGTTTTAAGGACAAAATATATAATTCCTGCACTTTTAGTCCATTTTCCTGTAAGTGAGCTAACCAACGTGATTAGCAAGATTTCAGGTATTTATGATGAAGATTTCAGCATTTTATGGACTGTTGGATGCCAAAGAAAACTTCACGTAAGAAGGAAGGCAGCTTTTGGAAGCTTGTGGACTGAAAGTGATGCATGGAGAACTTGTCCCGGGCAAAAACAACATTTCTAAAGACTTGGGGGATCAGCAGTAACTTAGTAGGATTAGGACAAGTATGCAGTAACTTAGTAGGATTAGGACAAGTATGCAGTAACTTAGTAGGATTAGGACAAGGATAAAAACCCTATTTCAGTAGGACTAGGATAAGGATGTTATAAAAACCCTATTTGCTGAATTTTTAAGCAAGCTTTTTATTATTCTCACTCATTCTCTTTCAATTCATTCTTACTCTCTTCTATTCTTAAATTCGTTGTTGACATTATTCTTCATCTATTCGACTTTTAGTTTTCACGACAAGAGAAACGCTACTAGCAAGGAATTCACGCCACAAGTGACGCCAATACTTCCTTATCGTGATATTGTTATTGCTTTGGTATGATGATATCCTCGTGGTTTTCCTTCACAATTATGAGTAGCTAAACTTTTCTGTTAGGGTTATGGAAGCCTTATGAGATACTATCTATTGCTATGAGTTTGTGAACTCTTGATACGTATGCTGCTTATATCATTACTCTTTTCATCTTAATTGAATTCTTGTGGTTGCAAACATATAGAATACTCCAGTATAGCATTAACTTGTTCGAAAGAAAAGTTACATGTCTGGAAAAGAGAGAATGACAAGGAAATAGGGCTACCAACCCCTGTTTAAAAGTTAGTGACGTAACTGGATTAACCTCTTGGAGAATTCGTACCATTAGTATACGCTTTAAGCTCGAAAGAGTTAAAGTGATATAATCCTTGATGGTCGAAAGACACTAGGATTTACCGTAGAATACGAATCTCTATAAGCGCATGCATGTCTGAATTCCGCATAACTCATAGCCAATAGATACGTAAAACTCATAAGGTGGACATAACCCTAACTTAAAATTCTCATTGATTAAAATCTTACTAAACATTCCGTTTTTACTTTGCTATTTCGATAATTTTACTTCACGCATAAAATCCCCCCTTTATCCGTAGAACTTTCACCAAAAGTCTACTAATCGTTGCATACTTAGTGACCTAGTATTCCCTGTGGGATTCGACACCCAATCCAGTTGGGTTCTATATTTGACGACGACCGCTTACACTCTTACGAGAGCTGTAGTTTGAGCGTTATCAAATTTTGGCGCCGCTGCCGGGGAATACAGTTGTCAACTAAGTTTGTGATAGTTACTAGACCCTTTGGTCAAAGATTCTCGAATTTTACTTTTAGTTGTTGTTTTTGTTTTATTCAGGTTCTGTGGAGTGCATGCCAAATACTCATAGTTCTGGTCAGCCATTATTACCCATTAATCCTGAACCTCAACTTATTGGCAGAATGGATGCACAACGTGACATTGAAAGAAGGGCTGCTCAACATGAGCAGGCTAGATTAGCTGCGTTGGCAGCTGCTCAAGTGCATCAACAGAATATTGATAACCCAGGTCGGGCAACAAATCCTGATGATGAGGACCTGGGTGATGATGAGTTACTTAATCCACGGCGTGCAGATGAGGTGGCAGCACCTATGCACAGGAGAAATCGTCAAGCTAGAATGAGACCTGACCGCCGAGCTGTGCAGGCCCCTTTTGATGATGATGATGACGATCTTGATGGAGATGGTGCCACAGGGGCTATCATTCCTCCGCCCTTGGCACCCGGAGCTAAGTTCAATATCACTAGCACCATGATTCAGTTATTGCAGCTCAAGGGGTTATTTGGTGGACTTATAGGAGATGATCCGAATATGCATCTGGTCAATTTTATTTCAACATGTAAGTTTTTTTATAATCCAGGAGTTGGGCAGAATGCAATTCGGCTGCGCTTATTTCCATTGTCTCTGTATGGGGAGGCAAATCTATGGTTGAACGGGCTAACTCCTGATTCTATTACTAATTGGAGGCAACTGAAAGACGCTTTCCTAGAAAGATTCTTTCCGTCATCCAAGAGAGCACAGTTGAGAGATGAGATCAGCAATTTTCGACAGATTCCAACTGAAGCTCTCCACGAAACATGAGAAAGGTTCAAGAAGAAGCTTATGCGGTGCCCAAATCATCAGATGACCAACATCCACTTGATGGAGATATTATACAGGGCTTTGAACTCAGTGACAAAGCCAGTGGTTGATAATGCTGCAGGTGGGTCATTCATGGACCTTACTTTTATTGAGGCAAGTGATATGCTAGATCGTATGACAAAGCAGAGTAGAGCTTGGCATACCAGGGATTCTGAGGTAGCAAGCTCTACAGTATCTATTGGCTTGACTGCAGAGAAGAGGCGTAGACAAAAGGAACGTGACCAAGATATGGCTCACATGAAAACGCAGATGGATTTTCTTACCAAGCATTTATTATCAGGGAAGACCGAAAAGGTTAAAGCCGTTGGATCACAGGGAAGAGATGAATCCGACTATGAGGAAGAAGCGAACTACTTGAATAATCAGGGGGTTTCTGAGGCAATGCCCAAGAAAACCAAGGTCGGAACTATTATGATAAATCTGGATACAAGGACCGCGATCAAGGTGGTTGGAAGAATAAGACTGACAGGACTGGTTTGTATGTTCCTCCTGGAAACCGTGAGGCGGTGGCGTCTGGCTCTGGGAAGATGTCGATGGAAGATATGATGGCGAAACTGTTGAAGGGAGTAGAAGCAACTAATACGGGAGTGAATGAGGTGAAGAACGATTTGTCTTCAATAAATCAATTGGTTGACTTGTATTCTACTGCAATAAAGCAACTAGAGCAGCAGTTGAGTCAACTTTCAGCGGCATTAAATCAAAGAAAAGCTGGAACACTACCTAGCGACACAGTGCAAAATCCAAGGAATGATGGATCGTGTATGGTTATCGCCACCCGAAGTGGTAAAGTGTTGGAAAATCCATCTAAAGGAAAGCAGGTGGTTGATGATATAGAAGATAATGAGATCATTACAGAACCAAAAGATGCCGAAGCAGCTGATGAGGTTGTTCGTGACGTCACCTCTCAACGTTCACAGCCTGAAAAGATCGCCGAACTGAAGCAAGATGAAAAGAAAGCGGTGGAGAAAACTATTCCCCTTTCACCACCACCTTTTCCTCAGAGATTAAAGAAGAAAGCTGACGATACCAGGTTCAATAAGTTTATGACTATGTTGAAGCAGCTAACTATTAATGTTCCTTTGTCGAGGCACTGGAACAAATGCCTGGGTACGTAAAATTTATGAAGGATCTTTTGACAAAGAAGTGGGCAGCAAGTTATGAGTTGACGGATACTGTTCATCATTGCAGTGCAATCGCTACCAGATCACTAGTTCAGAAGAAGGCTGACCCCGGTGCTTTCACGATTCCTTGCACTGTCGAATCTTTGAATTTTGCCAAGGGATTATGCGATTTAGGAGCCAGCATCAATTTGATGCCGCTATCTATTTACAGAAAGTTGGGGTTGGGTAATCCTGCTCCAACCAATATGAGGCTCGTGATGGCAGATAGGTCGGTAAAACGACCTGTTGGTATTTTATATGATGTATTGGTAAAGGTTTCTTCATTCATCTTTCCGGCAGACTTCGTTATTCTGGACTGTGAGGTGGACTCTGAAGTTCCCATAATCTTGGGGCACCCTTTCCTTGCAACAGGGAGTGTGCTTATTGATTTAAGAGCGAATGAGCTTTTATTCTGGATGAATGACGAAGTAGTCCGCTTTGATGTATGCAAATCAATGAAGCAACCCAAAGATCTGAACGTGTTCTCGGTAGCTGATGTTTATTTTGATGATGAGAAAGAATTATCCATAGAGGAGCAGCTTATTGTTGACCCATTGGCGGCTGTGCTTATGAATATTGAGCGTGGGGATGCTGAAAATTATGAAGAAACAGGAATAGGGTCGTATCCTTATGCTCCCAAGAAGCTGGACCTCGATCTCAAAAATCGGCCTACACCACCAGCTAAACCATCCATTGAAGAGCCACCAATGTTAGAATTGAAGGAGCTACCCAGTCATCTAAAGTACGCATTCTTGGGAAGAGGAAACACCCTCCCAGTTATTGTGGCGGCTGACTTAGGTGAGCAGCAAGTTGCAGCTCTCATCGCTGTTCTAAGAAAATACATGAGAGCCATCGGTTGGACCATCGCTGATATTATTGGTATTCCGCCTGGGATATGTATGCACAAGATTCAGCTTGAAGAAAATTGCATACCCATTATTGAGCATCAAAGACGTTTGAATCCACCTATGCAAGAGGTGGTGAAGAAAGAAATTATTAAGTGGTTAGATGCAGGGGTAGTGTATCCAATCTCTGACAGTAAATGGGTGAGTCCGGTACAGTGTGTGCCCAAGAAAGGGGGCATGACGGTAGTTGCAAATGAAAGAAATGAGCTAATTCCACTCAGACCTTTCACAGGGTGGAGAGTATGCATGGACTACCGGAAGCTGAATTCATGGACGCTTAAGAATCACTTCCCAATGCCATTCATGGACCAAATGCTTGATCGATTGGCAGGGAAAGGATGGTTTTGCTTCTTAGATGGTTATTCCGGCTATAATCAGATCTGTATTGCTCCCGAAGACCAAGAGAAGACAACGTTTACATGCCCATATGGTACGTTTGCCTTCAAACGTATGCCATTTGGGCTATGTAACGCACCCGCCACTTTTCAGCGTTGTATGATGTCCATTTTTTTGGATATGGTTGAAGACACCTTGGAGGTATTCATGGACGATTTTTCAGTTGTGGGTGAGTCGTTTGAATCGTGCTTGGCGAACCTAAGTATGGCGTTACAGAGATGTATTGAATTCAACTTGGTGCTAAACTGGGAGAAGTTCCACTTTATGGTTAAAGAAGGTATTGTTCTTGGGCATAAAATTTTCGAAAGAGGAATTGAGGTGGATCGAGCTAAAATTGAAGTCATCGAGAAACTAACACCTCCAATCTCTGTAAAGGGAGTTCGTAGTTTCCTCGGGCATGCAGGCTTTTATCGAAGGTTCATTAAAGACTTTTCCAAGATTGCTAGTCCATTATGCAAGCTTTTGGAGAAGGATGCAAAGTTCGACTTCGGTGAAGATTGCTTGAAGGTATTCGAATTCCTCAAGGGAAGCTAATTGAAGCTCCTATCATTGTAGCACCTGATTAGTCCCTACCATTTGAAGTTATGTGTGATGCAAGCGGAGTAGCTTTGGGTGTTGTACTTGGCCAGAGAATAGAAAAGTTATTTCATCCAATCTACTACGCGAGCAAGGTCTTGAACGGAGCCCAGAAGAATTATACTGTCACGGAACAAGAGCTTCTAGCAGTTGTTTATGCTTTTGAAAAGTTTTGTGCCTACCTGTTGGGGACTAAAGTGGTGGTTCATACTGATCATGCAGCCCTGAGATACCTAATGACGAAGAAGGATGCAAAGCCGAGGCTAATTCGATGGGTATTATTGTTGCAAGAATTTAATTTCGAGGTAAAAGATAGAAGAGGTTGCGAAAACCAAGTGGTTGATCACCTATCTAGACTTGAGAATGAGCACACAGCGCAACCCGATCTTGAGATTAATGATGCATTCCCTGATGAAGAGATCCTAGCCACGATGGTGGAAGAATTACCATGGTACGCAGACTTTGCAAACTATGTGGTAAGTAATGTGATACCTGCACATCTGTCTTTTCATCAAAAAAGGAAGTTCATACATGATGTAAAACACTACTTCTGGGATGAGCCATATTTGTTTCGACGATGCGCGGATGGTGTTATCAAGCGATGCATATCTCATGTGGAAGTGCCGAGTATCTTGGAAGCAAGTCATGCTTCCCAAGTTGGGGGACACCATGCAGGTGGTCGAACAACAAGGAAGGTATTGCAAAACGGCTATTATTGGCCTTCGATATTTAGAGATGCCTACGAATTTGTGAGAAGATGTGACCAATGTCAGAGACAAGGCACGATTTCGAAGCACCATGAGATGCCCATGTCAAAAATTCTTGAAGTAGAGCTGTTTGATGTGTGGGGTATTGATTTCATGGGCCCATTCGTAAATTCATTTGGGATGAAATATATCCTAGTTGTTGTCGACTATGTATCCAAATGGGTCGAAGCAGTAGCACTGGCCGATAATGAAGGAAAGCGTGTTGTAGCATTCTTGAAGAGAAATATCTTCTCTTGTTTTGGGGTACCACGTACCATCATAAGCGATGGAGGATCACACTTTTGCAACAAGTTGTTCAAATCTGTGTTGGTGAAATATGGGGTCAAGAAACATAAGGTAGCCACGCCTTATCACCCACAAACTAGTGGACAGGTAGAGGTTTCTAATCTAGAGATCAAGCAGATCTTTGCTAAGACTGTAAACGCTAATAGGAAGGATTGGTCTCGGAAGCTGGACGATGCACTATGGGCTTATAGGACTGCATTCAAAACGCCAATTGGCATGTCCCCGTACCAACTAGTTTATGGGAAGGCTTGTCACTTGTCCATTGAGCCATTATGGGCGTTGAAGCGACTGAATTTGAATTGGGATGATGCCATGAATAGGAGATTGGAGCAGCTGAACGAGATGGATGAATTCCGTCTACATGCGTATGAAAGATCAGACTTCTACAAGGAGTGGATGAAAAAGTATAATGATCAACGGATTGTTCAACGAAACTTTCAAAAGGGTGATATGGTACTTCTTTTCAATTCCAGACTGAAGATATTCCCAGGGAAGTTAAGGTCCAAATGGTCTGGTCCGTACAAAATTAGCCAAGTCTACTCGTCTGGAGTAGTTGAGCTAGAAGACAATAATGGTGTTGTCTTTAAGGTGAATGGCCAACGAGTAAAACCATATATCGGTCCTCTTGACTCGATAAAATGCATGGCCACCATCTATCTCGACGAAATCTAAGTACTCGAGGTAACTATGTCGTGCCGCGACAATAAATCAAGCACTAAATGGGAGGCAACCCATCATTTTTCATTCTTTATTGTTTTACTAAGAGTTTGTTTTTTTTAAATAAAACAACAAAAAAATCCAAAAAGAAGAGTCGAGCCACGACCAAAACTAAGGTGCTAGATGGGAGGCAACCCATCGTTCTAATCGTTTGTGTTTGTTTTTGAATAAGTGTAGGTGCAAGAGGTGTAAAGGAAGAGATTGGTTTCAAATTTTGATTTGGAAGTATTGCATGTTGAAGGTGGTAAGTTGGGAATGAAGAAGTAAAAGGCTATGAGTTAGACATTGCCTATGAAAATCTAGGCAACGAACAAGGCAAGGCCTATGCTATGGCCTAAGCTCTCTGAATCTAGAGTGCCATGGCATAGGCGCCGCCTATGCCTAACAATGCCATAGCATAGGCGCCGCCTATGCAAAAGCCCTTTGTCTTTGAATCTAAAGTGCCATGGCATAGGCGTCGCCTATGCCTAACAATGCCATAACATAGGCGCCGCCTATGCAAAAGCCCTTTGTCTCTGAATCTAGAGTGCCATGGCATAGGCGCCACCTATGCCTAACAATGCCATAGCATAGGCGCCGTCTATGCTCAACTAGGCTTTGCAAAAGGCGTCGCCTATGCCAAGCATAGGCAAAGCATTAGGCGTCGCCTATGCTCACTTTTTGGTCTCCTAATCCGATTCCAAATGGGTCAAAACCCGACCCAAGCTTGCCCTATAAATAGAACCTTAGTCTTAGAATAAAAATGCATTGTAAATTCAACCTAAGCGCCGCCTACCCCTCCAAAATCTCTCAAAAATTTTCTTTTTGCTCTTTTAACTTTGCAAGAACATCTTCCAAGACCATCAACCAAGTAAGTACTTCTTTGCTCTTCTTTCATATTCCGTAAGTATTACAATACTACGCTTATAATAAGTTGTTAAATCTTGAAGTAGTGTTGGTGATTTGAATGTGGTTGACTTGTTGTGATACAACTAAGTGAGTGAAAGAATACGTATGGGTGTTCTAGACTTGGTTCCAACCTGAATTTGATTTTGATACACTGTCATACTTTTGCGGAATCGACATGGTTAAGATAATTGCATAATCTTGTAACTCGAAAGCTTGTATGTTTGAATGACTTGTCCATCGAGATGAAAATCATGGTTAACTACAAACATGAGATGTTGTGATTATTTCTAAGCCATAAATTGATACGATATCTATGTAGTAGTTTTGTTCAAATAGATGCATTAGTCCAAACATGAAAACATAGTTAAGAGTACATGAAAAAGAATTGAAAAGGATAGTGAAGATGACAAGAAAAGTATGACTGCGCTGAATATATTGTTGGAACATAACACCTAAATGTATGGAAATGAAGTCTGAGTAAGTGACATCGTTCACTTAATCAGTTTGTCACAACAAATTAAGTGTGGGGTGGTGCCTCTACTGCTTGTTTGTTGACTGTATCCACCAAGATGAAGCTAACATGACTATTATTTTAATATTAGGTACAATCAATGGCACCAAAAACAAGACAAGGAAAAGAAAAAACAACCACTTCACAAAAAGTCTAGAAAAGAGGACGAAAAGAGCAAGGTGAATCCTCCTCGCTGCAAATACCTCGACGCATGTACGGGATAAAATGGGTCCTAGATGAGGAAGGAAAGGAGTGGTACAATAACAATAAAGTAAAAAAATATGTTCATGTGGAGTTGATACAAAAGGAGAGCCTAGCAAAGAAAGAACCCCGCATTTTGGCTAAAATCATGGCGCTACATCTTGATTTCATTTTCCAAGATATGGGAGAATGAAATCTTGATCTAACGCGAGAATTCTATGCCAATTGGTCCCCAAAGACTACCGGAAGTGAAGTGAAGATTCGGGGCCAAGACTTGCAACTGAATGCGGAGTTCTTCAACTCTTTTCTGGGTCTTCCATCTGTGGATCCATCACCGCTCAAGGAGCTTTATCGCAGACCTCCATACAGGGAAATCAGACACACACTATGCGGAACAAGATCAATGGCACGGTGGAGTCGTCACAAGGATACCGGTCGGCACAATACCTTCCCGTATGCCTCCTTGAACAGAGAAGCTCGGATATGGTTGCGGATAGTCAATTATTGCCTGATTCCAGGGTCACAGTACAAAAATATCACACGTGATAGAGTGTTCTTGGTGTACGCTTTGATGACGAACATCCCCATCAACATTGGGGCGATTATTCGATCTTCAATGCGTAAGGCCAGGCTGCACAAGAGGTCCCACTTCAGCTTTGGCAATCTGTTGACTGCGATATTGAGGAAGGAGGACATCGAAGAGGAACCTGCAGATCATAAGCTTCCACACAACCCGAAGAAGGTTGACCTCACAAAGGTTAAAGATGCTGAATCCATGCATGGCGTCAACCTAACCACTGCAGAAAGACATGCTCGCGACGAAAGCTTCTCCCGCCATTTATACGGCATGATGAAGTTTACCATGATGAGCGGGGGTCATGTTCCAACTGCTGCAGAGCTCCAACAGTTGGATTATGACTACCCAATGAATGAGCATGCGAGGGCGATGTGTGGAGTAGGTGTATATTTTGAGGAATCTCTTGATGACGACATGCCAACCGATGATGATCGACGAATGCCAGACTCCGATGTGGAGGAGAACTCTGATGACGACGACTCTGATGATGATTCCGATGCAGGGGGTATGACCCCAGACATAGAGGATGAGTCCGACTAATCAGGTTCTTCTTATTTATTTTCCACTGGAGGCAGTGTGTCCCGTCTAAGTATGGGGTGCTGGTATTTGTATGCTATACTTCTTTGTCTGCATTTGCATTTATTCTAGTTCTTGTTTGTTTTAATTAGTCGTAATTAGTTAGTTTAATTTTAAATTTTTTAGATTTTGCATGAAATTGTTCTGATAGACGGCATGGTAGTATAACAAGAGTTTGTGCTAAATCATTACTATTGAGACATTTAGGCTCTACATGTGACTCATTGTGTGATAATTGTGTGGTTTAATTCATTCATCTGTTGGGTCAAGAGTCTATACTGCTCCCAATAAAGTTGACCATGTGCCTTGTGTGTGTGAGGATATAGTATATTCTGTGTTGTGACTGATGCTAAACTTGCCTGGTGTGTGTGTAAAGCGAAATAAAGAATGTGAGTTTAGGAGATGATTTAGGCATTTCTTTGGCAGCCTGTGATTGTTTACCTTCTTTTTACCTACCCGTGGACATTATCCTAGTTAACCCCCTTTGAGCCTTTAGCTATTTTCTTTGACAACCTCATATGTAAGCCTAATCCATTTTTTTTCAAGACCATAATTTGATCCAAATTCCTAAGTGCTTTAAAGTGTAAAGTCATGTGACAAAATAAAAGGAAATTGGGTGAGAGTGATGCCTTAAAGTGAATTGGTACTTGAATTTGTTATTAAAAGGGTGGCTATCATAGAGGTGTGTTATAAAAAAAAAATATAAAAAAATGAAAGAGAAAAGAAATAGAAAAATAAAAAGATAAATTGTGTTTATGATTAAATAAAAAGATAGTTATGCTTGAATGGCAAAATAGGTGAAAAGGGGTGATAAATGAAAGAAAGGTAGCAAGGTTGATTAAAAGAGAGTGTTAATGGCATAATGTGATGTATTAAAGCGCTTAGGAACATAGTCACTATTTCTGGCCAAAATAGTCCTACCCGTCCCTTAGCCTACATTACAACCTGTAAAAGACCTATTTGATCCTAAGCTTAACATTCTGATATTAGTAGAGCATTACACTAAGGGCAAGCCTATGGTCATCAGTTGCAACATATGAATTCTTTGTGAGAGTGAGAGCAAGGATAATCTTATACCCATGTTTTGAAAAATGAAATACTTGTGAGTAATTATGGGTGATATATTGTGAGACACACATGGTTGATGAGTTTTGGGTAGTCTTGTATGATTCTTTGTGCCTTAACTTTTGAATACGAATTAACCATCATCACGAGTCTATGTTGGAGGTTGAATTATTTCTAGAAGTGATTAGAAAACTACTCTTTGTTAATAATTGTTGTGCCTGTCTTGATGAATATTTTGTGTTGTTACTGTGAAACCCTAAGTAGATGTTTGCATGGACGTAATATTTTGTTCGAGGACGAACAAAGCTTTAAGTGTGGGGTGTTGATGTTAGGCGTATTTACACGCCTAAAGAACCTTAATTTACCCATATTTTAGCTAAGTTTTAAGGACAAAATATATAATTCCTGCACTTTTAGTCCATTTTCCTGTAAGTGAGCTAACCAACGTGATTAGCAAGATTTCAGGTATTTATGATGAAGATTTCAGCATTTTATGGACTGTTGGACGCCAAAGGAAACTTCACGTAAGAAGGAAGGCAGCTTCTGGAAGCTTGTGGACTGAAAGTGATGCATGGAGAACTTGTCCCGGGCAAAAACAATATTTCTAAAGACTTGGGGGATCAGCAGTAACTTAGTAGGATTAGGACAAGTATGCAGTAACTTAGTAGGATTAGGACAAGGATAAAAACCCTATTTCAGTAGGACTAGGATAAGGATGTTATAAAAACCCTATTTGCTGAATTTTTAAGCAAGCTTTTTATTATTCTCACTCATTCTCTTTCAATTCATTCTTACTCTCTTCTATTCTTAAATTCGTTGTTGACATTATTCTTCATCTATTCGACTTTTAATTTTCACGACAAGAGAAACGCTACTAGCAAGGAATTCACGCCACAAGTGACGCCAATACTTCCTTATCGTGATATTGTTATTGCTTTGGTATGATGATATCCTCGTGGTTTTCCTTCATAATTATGAGTAGCTAAACTTCTCTGTTAGGGTTATGGAAGCCTTATGAGATACTATCTATTGCTATGAGTTTGTGAATTCTTGATACGTATGCTGCTTATATCATTACTCTCTTCATCTTAATTGAATTCTTGTGGTTGCAAACATATAGAATACGCCAGTATAGCATTAACTTGTTCGAAAGAAAAGTTACATGTCTGGAAAAGAGAGAATGACAAAGAAATAGGGCTACCAACCCCTGTTTAAAAGTTAGTGACGTAACTGGATTAACCTCTTGGAGAATTCGTACCATTAGTATACGCTTTAAGCTCGAAAGAGTTAAAGTGATATAATCCTTGATGGTCGAAAGACACTAGGATTTACCGTAGAATACGAATCTCTATAAGCGCATGCATGTCTGAATTTCGCATAACTCATAGCCAATAGATACGTAAAACTTATAAGGTGGACATAACCCTAACTTAAAATTCTCATTGATTAAAATCTTACTAAACATTCCGTTTTTACTTTGCTATTTCGATAATTTTACTTCACGCATAAAATCCCCCCTTTATCCGTAGAACTTTCACCAAAAGTCTACTAATCGTTGCATACTTAGTGACCGAGTATTCCCTGTGGGATTCGACACCCAACCCAGTTGGGTTCTATATTTGACGACGACCGCTTACACTCTTACGAGAGCTGTAGTTTGAGCGTTATCAATGAGCCTTATTATGATAGTTCTGATTGTGGTAGTTTTCGAAGTGATGATGATTTGTTGCCTGTTTCTGATGATGAATTTGAGGGAAGAAAGTTAAGTGGAAGAAAAAAGAGCACTTCAGTGGTATATGATCCAACTTGTGAAGTGGTTGTGTGGCAGCTAGGTTTAGTATTTGAGAATGCAAATGAGTTTAGAGAAGCAGTTACTAAATATGTTATTAAGAAGGGGGGTTGAGTTAGACAAATATGTGAATGAGAGTTATAGAGTAAGAGTTAGATGTAAATGTGGTTGTCCATGGTTGTTGTATGCTAGCAAGGAAGGAAAAAGTGGAAACTTTTCTGTCAAGACCTACAATCTGAGGCACAAATGTACTAGGACAAACACTAATTTTCTTTGTAATTCAAAATTTCTGTCAAATTATCTTAAAGATAGAATTATATCTCAGCCAATAATCAAAGGGTGGGAGATTCAAGAATTGGTTAGGAAAGAGTTGAGTGTTTATGTTGGCAAGGAAGTGTTAAAGACAAGAAAGTTGATTTTGAAAGAAATTATGGGGGATCATGTGGCTGAATTTAACAGAATTTTAGACTACAAGGATATGTTGCTCCAAACAAATCCTGGTAGTACTTGTGTTGTGAAACTGACTGATTCAGATAGTGGGATGACAAATTTTCACTCTTTCTATATTTGTTTTGATGCTATGAAAAAGGGATTTCAAGAGAGATGCAGAAAGTGTATTGGACTGGATGGGTGTTTTTTGAAAGGAGTTTCTAAAGGTCTGTTGTTGGTAGCTATTACTAAGAATGGAAACAATCAAATGTTTCCAATATCATGGGCAGTGATTGACAAAGAAAGTAAGGCTACATGGAGATGGTTCTTGATGATATTACAAGATGATCTCAACTTAGGAGATGGTTCCCAGCTCACTATTATCAGTGATATGCAAAAGGTAACTATATTTATTAGTAATTTTTTTTCAGTAAGTTAGACCAAAATTAACTAACTTCATTTGTTTGTTTTGAAACTGCAGGGACTAGTTACTGCTGCAGAACAAATACTTTCTGAATGTGAGCACAGAATGTGTGCTAGACACATCTTAGCCAATTGGTCAAAGAAATGGAGAGGCATAGAGAGAAGGACAAAATTTTGGACTTGTGCTAGATCAACTTTTAAGGCACAATTTAAGTATAACCTTGAAGCTCTTTCTAAGTTGGGTAGAGGCATTGTTGAAGATCTGATCGATTACAACAAAGAGAGATGGTGCAAGGCTTACTTCAACACCTTTTTCAAGTGTGATAGTGTGGATAACAACATGGCCGAGAGTTTCAATGCTTGGTTTTTTATTCCTAAGAACAAGACAATTATTTCAATGTTGGAAGAAATCAGGATAAAAGTGATGACAAGGGTGAGTAGGGCAAGAAAATTTGCAGATTCTTGGACAGATGACATATCTCCAATGGCAATGATGGTGTTCAATGCAAATGTAGAAAAATCAATGCAGTGCAACATTGACTAGAATGGTGATCAAGGATTTGAAGTGACTGAAGGGGCATACAAACATACTGTGAATTTGAGGCAAAATAAATGTAATTGCAGATCATGGGAACTAAAAGGAATTTCCTGTGCACATGGTATAGCAGCAATGAACTACTTAAATTTGAATGCATCATAGGTAATTTTGTAGCTGGTACAGAAAGAAGGCATATTTGAAGGCTTATTCTTACTTTATTCAGCCAGTCCCAAATATGCAAATGTGGCCAGATAGAAGGAATCCTATGGTTGAGCCACCTGAAGTGACACAAATGTCTGGTAGGCCACCAAAAAACAAAAAGAAACAGATTGGTGAAGTGAAAAAATCTGAAAAGTTGCCAAAATTTGGGGTGACAATGAGATGTTCAATCTGCAAACAACCAAATCATAACAAGAGAGGATGTCCACATAATTCAAATCAGTCACAAAAGAGGTGATAATCTCATTTGCTTTCTTAAAATTTTAACATACATTACTTATTAACTAGTTTCTCTTATTTTTCTAGTATGTTGCCTCTTAATAATCTTCTACTGGAAAGAGGAAAAAAAATAGCACAATCAACATGGACAAAACTGATGAAAAGTGTGGTAACAAGAGGCCAAGAGTTGTGGGTTAAGGTGTCTTTGTTTCTAAATCTGGATACACTTGTGCTAATGTAAGTGTCTTATCAACTTGATACTTCTAATTATTTTTGCAAAAGTTCGTCAAAATATTAACAAGGATTGGCTAGTAGTAGAAGGGTTAATACATGCATAATGAGTTTGGCACATGTGACTGGTGATATTGGTTATCAACCAACAAAAGGACTGAAGTGAAAAAATTTGTGTGTTGTTACTCAAAGGCAACTTCAAGTTCAAACAAGATCAAAAGCCGCTGGAATTAGGACAAGGGCGCAAATATTAGGGAAATCTCCAACAACAACAAAGAGTACCAAGGCAAAGACTTCATCAAAGAAAAATGCAAAGGGCAAGGAAAAAAGTTCTGCTGAGGGTGGTTGTTAGTTGTTGACATCTCTTAATTGTTCTACTGTTGGTATCGTAACAGAATGATTGAACTAGTCTTTATTTATGTGTTTTGACAGTCTCATATTTTGAAGTATCCGACTTGATTTTGGTTGAAACAATTGAGCACTATGGTGCCGTTAATTTCATGAATTTGAAACAATTAAGCACTAATGAATGCATCTATTATGTACAAAGTTGTATTGCTACATTATGCATCTATTGTGTTGTTGCCAACTTATGATTCGTAATGCACCTATTATGTACAAAGTTATATTGTTACATTATGCATCTATTGTGTTGTTGCCAACTTATCATTTTCTTACGGAGAAACCAACAATAACCAAGAAATGAGAATATATTGCTTTAATCAGCAAACAAATACATCATATCCATCAAAATACACAATCTTATCAAATTAAAGCACCATTACATACGCTAATCAATCAATGACTCAAAATGTAAATTAGCATCATCACATTACATATCAAACTAATGAACAAATAGTTTTAACATCTTTTTGCGTTTCAACTCTTTTTGTTGTTTGTTGGTCTTCTTCAACAAATCCAAAATGACAATATTGGCTTGACGTGGAAATTCTGCATCATACCAATCAAAGAAGTTGCAACTAGTTCGAAATCGGGACTGCAATTCATAGAATATAAAAAAAATTATCAATTTAACTTGTTGCAAAACATAAACAAAAAAAAAAGATAATATAAAAAAAGAATTACATACACCATAATGCATACAACCGAGGAATCTACGTCCAGGATTATCATCCGACCATGAAATTTCATAATTGGAGGAGACCCACATGCACACACAAGTCTCCTATTATAATTCATGGAGTTAGATTTTTTTTTTAAGTAGAAATAATAAAATGAAATTGAGAGAAGTAGATTGGAAGTGATGGAAGAAGATGATAGAGAAAATGGATAATAAATAGGAGAAGAATAATTAAATTTTTATTGAATAAATTAAAGAGAAAATGAATTTTTTTGTTTTGTTACCGTTGGAACGGATGACTTAGACAAAAAAAAAAGCGTGATGAAGTTTGTAGTCAAACAATTATCCACGTCGGACAAGAAAGGTCAGTCGAAGTTCTGAAAAAATAATTTTGGGGGGGTATTTAAGACGATTAAAAGTTTAGGTGTACCATGAATAAAAGTCGATAAGTTCAGGGAGGTAATTATTACTTCTCTCAAAATTAAATAAAGATGATAGAATATTTGATCCGCCATACTTCGCATGAACAAAAATTGGTTAATCTACAGATAATATGGATATTCATGGTCTCAAAAATAGTCAAGTGAGAACGCAAATTAAAAATTCAAAATAATTTTACTCTCAAAAATCTCAAACTCGTAAGAAAAATTAACAAACAATTGAATGGGTATTATATGATCTACTTTTTTAAAACTATTTTGTCATCCATTATAGTTCCTAAAAGGTTTGTACATATAGTAGTATTTAAAATTTAAAGTGAAAATAGAATTATTTAACTATTGATTAAATGTTAAATTTGTATATGATAAATACATATTTCATTAATTTGATGTGAACGTCCATATGTATTGATCCGAAGACGGATCACCGCCAACCGGCTTACTAAAGCTAGTTATGAAGGACCTACTACTAGAAATAAGATATAAGAATTTGTTCTTTCCATTTTTATCATATCAATAGTTACCTCAGGGTCAATATTATTCATTCCAATAAGCAGTAAACTCCATTTGGAGATCAAAGTTGGGTATTAGTAGAAAATATTTTGTAGAATCCTATGATCCGTTGAAATGGCTGTACTGCAACTCTGCAGAGATATTAGTCATCACTTGTCATGATGGCTGGTCCTAAATAAAATGTTGCTAATTTTCGACACTATTTGACCGCTCATACCAAAGATCGCTTTTTGGGGAAGAATACTGACCTTTAAAAGGCAATCCGTCCCAACATGACCTTAAATACAAGAGCGAACACATGACCTATATGCTAGCAACTTTATTAGTTATTTCAAAACTTTCTTTATATCAACCTCTAAAAGTATAGTTTGCAAATATCGGATCAATTATAGGGATTTAGTTTACAAAGACTAATGGGATATTAAAAAACTTATTTGAGAAATATTTCGAGTGAATTAATGATTTAATTTCGCAAATCTTTCAAACTTGAAGTGCATATTTTTCTTAATTTTTTTTAAACCTCTCCCTAGGAGCTCCCACCCCTTTTTGCTCCCTCAATGACTCGAACCCACAATCTTTGAGTTGAAAGTGGGGTGTTTACCATCCGAGCAACTTCCTCTTGTCACTTGAAGTGCATATCCAAACACACCTTCCGATGGCTCTTTTTCTTGAAGTGCATATCCAAACACACCTTCAGATGGCTCTTTTTTGACTTCAGATACTATTTTTCAACTTCAACCAAAGACTGTCCAAATGCCTACTAAGCTTGCAATTAACTCACTTCCAAATGCTCTTTTTCAATTTCGGGTGTGTTTGGTATGATGAAAAATATTTTCTTATTTTTCCTTGTTTGGTCGTATTAAAATATTGAAAAAATATTTTTCAAAATGACTTATTTTCTTTTATTTGAGGGAAAATAACTTTTCTTATGGGTCGAAGGAAGTTATTTTTCAGAAAATGACAGATGTGACTTTTATGTCTCACCTCAACAACACTCAAATTCACATTATTCAGAAACATTTTTCACTGTGCTTTGCTCCAATTTTTCACTGCTTGAAATAAAAAATATTGAAGTCCGAATTTTTCCTTGTTTTGCAGCGTTCATGTAAGTGAGACCTAGATATAAATGTATTTTTTTAAAAAAAGGGGGGGTGGGGTGGGGTGGGTGGGCAGGGCAGAGCCAACTTCAGTCTACTGCACTCAAGACCGACTAAAACAAAAAATATACATAAGCTAAAATGAGGATAACAAACAAGAAGCTTATCATTCACAAACTATGGTACAAGATATGCTGTCATCCCCCTTTATTCTTTCTGGAAAATCCAATTTCAGAAAGAAATCTGGACAAAAATCCTCCATTCTGCTTGCCATCGCTTTTATCACTTGAATCCCTCAAATTGCTAATCAGAGACCAGTGAGTTTCAAAGTCAGGTTCATATCCACAACGTTGCATGGAACGTAGGAGCTCGGATGCCTTGTTAAGATTGTTCTGGGAGCGATACATGTTGATCAGCAAGGTATATGTTTCCCTCCTGGGGATTTCACCAAGATGGACCATTGATTCGAGTTGTTTCTCTGCCTCTACAAGTTGTCCTCCTCCACTTAAGCTCTTGATCAGAACGCTCCAAGTGTTTATGCTTGGCCTTTGATTTCTACACAACATCTCTGCATGGAAATTCAGCGCTACATCCAGTTTACGCCTAGTACAGAAACTTTGAATCACATAATCAAAGCTACTAGACTCTGGCACATTCCCTTTTCTCAACATAAAGTCCATAAGATCTACTGATTTATCAACCCTTCCATGCTGACAAAGTCGCTTAATAAGATAATTATACTCAATATTTTCAGGAATGAGGCCTTTTATTGCCATTCGGTCCAAAAAGTTTATGGCTTCACCTAGTTTACCATGAGAAAGTAGGGTCTCTACTACATTATTTTGAATGACTGAACCAAGATTCCAACCTCTGAACTCCATTTCTTTGCTCAAGGCTAAAACTTCTTCAAGCTCCCCATAACAACAAAGGCATTTGATCATCTCTCTCAAACTACGGTTACTTGGCCTCAGATCTTTCTGCATCATAGATTTTAGATATTGTGTGGCAGATGACAAATCTTTACACCAACAGAACCCCTGAACGAGAAAATTGTAAGTCACCTCATCTAGTTGCAGTCCTTTATCTAGGAGCTCATGTACAAGGGTATTAACAACTGATGTTTTATTAGATGAGAAAAGGGAATAAATCAAAATATTATAAATCACGACTGTAGGAGGGTTGCTTTTGTTAAGCATATATTCTTTCAGGCATAATGCTGTAGATAGCTTGCTTCCTGTACACATCAGCCGCACTATATTGCGGTAACTTGCAATGCTGATATCTAAGTACTTACTTATCACAACACCAAGCAGCTCCTCAACTTTCTTCCTCTTGTTAGCTTGACAGTATCCCTGAAATAGAACATCACAAATTTCGACATTCAGAGATAGCTCCTTTGCCAATGTCTCCTGGAAGAGACTGGTTGCTTCTCCAACCCTGCCTGACGTGAAATACCCATGAATTAAAGCACAGTATAAAGGAATCATAGCAGGAGGCTCATCTCTTAAACAAATATCTTTCAGCGCAACAGCTTTGTCAAAATTACCGGACCTACACAGCTGAGGAATTAATTGAAGAGATGCATCCAAAGGGGGGATCCAGTCCTTAGCAAGCATGCTATCACAGACGACATCAGCTTCTCCAAAACTTCTCCATTTGCAAAACTCCTGAATAAGATGGCTATGAGCCGAGCGACTAGAAATACAGCCCCCGCTTAAGATTTCCTTTGCAAGAACCTTGGCAGGGCTTGTGAACCCTTTAGCACTGAGCTCTTCAAGGAACACATGAAAAGAATCACATACTTCATCAGGGTAGAGCACCAGCAAGGCTTTAAAAAGCTCCAGTGCTTCATTAATCCGTCTTCGCCTGCATAGGCGACTGAAGAGTGTTTTTCCATCCTTCAAATCAGGTAACCAGTTAGTAGTTCGGGCAAACTTCCAGTAAGAAGTTAGACCTGTCAGGTCCCCTTTCTTGCATAAGCCCATCATCAGAGCAGTATGAGTTTCACGGTCAAGTCTTATATGTCTACTTAGCATGCCATGCAAAATTGCTCTTGCCCTGTGTACAGAACCCTTTTTGCTGTATTTCTGAACAAGCTTATTTAGAGTTTCTTGATCAAGCTGATATGTCAAATTTGGAACTTTCTTTAACAGACCAGAAATGGTCTTAATACAAGTGCTGGATGCACAGAGCCCTTTTACTAAGGCATCCAGAGCACCCAGAGATATTTCTTGCCCCCAACAAGACATTTGATTCACCAGCATCACAGCATCTTTCATGTCTTTTTTCATGTAATCCTTACATATAGAAGTGTTAAAATCAGGAAGCATGGCATCATTAAGGACTTTATCAATAGCTCTCTCATACTCTTCCACATCTGTATCCAGATAAAGCCCATTCCCAAGATTATCAAAAAATTCTGCTTTGTGAAATCTTATATCATTGTCTCTTCTGATTCTCACAGCAGAAGAATTGAGACCTAAGAATCTGAAAGCTCCAGAAAGTGGATCTCCTGAAGGCGATAGTTGGATCAAGCTACAATCTACCATCTTAGACACCACTGTGTTCACTTCATCAAATTGCCTAGCTTTACAAAACCCAGCTAAAAGAACCCTGAAAGTTGATATTTGCGGTTCTACTCCCTGATCTTCCATTTCTTGAAGAATGTTTTGGTAGTGCTTCCACATACCCTCCTTGAAAAGCCCACTAAGAATTGCATCATAGGAATATATATGGGGCTTTAGATTTCTTGACAGGATCTCTGAGAGATAAAAGAAGGCATCCTTCAGTTTTCCTTCGCGACACGCCCATCCAATCAAAATCCCAAATGTTATTCCATTCATATCAAAACCCAATTGATCTAACTTCAGCAAGTACGAGTTCCCACTTGCAAGACCAAACTGTCGACAGACAGACTGGATGAACTTATTGACTATGGTTACATCAGGCATAGAACAAATCTCGACAAAGAAACTCAGTAGATCATCATAATCTCGTTTATTACAATAACCAGAAGCAATAGAATCGACGATTAAATAATTAGGTTCAATTCCAAAAACAAGAACCTTCTTAACCAGATTCCTAGCATCCTGAATTTTCGCATCAGCACATAACAGTCTGACAACACCCTCATATATACCCCCTTCAGATACATTCCTTCCAAAGCCAGCATCTATAGCATCAGCATAAATTTGAAATGCCAATTGTGTTTCATGTATTTGAATCAAAAAATCAAGTATAACCCTGTAACATGAAATCGATGGGTTTAAACCCCGCACCTTCATTCGATCATAACACGCAATAGCATTCTCTAATCGATAATCACCCACAAACACTTCAATTAAATAACTGTAGATCTCATGATTATCCAAGAAAACTCCTTGGCTATCCAACAAGGAATCCAAGCATTCAGCTTCCTTAAACAACCCGGCCCGAACAAGCATTGATGCAATAATCCTAGATGCCTTATCAAGATGCCTAAAGTCCCTAATTTGCTTACTAGCCCATATATAAATTCCCCATAAAGATTCAATCTTTTTAACCTCAACCTCAAGAACTCCACTATCATTTTCAAAACCCAACAAAATTTCAAGAAAATCATTAGGACTCAACACAGTAACTCTCCAAAATCTACGAACAGTTGCAGGGGAGATCTCAGATAACTTAAGAAGACAATCTTGAATGATGGGGTTGTACAAAATCTCACCTTTTTTATCCGAACAGCTTAATTGGCTAGTATATATTGGTTTTGTAGAAGATGAAGAAAGTGGATGGAAGTATTGAAGTTGAAGTTTCCTGGGAAAAGAAGAAAGGTGAAAGAGAAGTGAATTAGCCCGTCTGTGTTTTCGGAATTTAAGGAGAGCTTGAAGCATTCGATCGACCGCCGGAATGTGTCGGAGTTACAGGGACAACAGTCTACTAGTTCTGTTCTTGATGTACGATGTGGTTGTTGTTGGGCTTCTTCAAAGTTCCATGTTTGAGATTTGTGGCTTTTGATTATGGGCTGTAAGGGGTGATAAAGCCCATCTTATAACTTCAGCTTCCTTGCTTGTAGAAAAAGAGGATTTGGAATTGTTTTTCATTTCAAGGCATAACTGAAAGCATAACCTGTACTCATCGGCTTCATATGCACCCCGAGTACGCTGCAGCTTCTCCAGTTGTAAAAACCTCATGAACTTTCAGTTTACATCATGCCATTTTAAGTGAAATCTTTTTGCGAATTAATTGTGCAAAAATAAAATTTGGCAGATTACTCCAAAGTTGTGTGAAGTCATATTTGGAACCTGAAGTTAATTTTGAACCAGCTAATCTGTAAAGTTACGTAAATTTCAACTAGTTTTTAAACAGAAATCCTTAAAATGGCTATAAGTTGCACTTCACCTTGCTTTCCGTACTCACCACAAGCCTTTAATTCATATATGTTTAGCATTTGACTTGATACACAGTTTAGAAAAAATGAATTTGATTTTGTATCATAAAGTCGGAGAAAATCGAGTCTTAGAGCGACAAGAAATAAAACCGAAAAGCATATACATCCTTTTTGTATCTAATCATGCTTCGTTTTATATACATTCTAATGCAGTTAAATCCAAACATTAGAATCCTTTCTTATTTGTAAAAAGCTCATATGGTTTTGAAATTTGTTTTTATTGTATATTTTTGAGCCACAACTCTCATACCCGTCGAACATAATCCATCTCTTCTTGCTTCAGCACTAAAATTTTACATCATCTTTATGGTATAGTGAGAGGCCGTAAGACAGAAGAGACCTAACATCACATTTTCTACGTTATTGGGAGCAAGTTTAAAAAGATAAAAATAATTAATGTTAACGAGATACTATGATTCTTAGTAGTCAAACAGCCGTTCTTCGATCATCATACTTATCATAAGCCATAACGTAATTGGCATGTTCGTGACCCCTGTATATCTTCGAGAATGAAGTAATAAATTGCCTAACCACGGAGGTTTACCTTCTGATGTACGATAATGCCCTACAATTAGATTCTGTCGTCATTTGGATGTATTACATCCCAATCTTACGCAAGATATTAAGTTTAAATGGTTGTACGTACAAATACTTGATTAATACATCAAAAGAATACAAATAAAATGTACAATCAAAGATCTATTGGCATACAAAACAACTGGATCATACAGGGAGGGCACTTTGCTGCAACTGTTGTAGTTCCAGTCGAGAATCAAATCAATCCACCACCTAGAACAAGTTCCAGACCTGTGTACCCTCAACCAGGGGGGATTTAAAGAAAATGTACTGGGGATGGAGGGAAGAAACGTAACACAAAAATTATACAGTTCTCTATTTTAGCAACTTCTAACTTGACATGACCAGTTGTAGGATATCAACATCTCCTACTAAGCTAAACTTGGTGCAAGTACTTGCAGGAGATCAACTTGTCATACCGCATGATTTCATGTCTTTGCAAACAAGTACCCTCTCATAGTCTCGTATCATTAAACCGGTCTATTTCTCAAGACACAGCCAACCCACCACTCTCAATAAGAAAGAACAAATGATGGAGCATTGCATAAGGAGAAATAATAAAAGACATCAGCAAAAGAAGTAAACGTACTGACTGTATCCAACAGAACAAAGAAGAGATGGCTTAACTTCAGATTGAAGCAAAGTTTGAAACAACATTCTCATCCAACAAACACAGAATATGAGAGCATATTTTTGGTAAACTCCACTTAACATGCTGATTGCTTGCAATAAAGTAAGCACGTTATGATAAGAATGTGAGACTTACCATAAGATTTTTACCTGCTTCAACTAATTCCAACCAGTACCCCCAAAAGCTATCAGATTCCAGTGAAAGCCAGTGAAAATTATCACTGCATTTTGGTGAGTACTGATACATCTTGCACTACTAAATCATACATATAACTGCATTGAATATCCAGTGTCTACAGAGATGTATGCATATTGCATATTATCACAGATAATGAAGAAACATTTAGGCTTTCTAGTAATTAACATAGCAATACTTCAAAAATATTTTGAAAGGTCTCATAACCAAACATTGCACCATAATCAAAACCAGAAAGACGCTTGAAAATCTGCACCAGGTCTAAAGCATCAAATAGACATGTTCAACTAGCAGTAGATTCATACATATAATAATAAACCGAAAACAAGACATCAGGACACATGGCCGAGATTTATGAGTTGAATTTGTCTATAGTACAACTACAAAAGGGAAGAAAGGATGAGGCCGCTGGCTACACAGGTTCTTGGAAGCATAAGAGTATGAGCTTGGAAGTATATGGTGTCAGGGCATGGCAAATTTCGATAGTAGGTAAGATCTTCGGATATGGTCCTGCTAAGGAAAACATCAAGGTAGGCAATGATATTTGATGTCCGCATTCATCTGGTCATCTGGTTTGGGCATGAGGCTTCATCAAAGGTGACAGTAGGCAGGCTTCAGGCTTCAGATACTCGGCTGTTTTAGCGAGGGAAAGGAAACACAGGGAAAAATACCATTAGTTTCATAATTGGAAGATAGGTTAGGTCATCATACCAAAATGTTCAGAATTTTTGTATGATTGGGGCTAGGTATATAAAACCAGCGAATTAAATGAAAGATGCAATGCAATTGAACCATAATTCATGAGCTACCTGGGGTCCTGTTACAAGCTCTAGTAACCATAACTTTTTCTCCTGGAAGCAGAGTTTTGCCTGGATGACCTGGTAACATGAACTTAACAATGAATATAATTGGAGAAGCAACTGTGACTTCTTTAGGGCAGTTGAAAGTAGAGAAGCTAAATAAGAAATCCTCTCCAACAGATGGGCAGAACAAAATCACCAATGACAAGTTCAAGCGCCGTTGGGTCAGAGACATAAACAGGCAAGATCCTTATATGTAGTCAAAACATTAAGCTTCTTGATAAACTAAACAATTAGAAAGAATGAAACTACGAGCTCATTCTTGTCTTTCTTTCAAGATTTCAAGAAAATCTATAGGCAGAATGACCATAGTATCACACTGCATAGGACACCAAACCTACTCAAGACTGGTCAAAGGAAGGCAAGAGACTCACCCAGATCCACTGGAACGCCCATGGGAATATCCTTCTTTTGGATAAGCAGGGGAATATCCTTCATATGCTCCATACCCTACACTGCTAGTACTCTGCAAATGGAATTAGAAATCAATAACGAAAGCTGCACATAGACATTCCACAAAAGTAGTAGAAAGCAACCGAAACAAACAAATCCCACAACTTCTGGAGAGCACTGCAACCTCCAAAAACTCCTTTCTACTAACCAATGAAACAAAATTTTACCTGGAGAGTCCCATAACTTCCAAAACCATCAGCATGTGGAAGCTCACTAGTACCACCATACCCAGCTGAGTACGAATGGTCACGTGCAGGTCTCCTAGTATCTCTGCTTTCATATTTCAAGGTATCTGAATCTGTTGACATTGGAAGGTAGGGGAGAACCGGCACAAAGGAAGACATGGAGCCCTCTTTTTCAAAAAAATTTGCCCTTAAACGTGATGTTACTTGCATGAGTGCATCCTTTGAAGCCTCGGGATCTCCTGATATCTGATAAATATTGGAGGTATATACTTGGTTTCAGTTAAGAAAAATAACAAAGCAAACTGGTCTTTTGTATAACCTCTTCAACAAAATAACACGTACAATGATAAATATCAGAGTATGAAAGAAATTCCAATATAAATTTGAGAAAAACATGGTGACTAAGTATAATAGTATAAGTAACCAGGAGTGACACGAAAGAAAAGGAACTACTACACAAAATTTTGTTTGCATCAGCGTTCTTTTTTCCCTCTTTGGAGGTTTAATTTTGGGGAACAGTGGGTACAGCAGAGGAATAGGAAAAACTAATAGGGAAAAGGACAAACCCAGTGAAACAATAGTTCCATTCATGCAGACCCCTTTCCCCAAAGCTAATCAAGAACAGATGTGTATCCAAAGGCAAAAGCACCTTATGATTTTCAGATATGTCAACATCCACAACAGAGACCCCTCATTCAAATTGTATATTTATACTCCAGTAGCCGGATTTCGAAAGAGGGAGGAAGAAACCACAGACCTTTTTTCCCTTTTAATCAGTGAGGGATAGATATCCTTGACAAATACAAAGTACCCAATTAGTATTAACAATGCATTACCTGTACCATCTCATCATCTTCAGATGCAACCTTCGGAAGGTCTTCCTTCGAGAGGATGCGGATATTAGCTTTCGTGATTTTCCTCATCTCATTAATAATGGATCCTCCTTTCCCAATAAGACAGCCAATTCGAGAAGCTGGAACCAGCAACCTTGTGGTGAATGATAAAATACCTGAATCCCGTTCCACTTCCTCACGACACCTTGGTTGCAAGCGCAGTGCTGCTTCAATTGTGGGAGAATATGTATCCTCAAAGAACTAGACAAAGCATAAAACCACATCTTTACTAAGAGGACAAAAATCCTCAAGCTGCATATTCCAATAAACATCCATTTAATAGAAAACACTTACCTCTTTTGCAGAAATAGAAATCACACAATTGTCACCTTCAGCATTAGAGCTATCAACCTTGATCACTGCACCAGAATCTTGTCTAATTTGGTTTATTATGACACCACCTTTGCCAATAACACCTCCGATATTTGCAGTAGGACACACTAAACGAAGAGAAAACTCCTTTGAAGATGTTTCATCCCTTGGAGCTGAGTAGAAAGACCTTGACCAGTCACCACTCTCTCCTTTGTAACCGCCATACGGCCCCACTAGCGGAGCTATTCCCACTATTGGAGCACCACCAGCAGAACCAATAAGTGAACTACGCGAAGAGTAGACAGTTGGTGGATCGGAAGCTAGAATGTGCTGAGTACGGGATGGATTATTGTGAAGACGAGTTGCAATTTCATACAGAGCCTTCCTCACTACAGCAACTTCACCAGATACCTAAAATCAAGAAACCAACAACCAGATGACCAGTGACGTCAATTCAGCCAAAATTATTTTATAACTCCACATCGCTAAGCGCAATGATGAAAAATTGAGCCAGCTTAATAGACTGACGACTACCAAGAAAATTGGCCAGACATTCCTAAAAAAACTAAGCCATCCATATATGTGTGTGTATTTATGCAATTTGGGCCATCAAAAATAAATTTCAAGAGGTGGTGTTAAACAAAAGTGCAGCATGATTAACCCCTTTATATTCTAAATCAGACAGCCAACAAAGTTGTAGAAGATCCCCAACGTAATTAGGCTGAAACATGATAGCCAGCAAGTTCAAGCATGAAGAACAAGCACTTAATCAAACTTACTGACCATTATTGAAACAATATTGCAAGTTTGATAGTGCAGAAGTAACACAAGTAGAGATATAGGAAGGCGATCCTGCATTACCTGCACAAGTTCGTCTGAGCTCAATGCACATGTAGGCAAATGCTTATCTTTCAAAATACGAATCTGAGCACCAGTTTCACTTCGAATGTCCTGAACTATCTGTCCCCCTTTCCCAATAATACATCCAATCTGATCTGAAGGTACTAGAAGCTTAACAGTAATCTGTGATGCCTCCTCAGAGGCCTCGTCAGTAGTGTCTTCACTAACAATTTTATCATGTACTCTGAAAAGGGCATCCTGAGCTGGACAAACACAGTCTTCAGTGCCATCAAACTCATTTGTTTCTTCACTTGAGCTGTAGATAGTGACAACACGTTCATCACAGTCAGGTACTGTCTCTCCGATTCTGATTTTTGATTTAGTATCCACCCTTAATTGTTTAACAATCTCCCCACCTTTACCTATGATGCTGCCAATCTTCTTTACTGGGCACAAGTACCGGTATACTGTATCATCAGGGCCAATAGAAAAAGGATCCTTATCATTTCTAGTATTTCTCCTTTTATTTCCCCCATTTTCACTATAATCTGACTGAGAATGAGACCGCTTCCCATAGCTATCCCGTCGACCAGCCATTGCAAGATGTGGATTAAACACTGTTTATCATTGAAAAATTGCAAAGAAAAGTCATAAATCCATGAAGAGTCCACCTACTAAAACTTCTAGAGGTCAGGTATAAAATAGTTTTCCATAAGCACAAACGCATCTCCCATAACCCTGTTCCGGTCCAACTTAAGAAACTAGAATAGGTTGAAAGTGCCAAAATTGGAAACTTAGGAGATACATTCACCCTTATTAGGGCAACCCGGTGCACTAAAGCTATTGTAATGCGCGGGATTGGGGCAAGGGCAGATACATTCACCCTTATCATCCCAAAACAAAAAAGATAAATTTACTGAACATTCATCCAAGTTCAGGTCATATTTCCTCAAAATCCTCATCGTATCGCCATGATAGAATGTATTAGACATATTACACCCTACACCAGCAGGATTTCGAAATATCTAAATTTCTACGTGGAAAAAAATCAACAAATTCAAACAGCAACAAAACATTAAACTCGGATGCTTATGCAGCTCCTTATCAGAAAAAACACCATGAATTCCTCGTACACAGCAGAAGCACAACAAACAAGCTGATATCATATATTGTCTGAGCCTATACACAAGTAACCATTTCACAAACTCCAGATCAAGGACACTATCAATCCTAGAAACCCCTTTCTCTTTTACTCTTTTGTTCAAATATATTAGTTATGCTAAAGATAAAAAAAAGAAAGAAATTGTCACACAAAATACAGTTTTCCCAGAAGAATTAAAAACAAAGAACACGGATCCGAAAAAAAAAACATAGATCTGAAAATAACGTCGACGCTAAACTCCATCTAACAGGATTCTATACAATAACTACGCCACAATCCAAACTACATACAAATGCTCTGTATCAATTTTGAATTGCCAATTAATTTCAACACCGAATTTAACAAAGAAAACAAGATATGAATCTATGTAAAATCCCCTAACAGGAGATAATTTGTAGAAAGTACCTGGAATAAGCTGCTAAGGAATATGCGAGAGGGAAGGGAAGGTGGAGAGAGATATTTATTAGTGTGCGCGTGCGTGCTTGATAGCTGGCTTGCTAGGGTTTTGACCCGACAGAGTAAGCCCTCCTTTTCTTATCTAATAACCGAGCCACGTCGCTCTCCCCTCCCCTATAAATATCTCTGCTGCCTTTCCTCTTTTTCATTGGAGAGTTTTACATTATTTCCCTATATTATATATAGAAAATAAGTACAGCTTTATTAAAAAAACAACCAAATAAATTTTATTGGTATTGTGAGGATTAGGGTGTACATAGGTTGGGTTGGTTTGATTCTCTATTAAAAAAATTAAATTAATTATATCGGTTTATTATAACTATAAATCAAATCAAATCAACAGTTTTTTTGATTTAGATTTTAGTCGGTTCTTTTGATTTTTTTGGTTTTCCTCGATTTTTTTTTATAATCTTTATTTTTTACAATTATATTGTGATTGGAGTTTAGATTAAGTATGTTTTTACTCATGTGCTAATGAAAAACTACAATTATGAAAAATTGAGGAGCGAAAAACTCTCTTGAAACTAAAAAATAAGATGAAGAGTGAAAAGTTTAGGTTATAAGTTTATATTGGATTTTGGATCATTTTATTAGCAATTGATGGATAAATATTACAACTTAAAGGCCTAAATATGAATATATATATATATATATACATATATATATATATACACACATACACATACATCTACTTTCTACATATTGAAAACTAATAAAACTAATTGAAAAAAATTTAAAAAGTAGATTATAATTAATATTTTATGTATAAAAAGTTAAATTATATACATGCACACACACACATATATATATATTATGTCGGTTAGATTTGGGTTCGGTTTGACTTTTTTTTTTTGTTAACACCAAACCAAACCAAGAATGGTCGGGTTTTTTTTTTCAAACGTCAAACCAACCAAACCAGATCATAAGTCGATTTTTTTCTCGATTTAGTTTGGTTCTTCAGTTTGGTTTGACTTGCCGGTTTGATTTGTACACCCCTAGTGATGATAGCAAGTACAGGCAAACCTTTTTAGATGTTTGCTCGAAAAATTTGTGGGTATTACAATGAGGTGTTATTATTTGTAATAAATTTCAGTTATGTTAAAAATTAATTGTAATCAAAGATAAATAAAAAATAATTTTAATAAATGAATTTTGTGAGTATAATTTTGTTATTCTCTTGATTTTCTTTCCTAAGTTTTTTCGTGATTTGAGGGTCTTTCGTAGTGTAATTTTCTCACTTTCTAATGATTTGAACCTCCTAGAAAATGTGTTTGGATATCTAAAAATATCGGACAACACTTCATCGTATTTAGTTGATCTTCGAACAGAACTTCATTAGTCAATTCTTTAAAGAGCTATATAGTTAATACAGAAGCTTTTCTCACTGCTTGCCCAATGACTAGAATTATGTCAATTCTTTGAAGAACTATATAGTTAATGCAGAAACTTTCCCCACTGCTTGCCCAATGATCAGAATTATGTAACCCCTTATTTATATTTGTAGGGATATAGGTAGTTCAAGTGTAAATAACTTCTTCTATTTCATTCTCATTGATTCATCAAGTTTTCAAGCTTATCATAAATGTTATGTGATAAGATTGTTTGTGATTAGCCAAAAGCATGTCATTTTGGATACTTGGCGATATTTTATTGGTTCTTGAATTGAATTGATTTGCCACATCATTTGAACATATGGCCTTGCCTTGTTGGTCTTTAATTTGACTGGATGCCAAGTTACTTGACACGTGGCATGAGTTTGAGCTTCAAAATGGATCTTGAATTGAATTTAATGGACTTATTAATTTTGTAAAACCCAAACGAACGTGGATTCAATTCAAATTTTGTATGAATTTGATCCAATAATTTTTATATGTCTACTTATGTCCTCTACTTCAAGTTTTGTTGAGTGTAGATTTATTGAAATGAGATGAGGTTTGAAGTATTCATGGAGCATTTTGTTTTGTGTGTGTAATTTAATCCTCGCGAAATATTTGAATTTTGATGAGAAACAATTATAGTTAAGCTCTTCAATCATATTGCAACTTACTCTTTGATGCGCTAAAGCTAACCAATTAATTCACACCAAAGGCTCCTTTTTTCGGAAAGACTTGTGTATTTTCCCATTACTTAACTTCTCAAATTCATGATAATTTGGGTAGAGTAATGTAATTTTCTTGATTAGGAGTTCAAATTCCATTTGATTCTAAGTATATCAATTCATGTAGGATTCGTGCATTAGGCTTATATCGATTTTCAATGGGATTGAATTATGACGTTATTCAACTTCAAAGAGGATTAGAATTTTGGCTTATTTTTGACACCTGAAAAACCAAGTCCTTTTTGAAAATAACTTGTCCAGTAGATTTCTTACCGAAAACAAACTAGAGTCCTTCAGAGCCTATATAAGGACATCATTGCCTCATTAAATCGTCGTAATTAAACTTGAGCAGCAACTAAAAGTTTCGTTATTTGTCACGTTCTTTTTTTTGTAATTGAACTTTTCGGCAGTTTGGAGCATCTGTGAGAAAAAATTCATAACGCATTGTAGGAGTGTCTGAATCATGAATGACTTATGGTGATGGGAAGTAGACTCGTGAAGCTACATTTTGCGCAAAAATCACACTCGTATGATGTTCATATTTGCTCATGTATCCTTCTAAAATCAGCCCTTCAATTCAGGTTTGCTACTTTTTTATATTTTGTGCAGCCTCACGGAAAGCTTCATATCTTGGCTTAAGAAATCAAAATCAGGAGCAAATTTTTGTGTTGGAAAGTAAACTCATATAACTATGCCTTACGCAGAAAGCATGATCATATTGTGCCCAAATCATCCCAGTTATTCCCTCAAAATCAGTCCTCGAATCTTGATTCACTGATTTTAACAACATTACATAGAATCTCGATAAATTTCGTATCTCGACTTAAGAGTATCAAAATTTCAAGAAGCTTATGGTGCTGGAAAGTATACTCGTAAATCCACATCATACATGGAAACCACAATCATATTATGCTTAAATTCTCCTAGTTATTCTTCCAATCAAATTTTGATTTGTTTGTTTTATTAGCACAACACAATATCTCAGCAAATTTTAAATCTCGACTTAAGAGTACAACAATCTATAACGGCTTGCTAATTTGGAAATAGACTCATAGAGTTATGTCATACGTGAAAACCACCATCAAAGAGCTTCTATATTTTCTGAGGTAATTTTTTTAAGTTAAAGCTTAAATCTTGTGATACTCTATTTTTTTCATCAGCTTTTCATACTTCATGAATTTCCTCTTGTAATTTAATTCTTTGAGTCAGTTTTTCAAACACAAAGAATATATCTTCAGTTCTTTGTAAGTATGGTAAATTTTTATGATTGCACTATGTTATATTCTCTACTTGAGATAGCGAACGACGAACAAGACTCATCTGTTAGAGTCCTTACCTTGAAGGTTCATTCACTGATAATTGATGTCCTCCTACTTGATAAGGATCACATGACAAGTCCCTTCATCTAGCCAAATGGTCGACAAGAAAAGAAATTAATATTCATGACTTGAACCAAGTCTTTAACACTACTTCTTTTGTGTTGCAATCATCTACACATGACAAATAATCTGATACTACTTATCCCAAAGTATCATATAAAGGTCCCACCGCATGAAATTATCCTCAGTTAAGCTTCGATGAGTTTTGTTACACTACTTGTTATTAGAAATGGATAGAGAATGTCCTCGGTCATAGCAAAGAGGTGCCGGAACAAATCAAGATTTACGATGCTAGTTTTGCCTCTTTATTTATGTACGATATCAACGAGAATATTTTCTAGGCCTTTTATGAACTTTGGTATTCATTGACTAACACAATGTGTGTTGGCATTTGTGATCTCTCTATTTTATTGTGGGATATGTGTATGATTGGAGGCCTTCCAATACAAGGATATTTCTTTGACGAAGTTATCCCTTCGACCTAAGAATTGACACAAATAACAAGGGAAGCCATTTTTGCCTAAAATTTGTGTCTACTTATTTTTAGCATTCAATAAGCTTTTAAATGGTGCATCTCGGGAGGTTTTTGTTCATGATTTGGTCAGTTTCTAATTCAAAGTACCAGAGAGATACAAAGAGCCTCCACCACATGTGTCTAAAAAGCAAGCTAAAATAAGATCAAGTCACAATCCTGATGACTATATTAATAGGTCATTTTTACTGTGAATTGAATAAGAGAACTCTTCTTTTGTTGATTTAGGCGTAGAGGGTTCTCTTAGAGAAGAGATGAACTTGGAAGCCTTTCTTGCTTGTTGGATTTGTAAGTTTGTTCTTCCAACTACGAAAATTGACAACATCTGACCTAGCATCTTTAAGATTGCAAGTCTAATGGCCTATGGGGGAAGGTTTGCACTAGCAATCCCTGTTTTGGTGAGTATTTACAGAGTCTTGAAAGGGATTTCAACTTCAGTAAACTTAGGCAAAAATGACATAATTTTTTTCATATAATATGTCTATGGATGGATTGACGAAGACTTTGACACTTACTATCAAGTACGTCACTATAATGGCACTCGTATGTGTGAGAATATTGGAGAAATGATGGTCAAAAACTTTAATTTTTTAGGTGCAAGAAGATTATTTCAGGATGTGGATATTTGCAAGCCCCCCACTTGGCTATGTGTAATGCCCCGATTTGCTGAACCGGATCGCTACACGCTGCTCATGACCCTGAAGGACCACAAGTTAACCCATGACTGATATTGTACCTATATACTGCATAATAAGACATGATAATGCGGAAATATGCACTGAGAGGTCGTAAGGTTCAATACTAGACATACCGAATACCATAACATGTGAGTGGGGTAATAGAATACCCAAAACAAAACTGAAGTAACTGTGTGACATGCTATAGTCTGAAAGCCTCTAAACTGTCTGAATAAGGAGTTGATGGGACATGTCCCCAACTAACTCCAACTACTGAAATAAACTGAAAACTAAAATAGTAATGAAATCATCATGTCCTCGAAAGATGAGGACTCACTTCTAACTCTGACTGTTGAGACTGGAATCTACTACTGAAATACCACGTGTATAAGAATGAATTCTTATTTCAAACAAATTCTAACATACTTGAGATGATTTTCAAGCTAAGAAAAAGCATGGGTATTACAATATCTCCCACTTGAGAACATTTATCCTCGAATGAGACTGACTGAGAGGGGAAACAATGAATTGAACATGAATTGAACATGGATAACTGGAACATGATCTCATGACAGACGTGACTGACAAGCTGAACTTAACATACTGAATATGCATATCTGATGCATGTGTAACTGATTCTTGAATGCATAACTGAAAGTTTTGAAGAACTAAGTTTTCCCACAATGAGAATGCATGTCTAATGTATAACTATATAACTGAGCTAATACATGAATGCATGACTAAGTATGCGGTGGTACTTGATACCAAGATTATCATGGGAATATGAACATGAGACTGAATACTAAGTTAGTGATGCACACTAATCATGAAACTGAGTAAGTTTAAAGAGAACTATTACCTTGATCTTGATATGAGTTGGCGGCAAGTAGCTCCCTTTACGGACTAATTTCGCCAAAGAACTTTAACTAGAGGGACCTTTTTGTTCCTCAATCTACGAGTCTGTTAGTCTAGGATTTCGACTGGAATCTCTTCATAAGAGAGACTGTTCTGAACATCAATGCTCTGAATAGGGACTACGACTGATGGGTCACCTATGCACTTCTTGAGCAAAGAGATATGAAAGACTAGATGAACTAAGGCTAGAGCTGAAGGCAATTCGAGCTCATAAGCTACCTTGCCTAAACGACTGAGAATCTTGAAGGGACCGACATACCGGGGACTGAGTTTTCCCTTCTTGCTGAACCGCTTCACTCCCTTCATGGGAAAGATCTTTAGATAGACATAATCATCAATCTCGAACTCGAGATCCTTTCTATGAACATCTGCATAAGACTTTTGTCGGCTCTTAGCAGCCCGGAGTCTTTCTCTGATTAATTGAACTTTCTCTAAGGTATTGAATACTAAGTCAGGACCTATGACTGAGGCCTCACTAACTTCAAACCAACCAATTGAAGATCTACATCTCCTACCATAGAGAGCTTCGAATGAAGCCATCTGAATACTGGAATGATAGTTATTATTGTATGCAAATTCAATCAAAGGCAAGTGGTCATCCCAACTTCCCTTAAAATCAATTGCACATGCCCTTAGAATATCTTCTAGAGTCTGAATGGTCCTTTCTTCTTGACCACCTGTCTGAGGATGAAAGGTTGTACTAAGATGAATTTGGGTACCAATACCCTTTTGGAACGCTTTCCAAAAGTAAGAGGTGAACTGGGTACCTTTGTCTAAGATAATGGAAAACGGAACACCGTGTAATCTAACCAACTCTCTGATGTAGAGTTTGGCATAATCCTCGACTGAATAAGAGCTAAGAACTGGAAGAAAATGAGCTGACTGGGTCATTCTATCTACAATGACCCAAACTAAATCATGCTGATAACGAGTTCGAGGTAAACCCGTCACGAAGTCCATGTTCACTTCTTCCCACTTCCAAGTAGGAGTGGTGAACTCCTGCATGGAACCACTAGGCTTCTGATGCTCTATCTTAACCTGCTGACATGTAGATCACTTAGCCACAAACTCTGCAATATCTCTCTTCATCCCACTCCACCAATAGATCTCCCGCAAGTTGCGGTACATCTTAGTGGCCCCTGGATAAATAAAGTAGCGCGTACCATGTGCTTCTACAAGAATTCACTGCCTTATGTCATCTACACCTGAAACACAGAGACGACCCTGACAACGGAGGAAACCATCTTCTCTTTGGGAGAAAACCTCTATTTTCTGATTCTGAACTGACTCTTTTAGCTTAACAAGGCTATGATCCCTATTTTGCTTTTCTTTCACCTCAGAAATTAGAGATGATTCTGAACTACTCTGAACACATACACCACCCTTTGAAGAGTCAACTAAGCGAAAACCTAGTCTGGCAAGCTGATGGACTTCATGAGCTAACTTTTTCTTACTATCCTCAACATGAGAAACACTACCCATGGATAGTCTACTGATAGCGTCGGCCACTATATTACCCTTTCCCGAATGATAAAGGACACTCATGTCATAATCTTTTAAGAGCTCTAACCACCTTCTTTGACGCAGATTGAGATCTTTCTGAGAAAAGACATACTGAAGACTCTTATGATCTGGAAAGACATCTACATGAACTCCGTAGAGATAATGCCTCCAAATCTTTAAGGCAAATACTACGGCTGCTAACTCAAGATCATAAGTAGGATAATTTTTCTCATGGGGCTTCAGTTGTCTGGAGGCGTAGGCTATGACCTTACCATGCTGCATGAAGACACAACCTAAACCTACTCTAGATGCCTCACAATACACTACAAACCCATCTGAACCATTTAGAAGAGCTAGAACTGGAGCTGAGGTAAGTCGAGTCTTCAATTCCTGAAAACTTCCGACCACTGAAATTTGACTTTCTTCTGAGTCAATCTGGACATAGGGAATGCAATAGAAGAAAATCCCTCAACAAACCGTCTTTAATATCCAGCCAAGCCTAAGAAACTCCTGACATCTGATGGAGAGACAGGGCGAGGCCAGTTTTTACCGGTTTGGTCTTCTGAGGATCTACTCTAATGCCATCATCGAAAATGATGTGACCATGGAATGCTACTGACCTTATCCAAAATTCGCACTTACTGAATTTGGTGAACAACTGATGATCTCTGAGAGTCTGGAGTACTGTTCTGAGATGGTCTGCATGATCGCGCTCAGTGCAGGAATAGACCAAAATATCATCTATGAAGACTATGATGAACATGTCCAAGTACTGCCTGAACACATGATTCATCAAGTCCATGAAAGCGGATGGGACATTGGTAAGACCAAATGACATGACTAAGAATTCAAAGTGACCATACCGAGTATGGAAGGCTATTTTCGAAATGTCACATTCTCTAACTCTGAGCTGATGATAGCCGAATTTGAGGTATATCTTAAAGAAATAAATAGCACCCTAAAGTTGGTCAAACAAGTCATCGATCCTGGAAAGAGGATACTTGTTCTTGACCGTGACTTTATTGAGCTGACGGTAATCTTTACACATTCTGAGAGAACCGTCTTTCTTGCTCATGAATAAAACTGGTGCGCCCCATAGGGAAATGCTAGGTCTGATGAATCCTTTATCTAATAGATTTTTCAACTGATCTTTCAGTTCTTTGAGTTCTACTGGTGCCATTCTTTAATACGGAATAGAGATAGGCTGAGTGTCTGGAAAAAGATTAATACCGAAGTCTATTTCCCTTTCGGGAGGAATTCCTGAAAGATCTTTGGGAAAGACATCTGAATATTAACTTACAACTGGAACTGATTCAAGACTAGGAGTCTTGGAACTGGAATCTCTAACATGAACTAGATGATAAACACATCCCTTAGATATCATTTTCCTTGCTCGAAGGTAAGAAACAAGATGACCCCCTAAAGCTAATACACTACCCTTCCACTTTAGGACGGGTTCATTCGGGAACTGAAACTGAACTATTCTATTTCTGCAGTCGACTGTGGCATAGCAGGAATGAAGCCAATCCGTGTTGAGAATGACATCGAAATCAGTCATCTCTAATTCAACTAAATTTACTAAAGTGACTTTCTAAAATATCATAACCGAGCAGTTCCCGTATACCCGCCGAGCTATGATGGTTTTACCCACTGGGGTATAGACTGAGAAGGGCTCTGCTAGAATTTTAGGACTAATTCCAAAATCAACTGCTATATAAGAAGTAACAAAAAACAAAGAATCTCCTGGATCTAGCAAAGCATAAATATGCACATGAAAGATCTGTAATGTACCAGTAACTACATCAGGAGAATTTTTTTGATCTTGTCGGTCTGAAGAGCATAGAGATGATTTGGGCGTTGCCCACTAGTAGCACTGGAAGTGACACCTTACTGGTTTGGGCAATCTGACTGAGCTGAGGAGCGATTCTGTTGACCCTGAGGACCTAGCTGAGGATAGTCTCTAACTCTATGGCCTATTTTTCCACAATCGAAACAAATGCCACTACCCGCTCTACACACACCCTGATGGTGCTTACCGCAAGTCTGACACTGACGATAAGTGTGGGCACTACTAACACTGTCCTGGGACTTAGAGCCTGTCGCTCTATCTTTGTTACCCTCTCTGAACTTAGGAACTGGAGAACTGGCTGTAGAGGGAACTGGAGTTGATGACTCAGGATGAAACTGAGAACGGTTTCCTCCTTCTGACTTAGGCTGACTGAAATTGAAGCTACCTGTCCTAGCTTTCTTATTCTGTATTTCCCTCTGCTTAATTTTCTGCTCTTCTATCTGCTGGGCATGGGTCATAAGTCTGGTTAAGGTCATGTCACTTTTCAGCATCGCAGACCTACACTCATTTACCACGCTGTTATTCACCCCTAAAATGAACTTACTCATTTTAGCTCTACTGTCTACAACCACATGAGAGGCATATCTAGCTAATTGAGTAAACCTGAGAGAATACTCTTTCACCATTATATTGCCCTACCTGAGGTTGATGAACTCTAGAACCTTCGCCTACCTCAACTCTTGGGGAAAGAATCTGTCTAAGAACGCTGTGAAAAACTCCTTCCACTCAATAGGACCTGCATCATCTACCTTTTCAGACTTTCACTGCTTGTACCAAGTATGAGCCACATCCTGCAACTGATATATGGCTAACTCAGAACTCTCAACAGTAGTCATCCCCATGATATCTGTCATTTTCTAAATTTGATCAATGAATTCCTGATGGTCCTTATCTACCTTAGACCCGAGAAAGGTTGGCGGATTCATTCGGGTGAAGTCCCGAATCCTAGCTGCGGCTGAGTTGGCCACTGGGTTGGATGGAATAACTGTTGGTCATTCATTATGAGCAACGACTGATTGAGCAAGAGTGGTAAATGCAGTCTTGAACTCGGCATGAGAAACATGATTGCCCAAAGGTTCTTCGGGCTGAGGGGCTGACTATTTTTTTCTCTTAGGAGACATATTCTGAAATAGAGAGAAGAAGTGGATTAGACTGAGAGACTGACTTGTGATTATGCTCACTGGCACGACATGAATACTGAAAGAATGAAAAACTGTTCCTAAAACATCTTATAGCCTTCTGTACATAAATGTGGCATGCAACACACCCATGTACAAGACTCTACTAGATGCGTCTTTCAGACTTCCTAGAACTCTATTAAACCTTAGGCTCTAATATCAAGTTTGTAATGCCCCGATTTGCTGAACCGGATCGCTACACGATGCTCATGACCCCGAAGGACCACAAGCTAACCCATGACTGATATTTGTACCTGTATACTGGATAATAAGATATGATAATACAGAAACATGCACTGAGAGGCCGTAAGGTTCAATAATGAACATACTGAATACCATAATATGTGAGTAGGGTAATAGAATACCCAAAACAAAACTGAAGTAACTGTCTGACATGCTATAGTCTGAAAACCTCTAAACTGTCTGAATAAAGAGTTGATGGGACATGTCCCCAACTAACTTCAACTACTAAAATAAACTGAAAACTAAAATAGTAATGAAATTATCATATCCTCGAAAGATGAGGACTCACTTCTAACTCTGACTGCTGAAACTGGAATCTACTGCTGATCTGGAACTCGTGCATCTGAACCTATGGTGTAAAATAAAAGAAACACCATAGCACGAATGCGTCGGTACATTTGAATGTACTGAGTATACATGTGAGGTAGGCTAAATACAATGGGGTTCATATGCATGAACAATACTAATAACTGACTGACTATCATGAGTGCGAGAGTACATGCATGTGACGTGATAACTGACACTGATAGCGTGAGTGCATAATAACTGAACCTGAATGCTGATAACTAAATACTGATAACATGACTGACTGTATCTGAATATAACTGATAACATGAGTGACACTGGCAGTCTTAAATCTGATGAAACTATCTGAGTTCCGTACTGTATCTGAGTTGACTGTATCTGACAGTCCTGAAATCTGAAGAAATATCTGAATTCTATTACTGAGACTGATCGACTGTATTTGACAGTCCTGATTCTGTAACATGAAACTGTGGGAAGTAGTATCTAACCGACATGCCCCAAAGGTGCTATAATAGCTAAGCTGGGGTCCAATCTATGCCCTGATTGGAAGGGTGTCAGTACCGCTCCACTGGTAAGGACAATATGTGAGTAACCCTCATATAACAGGTAACCCTAGTGAGAATGGTGGGAAACCTCATATAACAGGCTAAGCCACCTCATCTACCCTCATATAGCAGGCTACGATGTCTCAACCTATGCTGGCTATATAGTTCTGGAACACAAGGACTGCTTCTAAGAATCACACCCTCATATAACAAGTGAGTTCCCATCCTTGGGTTCACTCGGGGCTAATTCCTACTCCCATCTGAATAGACACTGAACATGATTAACTGCACTGAACATGGACTGAGTTACTGAATTTTCGTGTCTGACAGAATACTACTGATATCTGATAACTGATTGAGTTCGTGAGATCATGGAGATTTTTCTTGAGTCATAAGACTATGTGAAGTCTAAGAGTTCATAGCTTGACTGAGAGTATCGTGAAAACATGACTTGGCTCTAGGCACACAACTAATATTTCGGGTACAAGTACCCCCAGGACTCGCTAGAAGGAAACTGACATAGCATGATTTACTTGAAGACTTGACTAACATCATACTATATTCATAGGAGCATTTCATCAAACATGTAATAGGCATAAACTTGTACATATATGGGGATTTCATGATATCATGCTAGTTAAACAATATTCCTTATCTTAGGCATTTAGTCAAACACATTGCAGGCATGACACATGTAAACATCATTGTTCAACTCTAATTTCATCATTCAAGGGTTTAAATCTTAGGGTTACATGAATCTATGGCTATAGTAATTAAACCCACATAGAAATTATCAACAATTATGGAGTAAAATCCAATTTCATATTTATCCACATAAACATGAGCAGTCAAATCATGAAAACATGAAGGAAATCCATAACTTAAGTTTTAGGAAAGGGTTCTTGGACTTCATGGACGAAAGGGGTCCATGAATGAACACTATGTATACCTTAGTTCGTGATTTCATGAAGATTGATGGTGAAACCTTCCTGAATTTGAATCCCCAATAAAAACCCTAGCTTGTTCTTAAGAGAAACTATTATGTTTTGGGTGAAAAATGGCTGAATCACATGTTAAAGGGCTTAAATAGGGGTGGGAAGTTGACCCTTTTAACCCTGGACATGTCATTTAATTTTTCAGTAAAATTTCCCGAATTGGGCCTTTGGCGTAAGCGCCACCATCGCGCCAAGTCACTGGAAATTGACAAATGGGAAATTGCACGATGGCGCGACACGGAGCTATCGCGTTGCCATCTTGTCTACGACCTGGAAGTTTGGCGCGACGCGCCAGTATCACGGAGCAACACTGGAAGAAATTGACAATTGCCATTTGAGCTATCTCCGCGATGCGCTGAAGGCTCAGGTCAAACACTGTTTCACTAAAAAAGCCCTAACACTTCGCCCGGGTGTCAGATTTGGGCTAATTATTTATCGATGGAAAGCTTATTCAATTTTCCACGTGATAGAAAGTGAAAATTATGGAAATACCATGTGTATAAATATGAATTCTTATTTCAAAGCAAGTTATAACATCTTTGAGATGATTTTTAAGCTAAGAAAAAGCATGGGTATTACACTATGCTACAACCTAAAAAGTTTTTTTATAGTAGATAGCAGTGAATTATCTTGGAAAGATTATTTTATTAGCCTCCATTCGAGTTATGTCAGTGTTAGATATGATTATCATTTTGTTATGGAGCCTTATAGTTCCTATAGATTTAATTGACAGTTTGGATTCATCCGAGACTTCCTTAGTAACCTCGTTAAATGACCATATAATGGAACACTAAAGAAACTAGCATGACTTTAGGATTCTTGCACCTGCCTTGGTAGTCTTTAATAATTAGCTTATCACCACGTCCTGAAAGTCCTCTAATGACCCGTAAGTATGCAAATTGGTGGTCATCCAGTTGAACAAACCTTGTTGAGTAGAATAAAATTATCTTAAAAGTTTCTCTCAGTTGTCAATTCAGAGTAAGTGTTCCTCTTATTCCCTTGTTAAGTCAAAGTTGAGCCCGTTGTCCTCTAAGTCTTCAACTTCAAAGGGTATGTTAGTAAAAACTTGAAAAGGATCTAGTCTTCCTTCATTGACACCAAAATTGAGTGTCGCTCTTTCTATGACATCAGATAACACTCGCAAGAAAAAAGATAATTTTATTTTGCTTGAGAATAATAGTGGACAAATGCCAATCAAAGTACCTATCAAAGATAAGACTTCGACTATCCTCCTGGTTGATAAAGTTGTAGATGCAAATGGTGATACTATATCAATTAAAGCCGATGTAGATCAAGACTAACATTATAAATATAGGGAAAAAAAAGCAATAGACCAACGAAACATGTTTGCCGATTTGGACATTATTGCTATAGACAGTGAGATATTTTTTGTTGATGATCCTAGCTCTATTATGCCATTACCTGAAATCGTAAAATAAGTAAGGTTACTTTTTCTCCTTTTCTTTTGTGTTTTTTTTCTTATTTTAATGACCTACTAACTTTTTTCTCTAATTTGTTTTCTATTTTTTTAAAGTTGGGTCTCAAAGGTACCTCTATCTGTACATGAAATGACATTTTGGTGGAGTAACTAGTTCAAGTTGCCTTGACATATATTTCTCCTCCTCCTTAAGAAGCTTTGGAAAGTAAAGTAAAAGTTGCGGTTACACAAATTAAGTCAACTAAAGCTCATGTATCTTCATCAAGTTTGACGTAGCTTATTGCTCAAAATTTTGAACCACAAGAGACAATCTCTACTTTCAAAAGTCTTATATTTCTCAGTTGTAGGTGTATTACATGATTGGAAGACTACATTCTCTGTTGATTCTTCAGACCATTTTTTAAAGTTGAAAATGGGTGTTAAGATGATTTTGGAGAAAATAAAAAGGACTAACGCCATTAATGCCACGATTCTGTAAGGCTCTGTTAAGACCCTTTTAAAGACATATAAAGAGTATGATGCCATGCAATTATCTTCATCCCTAAAAATGACTAAAGAATATCATCAAAAATTGCTCTTCGATGTGCAGCCGTCAATGCAAAAGAGGAAAGCACAAAGGCGAGGGGCACATGAAGGATCTTTAATTGGACCTTATAGAGCTTGATGAAGAAATAAAGCTCTTGTCCACGAAGAAGGAGAAAACCATTGCACGCATAAAGAAACATAAAGAATATTTGTCTAAAAGTCAAGAGAAAGTTGCCACTTTCGAAGGTGAGATTCGTGCAACTGAAGAAAGACATCCACTATTTGAAGATGAAGTAGAGAAACTATTCAAATTAAAAGAGGCAGTGGGGGTATGCCGTGAACAAATTCTTGGGATTTCAATCTTTTCCATTGTTTAGATATCTACTTAGGATTTTTTTATAAATTATTATTGCTTATTATAATGCAATGACATTTCTTTTTTGGTGCAATAAATGTGATTCTTAAATTTTCATATAAAATGTCTCCCTTGCAATTTGAAAATCTTTCCTTCTTTTTTATCGTTGAATGGACATAATCTGTGCCTCATTATATATGTGTATGCATCATCATTAGATGTGACTTGCATTTTCTATTACATTTAGCTCTCAACTATGCAGGCTTTAATGTAAAACTCATAGCTCGAGTTGTTGCTTTGAAAATAGCTAGTCCCTTATTCCTACAACCTTCAAATTACCAGTAAATATGTCATCGAAGTCAACTCAATTCAAAATCCAATAGTCTATTTTGCATATTTGAGTGGCTGTGATAAAAAATTCATAACTTAACGTAGGAGTCTTTGGATCACGATCCGCCCTTTTTGTTGCAAAGAGGACTCCCAAAACTACAACACATGTAAGTTTCAGAACTAAAATCATTATGGATTTCTATATATATGTTGTCAAATTCAACTCAGTCCAAATTTTGATGGTCTAGTTTGCAGATTTAAGTAGTTGTGGTAAAAAATACATAACTCCAATAGGAATCTTTGGATCATGAACCTCCTTATTGTTGTAAAGAGTACTCTAAGAACTACAACATGTAAAAACTGACAATTAAAACCTTTAAGGATTTGTACATATACAACATCAAAGTTAGCTTAGTTTGAAATCTGATGGTCTATTTTGCAACTTTGAGCAGCTGTGCTAGAAAATTCATAACCCGATATAGGAGTCTTTGAATCAGGAGCCACTCTTATAAAAAGGACAATAATAACTATAACATATATAAAACTTATGGCTAAAACTTTTATGGATTTGTATAGATATGTGGTTAAATTCAACTTAATTTGAAACCTGATGGTCTATTTCGCAGTTTTGAGCGTATGTGGTAAAAATCACAACCCAACGTAGGAGCCTTTGAATCACGAGTCTCCTTTTTGTTGCAAAGAGAATTATAATAACTACAATATATATAAATATCATGGCTAAACCTTCATGAATTTGTATAGGATTATCATTAAAGTCAACTCTATCTTGCTTGACTCTTCACCTTTACATATCTATCGCAAAGTCTATGAAGGAACATCAATTCATTTACTATCCATTCCAAAGTGTTATTGTGGTACTCAAGTGATGACACACCTCTTCTCTCTTTTCTTTAAACTCATATGACTATATTTAGAGTAAAAAATTTCCATACTGTGTACGTACCTCAAGGAAGAGAATCAAGTAAAACGTAGTTCAGGAGGATGAGTGAATTTTCTTTTTTTTTAGTATACTAATTTTTTCCTAGGCTTCCCCTTTCGACACTTTCAACCTTGTAATACGCCACAAGCTCCTAGATAAGTTTCTAACTATCCCTCATATGTTTTGTAGCACCCCGACCCTTTTTATGCTTAAAAGTGCACAAAACAAGTCTTTAGGACCTCCAATGTCGAAGATAAACCACCTAAGGTACCTAAGGTTGGGTTTGAATAGTTTGGGGGTGTTTTTAGGCTTAGAAAAGGGCTTTGCATCACAAAATGAGCACTCTGCGGTAGCTCCGCACCGCAAATACCCTCGCGATAGGCCACTACCTTAGGTTCGTAATTGGTTTTTCCCTATGAACCCTATGGTTCACAATTGGGTTTGCCCCATAAACCCTATGGTTTGCGATTGGGTTTGGCCTATAAACCCCGTGGTTTGCAATTGGGTTCACCCTATGAACCTTAAGATTCGCGATGGGGGTCACACCGTAAACACCTCCCCGCACATCAAAATTATTTTATTTTTTGTATATTTTAGGGGCATGTGGGTCTTTTCACACCCCTAAGTCATTCCCAGTCCCTTTTGTACATGTATAAGGTCTAAAAAATAACTTCAATCATCAAATAGACATTATTTGCCCCTTTTCTAGTCAGTTATCAAACATATTCTTCTCTCCACTCTCAAGAGATAAAGAGGTAGGGTTTCTTCTAAGAATTCACCTCCTAAGGTTTTAAATTTAAGCTTCTTCCAAGAAGTCAAGAGATTCATGTATGTGGAGTTTGAACAAGGATAACCCTTCCTGTATATATGATTCAGGTAAGTGTAATATATATGATTTTCAACCTGATTTAGTTAGTTTACACATATGAGCATATGAATTGAACATGATTCTCTCAAATTACAAGAAGTTCAAAATTACTATTTCAGATTACCATAAAATGATTCATATTTTAGTTTTGATCTTATGATCTTAGACATGATATGAGATTTACACAATATTCATGAGTATGAGTTATCAATAAAAGCATGATTGTTTTTCAGATTTACAAACTCACATGCTTATTTTTAGGTGAATTCATCAATATGAGCATATAATATATATTTTGGGAGTAGTATTTAGCATCGAGATGGAAGTGTGGGTTCAATACATTCTATTTTCCAAAAACTATGCGCCACCATAGGTTTAGGAGCCTCTCTAGTGAGTGTTCCCCTTGCCAAATATGGGCTCAATTTAGTGATCACTCCAGTTCAGTTTAGGTTCTATTCTTATGAAAAGAGCAGAACAACCCTCCTTAATGTGGGTCAGACGTTGGGCTCCATGATAGCTCACATGGTTTATATTGGTTATGGGAATCTCACACAAAAAAAGTATGTTAGAAGCTTAGTGTAAAGACTCACAATTTTGTTCAGAGACTATTTTTATGAATTATTCCTTATGAGATTTCAGCTTTCAGTTATACCTATGATAAAGGTGGGTCCTTTTACACTTAGCCTGCATGATTTGAAATTATATTCAGCTTCATTTTTGCTTATTCTACATGAGTAAAGATTTAAGAAACTAAGTGTAGTGACTCACCAAGTTTATCAAATTATGCTTTGTTATTCATGTTTTATGATATTTCAGCTTTTAGTTTATTTTAGTCTCCTGGTGAGTCTACTTACACTTAGCATGTATGTTTTAAGATTATGCATTACTTCAGTTTTGCTTATTGCATTCACCCCCACTTTCTCAGTATATTACAGAAGTACTGACTACATATACATCTGTGTGGCTCATTATTTCATAATGTAGGTACCAGTTATAGCCCACACATTATAAATTAGACAATTCACGTCTTTCAGCTAGCAAGTGATGAGTTTTTTTATTCAAGGACTTGAGTAAACTATAGTTTCGGTATCATTTTTTCAATCATATTGATTAGGGATTGTTGGAGGTCATGTCCCAACTATCTATAGTCAATATTAATAGAGGCTTCATAGATAATCAGTTAGAGTTACTGTATTTAATTTCAGTTTTGTTTTGTATAACCAGAGTGTAAATGTTTTAAAAAGTTTTGTATTGAACATTTCGATTATTACTTCCAGTTTTATGTATTTTATTCAGTTGCTAATGAGTTATGCCAGTATCATGGGTTAACTTAGGATCACTTGTGGTTTTAAGCATCATGTGACGTCCAAGGGTTAGTCCCGGACATTACAAACTTGGTATCACAGCACAGATTTTAAGTGTCCTAGGGTGTCTATAAAGTCATGTCTAGTAGAGTCTTGCGGGGCAGTACGGAGATATTTGTACTTTTCTTTGAGAGGCTATTGGGCATTTAAGAAATATTTCCCTTCTTCATGCTCCAGATCGTGCAGTAAGGTTGTTGTCTTATCAACTTCTATCAACTCGTGTGTTACTCCAAAACTCTCCATTTATGACTTATTCTTGAGATAAACATGAGTAGTAAATTCTAGTTTCTCCCGAGATGATTCTCTCAGATTTACTATCAGTAACTTCAAAAATCACATAAAAGGCTTGAGAGGAGCCCACTAGTTGTTTAAAGTCCTTTAATTCAAAAGCTTATGTCCTCATTGATATTAGTTGTGCAGTTAAGATAGGACATTCTATGTAATCAAATTTCTATTTTGCCTTTCATACAGATAACACTTATAAAAGGAGAGAGCATGGGCCAGAAGTATTAAATACAGTTTTTATTAAGGGATAGTATAACTTAGGGTGTTATAATTCATAAGTAGTAGAACATCCTTAGAGTTGGAAGTATAGATTTAGGAGTATAATAACAAGAAAAGGTAGGGTTACCGTTAGGTTGAGGGTAAATTGATAGATTTATGTCTGTTATTAAGTAGGATTGAGGTGATATGTCCTTGTGTGTTAACTAAGTGGTAGTGAATATGGTGTAGGTTTCATGGTGGAAGACAGAGAAGGAGTTATTAGTTAAGATGAATTATGGTATGCTTAAAGTAGGAAAGGAGTTCTTAATGGTATTCCATTATGTTAGAAAAATATAGGTTATTAACAAAAGTATTATGTTGTTAAGGATTGTTAATGTGGGTTCTCCTTGTGGTTATGAAAGAGAAATCGGTTGATATTTGTACAGCTAGGAGTATAATTTAGATATATGGATGGATAAGTAATAGTGATATGTGAAATGAGGATTTGCTAATGGATTATAGTAAGATAGACCGTAAGATTATGATCAAATATTATTATTATTATGAGGTTCTAGTGAACTAGTGTTTCTTGATGTTTTACCAAGCAATAATGGTATGTGAGGTTGTGGTTAATCATGTATAATACTAGAATCTAAGCTTGAACAATGAATGATCATCAAGGTGGAAATGATGATTGCTTGGGATAGTTAGGTTAGTTATATGAAATATGAGCTAGTAGGCTTGGAATGATGTATAAGAATTTAAGTTCATTTATTTCGTAATTAAGTATGATGTGTGATTAAGAGGTGTACCCAAGGTGATATGGGTCTGCATTATTTTTTAGGTTTTAAAAGTGTCATGTATGCTTAGATAGTACCCATGAGTTGCTAAGTGTGAAGAAGGCTAGTGATAAAGTATATGGTGTTCTTGATAGATAAGTTGGGACTTATAGGTTGAGGATGTTAAGCCTTTTAGTGTAATTTTGATTCTCATGGTTTAAAAAAATATATAAGTTTGGAGGTGTGATATTAGTAAACTATAAAGAAAGGATAGATTATGTGTTTAGACAGACAGGTATGTTGGTGGAGAAGAGCGTAAGTATATGATGATGATTATTGAAGTTAGAGAAAGTTAAGGATAGTATTTATTAAGGGAGTGTCCAGGAATGAAGTTAGTATTGTTCATATATAGTTTATTTGGGTGAGTGTAAGCATTTATGTGTAGGCCGTTAGAGTAAAGAAATTATGGATTAGTCTTGAGGGTATAGAATAGACTCATACGCTTAGAATATTGGCTTTAATCTAAGGGGGAGACGATAGGCTGAAGAACCAAATCATGTTTTGAGAATTAGATTATGATGCATGTCAATAAAGTTGTGATGAGATAGTGATTTATTCTTACTCTAGCATAAGTTATTATGGCACTCTATCTATGTCTTGCGTGATAGAGCTACGCCTGTGACCAATGTTTATACACTTCATGCATATTCAAGTTCGTTCTCAACTTCTAGTAAAGAAGTAATAGCTTCACTCTGTGATTCAAGTCTTCCCCCATGAATCTATGAGTTCCAGTCTTATGTTGAGTAACTTATGATAATGGACCCATGCTTCAGAGTATGCTCAGTTACTAAAACTCATGGTACACCCTTAATGACCAATAAATTCGTATTATGTCATATATGTCCTAAGTTTTGATCTCTTTAATGAATTCATCCCTATGATACTTTATTCTTTGGGTTGCATCAAGTGACAAAGTTGTGTACAATATCCTTCATGCTTTAGGTCTTCATGTTCTATCCCTTCAGCGATGTTCATTATGTTAATATTGTGGTGATACAAATGGATGAATAATGTTTTAGATAAGAGAGAGTAGATGACCCTCATTATGGAAGATTATGTATGCTTGTTTTATCTAAGGCTATAAGTATGGAGGAAGATTGAGGTAAAGCTTTGGTATATGTCATAGTTAGTTGAGAATTCTAGGCGTGTCTTCTTAGGAATAGTGCATGAAAGTTGTTATTGGTAGAGGTATTAAAGAATATGGGAAAATTGTTAGGTGGGTTGGTTGCCTAGAAGTTTATATGTTGTCATAATGATAGGCTTGAATATCATGCTGGTATATAAGTGGATAAATGCATTGTGCGTTAGTGAATTCCTAGTAAGAGGTTGAAATTAGTTATTGAAGTGGTAAGGAGTATAATTCTTGAGACGAGAGCTCTGAAAATACATAGGATATTGAATTTGTGGTTTAGACTATTATTATGGTGTTATGTGTAGTACCTTGCGACTTTGAGTTAGGCTTGAACATGGTGAGAGAATTTAGTTCAACTCAGAATTTAGTAGAAGGAGTTATCAATACCCATGTGAAGATTACAAGTGGCGTCAAATGAAATGTAGTATTTACGAGGAAAAGTATAGTTGAGGGAGTATTTAAGAAGTGTGACCAAGCTTGAAAGTTGGCAGTTACATGGCCTAAGGCAGGGTAATCGTATTCTAGATTTTATTTTATATGCCTATATCTTATGTTAAAGAGTTGTAGCCAAGTTGTGATTCCCTATTCGAATGCCATGCTCAGATCATGCCCAAGATTCTTTTCCTCAATTGTCACTAGAAGTTATGATAAAGAGAATTTGAGGAAACTCATATTCCATTCTTAGTAACTCTTGGAGATTTTATCGCATTAACTATCACTTCATAATTCTACATGTGTGGTCGTATAAAAAATGTTTCAATTGAGTACTAAACTCAAAAACTGAATCAACTCCTTATAGTCATCAAGTCAGCTTAGAAATGAGTTTCATGATTGAAGTTTTATTATTTCAGCTCAACTTTATCATTCATTAGTAGACATGTCATGCATATATTATTCCATATGATTCCTAGGTATGTGTTTATGTTTCGTACATATTTGCTGAATTAGAGCCCTATCAAGAGTAATTTCAGTTATGAGGCATGATAAATTCTGGAAATTCAGTTTCAAGATACTAACTACATCTTTTCAGGAAAATCCCAGTCTTTATTTAAGGACGAAGGATCTCAAGGAGGAGATATTGTAATACCCCACAAGCTCTTAGATAAGTTTCCAACTATCCGTCATATGTTTTGTAGCACCCTAGCCTTTCTGATGCTTAAAAAGTGCATAAAATGAGTCTTTAGGACTCTAATATCTAAGATAAACCACCTAATATTAGGTTTGAACGTGTTGGGGGGGGGGGGTTTAGGCTTAGAAAAAGGTTTTTCATTGCGAAATACGCACCTCACGGTAGCCCTGTGTCGCGAATACCCTCGCAATAGGCCACCACCTCAAGTTTGAGATTGGGTTCGCCACACAAAACTTATGGTTTGCTCTTGGGTTTGCCCTATGAACCCTGTGGTTTGCAATTGGGTTCATCCTATGAACCTTAGGATTCGCGATGGGGGTCCGTGAACCTCCTCTCCATTCATCAAAATTGTTTTATTTTTAGTAAATTCTAGGGGAAGGAGGGTCTTTTCATACCCCTAAGTCATTCTAAATCCCTTATGCACGTGTATAAGGTCTTAAAAACAACTCCAATCATCAAATAGACATTTTTTGCTGTTTTCCTGTCAGTTATCAAACATATTCTTCTCACTACTCTCAAGAGATAAAGAGGTAGGATTTCCTTCAAGAATTCACCTCCCAACGCTCCAAATTCAAGCTCCTTTCAAGAAGTCAAGAGATTCAGATATGCGGGGTTTGAACAAGGATAAACTTTCATCCTTTTGCCCAAAAACTTTGATTTTAAGGTTGAATTTATGCGATTTCAATTAGGGTTTATACCCAATTTTCATATTTTTGAAACTAATACATTATCATGTGATTTAAAGTTTAGTTAGCACAAAAATTTATCTTTACTTATGTTTTCACTTATATGATTATTATTGTGAGATGAATGTTAGTACTTTGACATAAATTTCTATGAGATGGTGAATATATATGATTTTCAGGCCAATTTAGTCAGTTTACACATATGAGCACATAAATTGATCATGATTTTCCCAGTTAGCAAGAAGTTCAGGCTTACAATTTTAGATTACCATAATATGATTCAGATTTCAGTTTTTATCTTATGACCTTAAACATGATATGGGATTCACACAATATTCATGAGTATGAGTTATCACCAGAGTTATGATTGACTTTTAGATTATAAACTCACATGCTTATTTTAAGGTGAATTTCATCAGTATGAACACATGGTATATATTTTAGAAGTAGTATTTAGCACCATGAGGGAAGTATGGGTTCAACACATCATATTTCCCATAAACTACGTGCCACCATAGGTTTAGGGGCCTCGCTAGAGAGTGTTCCCCTTTGCCAATATGGGCTTAGTTTAAGGATCACTCTAGTTCAATTCAGGTTCTATTCCGATAAAAAGGGTAAAACAATCCTTCTCAACGTGGATCAGACGTTGGGCTCCATGACAGCGCATATGGTTTATGTCGGTTATGAGAATCTCCCACAAAAAAAGTATGTTAGAAGCTTAGTGTAAAGACTCACAGTTTTGTTCAGAGATTGTTTTTATGAATTATTTCTTATCATATTTTAGGTTTCAGTTGTACCTATGATAAAGGTGAGTCCGTTTACACTTAGCCTGCATGATTTGAAATTATATTCAACTTCAGTTTTGCTTATTCTACAGGAGTAAAGATTTAAGAAATTAAGTGTAGTGACTTACCTAGTTTATCAAATTATGCTTTTTTGTTCATGTTTTATGATATTTCAGCTTTTAGTTTATTTCAGTCTCTTGGTGAGTTTACTTGCACTTAGCATGCATGTTTTAAGATTATGCATTGCTTTAGTATTACTTATTGCATGCACCTCACTAACTCAGTACATTCCAGAAGTACTGGCCACATATATGTCTGTGTGGCTACATTGTTTCATAATGTAGGTACCAATTATAGCCCACATATTATAATCAGACAGTTCGCAGCTTTCAGCCAGCAGGTGATGAGTTCTTTTGATTCGAGGACTCGAGTCATCTATAGTTCCTGTATTATTTTGTTTAATCGTATTGATTAGGGATAGTTGGGGGTCATGTCATAGCTACCTATAGTTAGTATTAGCAGAGGCTTCATATACGGTCAGTTAGAGTTAATATATTTAATTCAGTTTTGTTTTGTATAACCAGAGTGTAAATATTTTAAACAGTTTTGCATTGTACATGTTCAGCTAAAGATATCTCGTTCACTTATTACTTTCAGTTTTATGTATTTTATTTAGTTGCTCACGAGTTATGCTGGTATCATGGGTTAGCTTAGGATCACTTATGGTTCTATGCACTGTGTGACATCCAGGGGGTAGTCCCGGGGCATTACAAACCTACTGGACCTTTTCTCTTGGAGTCGTTCACAGTTTAAACTTATGCGAGCTAGAAGTGGCATGCAATTTATGCTCATACCTTAAGGAGTGTAGATGACCTTCATGAAATGTACTAATTCAGGAACTTGTTGTTGATAGGAACGAGTCTTACGTCATCTTTTTAAATGATTTTGTATGCATATTTGTATATGCTTTCTTCATGATATATGGCCCATCCTATTTTGATGTGAACTTGTTTTATATGTATTTGTTGAGGATTATAGGTCTTCGAATAGCTAAGACCAAGTCTCTCATTTGAAAGGATCATGGCTGCACTTTTTTGTTTAAAGCTATAGCTAGTCGAGCTTGCTAGCAAACCAAAATTTGTTGAGATTCTAGTCTTTTCTCATCCAATGCCTCTAACTTTGCTAAATGAAGTTGAGTGTTGTTTTTGAATGTAAGCCCTTGGATTGTGACTCACAGTAACGGAATTTTTTTCTCTAATAAATGGACTGTTTTTATGCCATATATCAAAGAGTATGGAGTCACCTGTATAACGTTTTGAAGGTCATCTGATACGTTAATAAAGCTTTACCAATATTCTCATACAAATATCTTTTATTCATTACAACAACCTTTTTGAGTAGGTTATTAGTGTCTTATTAAAAGCTTTAGCCAAGCCATTTGTAGGTGCATTGTACTGTGAAGATTTATGCTACTTAAAACTAAACTTCTCGCACAAACTCTTCATATGCTTATCGTTGAAAGGAATTCCATTATTAGTAAATATGTATCTTGATATGCCATACCTAAAATTATGTTTGACTGTATAAAGTCAACAATAGTTTACTTCTTTTCTTCTTTCAATAGAACAACTTTAGCCTACCTTGATAAGTAGGCTGTGTCTGCCAAGATGTACACATGATTTTTTGATTACTTTGGAAGTGGTCCAACAACATCAAGTCCCCATGTATCAAAAGGTTAGAAATCCACCATTGAATGAAGAGGCCCTAGAGGTTGGTGTATATAATTGGCATAGAATTGACAGTGCACTTGACACCATGCTCTAGACAGTCCATCATTATTTTTGGCTAGTAGTATCCAATTCTCTTGATGCAAAAATAAAGTTTAGGTCCTAATTGGTATGCCCCACAAGTTCCAAAATGCACTTTTTCATCATTTGTCAAGCCTTTTCTTTGTCAAGACACAATAGAAATTGTTCTTTGTAAGACCGACAAAATAATACTCCTTGATAGACAATGAATCGAGATACCCTTATCTTGATGTACAATGAATCGAGATACCCTTATCTTGATGTCTACCCACTTTTGTAGATCCTCTGGCAATATTCCATGTTCAAGTTTAATTCGCGGTTTTCTTTAATCTTCTTTTCTAATCTCTCGAATGGATATATGGTGACTTTCATTGATTTGAGGATCAAGACATCCAGGTATGACCCATTGATGACATAGACATACCTTTTTTGACTCATTCTCTCTTAGTGCCTTGGTCATGTCCAAGTTAGAAAAAGAATCAGTCATGCAATTTTCTTCTCTTGGGACATGGTCTATGAAAACATAATCAAAGTTTCCAAGTAAACAAGCAACATATTGATAATATGGAGAAAGGTCTTCTTTCTTCACCTCGTAACTCCCTAAGAGTTGATTGATCACCAACTTAGAGTCTTCATAAATATCTAACTAGGATCATCATATCTGATGTCATTTAAATACCAATAATTAAAGCTTGATACAATATTGGAGAGCATCTTTCTCCTAGAACAAAGGAAAAATGGTAAAATTATCCTTTTTGGAGATATCAACACACGACCTGTCCTAACACCATCGCAAACCACATCAAAGAACATCATACATGCCGAAAGTTCTTCAGTGAAAAATACAACTTAATTTAAGAATTCATCTGAAACTTTCCATTCTGCCGGAAGAGGGTGATCAGTAAGGAAATTAACAAGTGTTTATCCTTTTACAACTTTTGAGGTGTATAAGCAAAGTTATGTTGATTAAATGGTATGGACTATCTCACTAGACGTCCAGAGAGAATGGGTTGAGTCATTACAAACTTTTTAGGATCAGCTCGAGAGATAAGCTTGATGGTATATGCCTCAAAATAGTGTCTTAGTTTTTTCATCGTATAAAACAGTGCTAAACATATCTTCCAAATAAGCGTATAGTATAACTAAGCTCCTACCAAAGTTCACTTAGATAGTACCATACCTGTTTCTTTTTAACTTCATTCTCTTAAGCTAGTAGTGCCCCAAGTGATCGTTTTTGTGACACAATGTAGAGTATTAATGGCCTCCTAGGCATCGGTTCCCCTAACATAGTCGGGTTCAATAAGTACCTTTTGAAGATGTCAAAAGTATTTCAACATGATTGATATTTGTAAAAAGAGACTTCCATCTTCATTAGATGGTTGAAGGGTTGGATCATCCAACCAATTAGGATATGAACCTCCACATAATGGTAGAGCTCTCTCAAATTCTTTGACTCAAGCATTTTTTGTATGACATCAATCTTTTATGAATCAACTTCAATTCCACGATGACGTATAATAAAGACAACAAACTTTTCTACTCTAAATACGCATTTGAGTGGATTTATCTTTAAGTCAAATTTCCTTAGTCATTTGAAAACAATCCGAAGGTCTTCGAGATTGGTCTTCCTATGCTTTGTCTTTACCACTAATTCATCAACATGACATTCCACCCTTCTATAAAGCATATCATCAAAAATATTTTGCATTGCACGTTGGTAGGTGACACCAATATTTCTTAGACCAAAAGGCATCACGTTGTAATAATATATTTCTTTTGGAGGTTGGAAGGCAGTGCACTCTTTATTTTTTAGAGACATTCTAATTTGGTTATACCTTGAAGACCCAGCCATAAATGACATAGATTCATGCCCAGTTATAGCGCCAACCATAAGTTCAATGATTGGTATCAACAAGTCATCTTTTGGACATGCCTTCTTTAGGTCTCAAAAATCAACACAGAGACATATTTGACCATTTTTCTTCCAAACAGGTACAATAGTGGAAATCCATGTTAGGTACTTTATTTCTCGAATAAATCCAGCTTTGATGAGCTGATTGACTTTTGCTTTGATTTTCATTACTAATTAACACGAAATATATGGTGCGACCGCTTTATAGGACGTGTTCCATTTTTTATTCCTAAATAATAAATAGCTACCCTAGGACTAAGCGTCGCACCCCATTTTTCTTGCGAAAAGTGGGATTCTATATGACCACTCTTTTTGAGATTGTTTGAGAAAAATGTGAAGAGTCGCCACCTAACGAATTAAGGTGCGTTAGGGCACTAGTATAGGCCAACTACAAACCTATTTTTGTGGTTTTAGTCTTAGTTCAACAGAAATTCAGATAAGGGTTCAAATTACCTCGAAAGGAAGATGTTAGGCACCTTTCGAGGGCTACAAAGGTAGTTCCCGGCCGAATTCGTACTTCACGTGGGGATTCTATGTGATCAAATAAAGGTCTCTTATTTCTAAATTAATTATTGACTAAATGGTAAAGTAATTAATAAACAAACACATGCTATTTTATCATTTCTAATTATTAATTATCTAAGTGATAAAAGTCAATAAAACATGTAAATAAGACAAGCGAGGAAAGAGAATTGATATTACAACAAAGGGGACTGCTTACGTAATAAACTAACTACCCCAAATGAATAAACATGTAAAGAAAATAAAAGTATAAATTCAAAAAAAAAAAAAAACAAAGAAAAGTTTTGGTTTCATTCGGATCAGAACCCCAACTTGTTTAATCCTTATCCGACCCACTGGTAGAATTCTTAAACAAGAAACAATGTCAAATGTCGTGTAATGTCTCTAGAGATCATCACTTCCGAATGACTACCCATCCCACCCTACCTAGGCTGGTTGTCAAATCTAAAGGCGTTCTAAGAAAAAGGATAAAACTAATGTCTTTAGAATACCTATCACTCAACTTATCGTTCAAGAGGCATTGGACTTTGCTATTTTGAATTTGTGGTCTAGACAAAATAAAGCTATGTTTTCCTAAGACTCGAAGCGCGAAACAAATAGGACGCCACGTAGCACATAATTGTCCCAAGTTAGCCTCTTGGTTATTAAAGAAGTTGATTAAGGTGAGTAACATGCAAGACAAATAATTATTTATTTTAATTAAAACCTATAGACATATAATCTAAGTGTGGAACAGTTGTCTAATATGATGAAAGATACTTGTTGTTCATGTTGTAAAGTTGTTAAAGTAAAAACATGTCAAGGGTAAATATGTCTAAGAGTGATATCCATTAATTATGCAAAGACGTGTCATAAATTAATGAAATGTTGAAAATTAACTCGAAGTTCTACTGCGAAAAATAATTAGCTTGATGGAGGCTATAATTCAACTGCTATAAATTATTTGTTCTTTAACACTGATGGAAAATAAAAGAATGTTAACACGTTTTAATTACTGAAAATTCATTTTATATGTTCAAAATCAATCTTAATATACTGGAAGTTAATATCAATATGCTGAAAATTCAATTAACATGCTGAAATTGCGTTTTTAATGCTGGAAAATGAACTAACATGTGGAAAAATACATTGACATGCTTAATTTTAATGTTAACATATTAGAAAATAGGACATGCTTAAATTTAATGTTTAACATGCTAAAAAATGCTTAAATCTAGTGTTTAACATGCTAAAATTTAATGTGAACATGCTGAAAATATATTAACATGCCGAAATATAATATTTATATGCCGGAGAGTGATTTAATGTGCTAGATATTACCTTTTAAATGTGGAGATTTTGTTAATGAGTTAAAAAGTTGTTATTTGAATGTGAAAAATTAAAACATAATCGTTGAGAATGTGAAAAAATGCTAAAAATGTCGTTTGTAATATGTCAATTTTGTTAAACATGCCAAGTTGATATATTCAAACGTCATTTTGATAATGTGAACTTAGTTAAACTCCTAAAATCATGATTTCTAAGTGATAAGCAATTTAATTAATGAATCCTAAATTATGTTTACCTAGGTAATTTACGTAGCACATAAAGCACGTAGTCCTCTGTTGTGTTATTAGTCACCATAATTCATTTCTACATTATTACATCACATCGTTTGTTCAATTAATTACATAAAAAGCTTAAAAGAGATAAAACATAAGGAACTACAGCTAACAACATTTCAATTTTTAGTGGCCCTTCATCTATGTCAGAGGCTCGATAATATCTGTAAGACAAAGCCACATATCCCAAATGCACAACAAACAACAAATATATAGCATTTCAATCGAGAGAGTATACGAAGGAACGATGAATTTACAAACATGTCACAAAAAATAATTTAATAGCATTTAGACAACAATAAAGATAAGCATTGAAGCATTTAAAATTATCTCATAATAATCGAATGCATCGTCTAAGAAAACTAACTGGTTCACAACACAAAAATAAAAAAAAATTGAGCTTTCAAGAGTGGATACGCAGTCGTACGAGCAAACAAGAATTAGAAATCCCAAAGTAGAAGCAGCAAGTAAAATTTAGCACTTAAGTATAGTGTAGAACAGTGTAAAAGTCAGAGTAGGAGTGTATGATAAGAGGTGTCCCTTAAAATAGAGTGGAAGAGTTGTTTATATAGGCATAGAATGGTGTATGATTAAATGGAAGGGAATATTTGATAAGTCAATCAAGGAGATTATTTTCCTTAAACAAGTGATATAATTAATTAGGTAAAATTCAACCCAAGAAAATAAAAGGAAAGTCAATATTTAGAAAAATAATTAATCAACAACATATATATGTATTCCTTAAATAAATAAACCGAATCAATCAAGGAAAAAATGAGAGGAAAAATATTTCAGAATCAATCAATTAGGAAGACAAAATTTGACTAATTTACCATAAATAGGCATGTAAAACTTGTAATGAATGCAACTAATCATAAAAATGTAAAAAGCAATTAATCATGTAATTAGGCATCAAATCGTGGCATAATTACGTGGAGATAAGAATTGATAAAAAATTAATCTTAACCAAAAAATCTAGAATACAACACAAATCACAATATCCAAATTACCCACAAAAATTAAAATTTCAACTTAATTTGGGTCTTACCCCATTGATGGCAGTAAAATTAAAGGGGAAAATCGACATTTTCAGCATTTGAACAATCAGGACTCAAACTAAAAAATTAGGATAAAATAAACTTCATATAAATAGCACATAAATTTGGGTTTTTTAAAATATGTCAATTTAACAGTGCAAATAAACTCAAAATTAAATGAGTTGAGTAAAAAATATAATTAAATATCATATATCTAATAATCTATCCCCAAGAAAAGGAGTAGAAAAAAATTGAATAGTAAATTAAACAAAGAAACAAACCTAGGACAGATTCTGAGAATCCGTCATGAACTTCATCGTCTTCAATAACATTTGATCGAAGCTCGAAATGGCGGTGAGTGCAGCGTTGAGTTACTGGTACGTGGTGTTGCTTGCCGTCGTTGGTGATGCTGGTTGGAGCGATTAGATTAGTTTTCGTCGAGAACGGGAGAAAGAGAAGTGATGGGGCGGCATGTACGCCATCTGCATGGTTGTTGCACAGCAGCGACGATCATGGGCTCACCGACATAGAGGAAGATGGAGTAGCGCCGGTGGTACAGAGAGGCACAGGTGAAATGAAGAAAAGGAGAGGAAAGCAGCGCCGGGTTTTTCCAGCCATGGTGGCTGGACAGCGACGGCCAGATACTGTGGTGGCTGGCTGGTGGTTATTGCTGGTGCACTGTTCAATGGGGGATAGTTCGTCGGTAATGGGGACGACGACCATTTTTGTTGGCTTAGAGAGAGAAGGTAGAAAAAAGGAAGAGAGACAGGTGAGGGTAGACGGCTGTTTGGTTTGAAAAAGTGTTAGGGTTTTGAGGTTTGGGTTCTTTTATGTGAGAAACATGATTTAATCGCAGCCGTCGATGGCTGAATTAAAATTGAGAAGGGAGATGAGAATTGGTTGAAATTTAAAATTAAAGTCAATTTAGGCTGAACTTGACATAAATTGAGTACAAGATTGACTAAAAATTAAATAAAATTAAGAAAAAATGAAATTAAATTTGAGTTGCTATTTTAATAAATGGAAGAATAACGTGATAATAAAATGAGAAAATAATAAGATGTCGATATTAAAATAAACTACGCATGTAAAATTAATATTCTGTAAAATTATCATATAAAATTATTGATAATAATAATAATAATAATAATAATAATAATAATAACAAAAACAATGTATTTGTAACTTGAGCGTGCATATTTACGAAAATAATTCAATAAGTATTGAAAAAATTATATAAAATATTATATTTGAAATAAATTGTAAAAATGATAATAAAAAAATAGTTTGTTTATTTTAAAATCATGAATATGACTTGTCGGAAATTATTTGATACCAAAATAATGCAAAAAAATATTAATATTAAAAATTAAATAATTTTGACAATATAGTAGCCTAAGAGAGCATCGAACGGTCAAATTTGGGTGTCAACAGCTGCCCCTTCGTTGATTGAGAATGATGAAAGAATTGACAAGCAACAAAAGTTGATGTAGTAGCCAATTTTGTCCGACCGAAAAGAATTCGTTGGAATTAAGGCAACAAGAGGTATTTTAAAATAGTGTGGCCGAGACTTTGTCTTAAGTCGCCTACATATCTCTGGTTTTACGAGAATCAGTCCGTGTGTAGTTCTAGATTTAGGAACGAACAATATTCCTAAAGATTGTTATTAATAAAGTCTGGGGCGTCAAAAATGGTATCGTAAGTTGGTGTGATTGAAGTGAAGATAATTTGAAACAAGGGCGGGCTGAGGGGAAAAAGTAGGATGTAGCTTGAAGACAATATTAGAATGGCTTTGAAATGTGGGATGTGGGTACAATTCAGGACATGAAAAACGTAGGAAAAAGAATGTGAGGCAGAGAAAAATAGTTCAATTTAAAATTCAACGAGGAACCCAAGATTGTTTACTAAGGTTCTACATGAACCCGATACCGTGGTAGGTTCTACAGAAATGTCATATTTTCAGTTAGGGTTCTATAGGAACCCAAGATTATTTAATAAGGTTCTACAGAAACCAATATTGTGTGTGGGGGAAGGGGGGTTCTACAGGAACCCCATCTCTGCTTCAATTAAGGTTCTACAAGAACCCAAGATTGTTTAATAAGGTTCTACAGGAACCCAATATTGTGAGATATTCTATAGAAGCCCCATGCTATTCAATTAAGGTTCTACAAAAACACATGATTGTTTAATAAGGTTCTACAGGAACCCAATATTGTGGGAGGTTCTAAAGAAACCCTATATTATTCAATTAAGGTTCTATAAGAACCCAAGATTATTTAATAAGGTTCTACAGAAACCCAATATTATGAGAGGTTCTACAGAAACCCCATATTACTAAGGTTCTACAGGAACCCAAGATTGTTTAATAAGGTTCTACAGGAATCCAAGATTGTTTAATAAGATTTTATAGGAATCCAAGATTTTTTAATAAGGTTCTATAGGAATTCAATATTGTTTAATAAAGTTCTACAGGAACCCAATATTGTGGAAGGTTCTGCAGAAACCCCATATTATTCAATTAAGGTTCTACAAGAACCCAAGATTGTTTAATAAGGTTCTACAGGAACCTAATATTATGGGAGGTTCTACAAAAACCACATATTACTAAGGTTCTACAGGAACCCAAGATTATTTAATAAGGTTCTATAGGAACCCAAGATTGTTTAAAAAGGTTCTACAGGAACCCAATATTGTAGGAGGTTCTATAGAAACCCCATATTATTCAATTAAGGTACTACAAGAACCCAAGATTATTTAATAAGGTTCTATAGGAACCCAATATTGTGGGAGGGTCTACAGAAACCCCATATTATTCAATTAAGTTTCTACAAGAACCCAAGATTGTTTGTAAAATCAATTTCAATATCGTCAAAGTTAAAGATAAAACAACTTAGCTCATTTCCCCTATTGGAGATGTAATCCCGATTTCCTTAATGATAATGTTGTTGTATTTAGTACCTATTGTTGCACTCAAAGAAAAATCATCAGTTGAAAAGAAATGTTGATTTGTACCTTGCTCAATTTAACTCCTTGATCTTTGTTTCCGCTTCATGAATAGTTTGAGATTTGTACTCCATATTGGTGAAACTTTTAAGGGATTCTCAAATATTTCTACCCCATTTTAAAAGGAAAGGCACTTTCAGCACATCATTGTGAATTGATATATTGTTTACTTGTGAAATTTTTAAGGTTTCATTGAAACCTCAAAAAACTGCCCCAGTTTTTATGTTTGGAGTCTTATATTCTTGTACCACTCAAAGAAAACATTAGTCCAAAAGAAATAGTTGTCCTACATTTGAATATCTTAACCTCAGTTGTAATCGGCCTTTATATGCTAAAAAATTGGGCCTATTAGCCTGACACTTTAGATGTGTAAGAATTTGAAAGAGAGAGGAATAGAATTGTTTTATTAGATTAAGACCAGACCCGGAGTGGGCTGCCTACGTATCCAAATGGAATTCAGGTCAAATGTAGTTCATGAGTACAAAGAAAGGTAGAGAAAACAAGAAAATATTATTAGCCATAAGACAAGTAAAATTGAGAATGGTGAGAAATAAGAAATGTTTGCACGTCAATTCATTTGATGTGCTTTACGCTTCTTTCGTGAAAGTCTTGAAAATACTTTTGTCGGATCACCTTGAATAAAGATATCACCCATAGTGACAAGATCATTACTTATTGGGTCTCATTACACTTTTATCCTTTTCTTTTCAATCAGATTCTGAATCGTGTAACTTAGTGCCTAGCATTTCTTAGTATCATGACCTTGAATATTCAAGTGATTAGCACAGTTTTTATATGGATCAAAATAAGGGGGCAGATATGCAGGGATCCATCCTCTCTTCGGTTCCACAATACCTTGGGCCCTTAATCTTTCAAATATATTCGCCAAGGGCTCTGCCAAGGGATTAAAACCTCGATACCTTACTCTCTCCGCTTGATGGAAAGCATTGTGTACTGGATAAGGCCCTTGTTGAAAGTTGGTTTGTGTTCTAGAAGTCTCTTGCTGGATAGAGTAGGGTTGGATTTGAAAATCCTTGCTTTGAGAATCTTGTGAGTCATAAGGTTCAACATACACCCCTTCATTATTCTGATAGCCTTGTGTCTGTGGTATGAAGGGAAATGAATCCTCTTCTTCCTCGAATGGACTCTTTGGCATTTGAAAAGTGGCCAACTTTTCAAAAACATCAATAATTCTCCCCGCTCGAGTTTCGTATTCTAATTTCTTTCCAATTGAAATTAGACTTCGAAACTATGACTAATTAGAAGAATATTTTCTGAAAGTATATTCCATCTAGTGATTTGAGAAAAGTTTGGACCAACTCCTCTTCAGGTACGGAAGGATGTATCTTAGAAGCTTCTAACTGTTATCGTATTGCATACTCCTCAAAAGATACATGGTCAATTCTCTTTACCTCAAGTAAATCCCATATTGTTGGACCTATATTAATGTTAAACATATATTGCCTTACAAAATCTTGAGCCAATTCTTCCCAGTTATGCCATTTGTCGAAATCTTGTTAGGTAAACCAGATGAGCGCCTTTTCTGTCAGGCTTCGAACAAATAATCTCATTGAAAGAGCCTCATTATGTCTTATGCAAACTAGTCTTCCACAGTAGTCCTTTAGATATGTGATTGGATCTCCACTCCCATCAAACATGTTAAACTTTGAAACTTTGTATCCTAGAGGTAAACTAACTTTTGGGTGTAGACACAGTTTCTCATACCTCAAGTCGTAAATGCCTTTAGAACATAGTTTCTCATCCAAAATTTTCTCTAGGTCATGAAGCCTTTGACGAAGTGCATCTAAATCAATTCTCTTATGGGGAGAAGGAAATTATTGAGAAGGTGTGTGTGTAAGGCGAAGATAAGAAGGCACAATGTTTTGTCTTGGATGAGGAGAAGAAGGACTGGAGTTTTTTTTGGATACTGAGCATACTCATCATATTGAAGATTTAATTGAGATCGAGTTCAAATGCTAGGCAACCCTTAAAAAAAATAAACAAGCCTAAACGAAAGTTACTATATAGCACATATTAGTTCGAAACATAATAAATATAAAACAAAGGCATTCTAGGATGAAGACTAAGCCTTAATAAGTGATCTAGGCATAAAGATTTGAGCTCTTAATGCACGAAACATGATAGTGATAGAACATGATATCGAATTAGAAATTACAATTGCAAGGGAGATAGGAAAGATAGAAAATCAACAAGGTCGACTTATGTTAAACATCAAATTTGTTAATTCACATCATATTGTTGATTGATTCATCCAACTCCGTACAGAAAAATGATAAAGTAGGGGAAAAGAAAATTTTATTATGGTGAGACCGGACTCATTAAATGAGAGCCTATGTATCCCTCATATAGGGGAATCAGGTCGACCGTAGTTCATATTACATAAGCAAGGAAAGCATAAAAGGAAACTGCAATATGTAAAACATGAGGGAATTTCAAATGTTTGGGAGTCTGGAGTAGAGAATCAACATGATATCTTCTTTACCAATGTCAAAAAGTGCCAGTCAAGCTTAGAAAATCAAACAGCATCATGATTTAGCTTCGTCACACTTATCGCCTTAGTGTCAATCAACTTCTGGATCATGTTCTTTAAGGCAAAACATGTTTTTGTAAGATGCCCTTTCATCCTAGAATGATAGGCACAAATTTAATCAGGATGATACCATCGAGAATTAGGATCATAAGGTACGACAACAATGGGTGTGATGTAGCTCGCCTCCTTTAGTCGTTCATACAACTGTTCTACGGGTTCACCTAAAGGAGTGTATTATTTTGGTGGATTTTTCTAGAGATCATGTTGAGGTTTGGGGGCTTGGTTCGGTTGTTAATTTGTTGGTGGATTTTGGTAAGACATTGGAAGGTGGTTTGATATTGGAGCAACAAATGGAGGTAGGTACCAAATAGTCTGTGGAGGAGGTTTTGTGAAGGATTGGGGATAATAGTCTTGGACATAATAGGATGTTGGAATAATTTTTGGAGTTGGGTACCATATCAGTTGAGGTTAGGGTATGCTTACTTCAGGCTTTGGAGGTTTTGATGTCTCATCGACGATCGTTTTTCCCCTATTAAAATTGGTCTCGACTGTGAGCTTCCTTTTTATCTTACTGTCGAACCGCCTAAGAAAGTTAGTTGCCAAATAGTACCAAAAGACCCACTTTCTAGTATCATTTTTGACGTACCACATCAATGCTGGACCCTTAAGTGAACTAACAAAGAGTTTCGTCTTCAGGCTATCACTTTGCCCAATAAGCAATAACTTGTCAAGGTACTCCTTCAAATGTGAATGAGGGTTTCCAAACCCATCATATAATGGAAAGTTCAAGTCCTCAATTTTATCCTTGTCTTTCTTCTTAGCTTTGGACGACTTATTCATCTCAGGCTGTTGAAACAACCTTGCCTTATGGTTAGGAATTTATCCTTCCATTTTTTTCTTCTTGCCCATAGTGGTCAACCCATTGAATGCTTTCAATAGTGCAACTGAATACCGACTTGAAAACCCTTATGCCCCACAATCAAGCATGAGTGAGGCCGTCAATAAGGACATGACATAGTGTAGGTGGGAGCAATGAATTCAATTTCAGATAATGGCTCTAGAAAATTTGATGGCATCTTAACTGAACCTCAGAGATCAGTCATTATTCCCCTAATTCTCTCTATTCCTTTTTCCATTCTTATGATACTTGAAATAACTCTATTTTGATGCAGACCCAAGCCCTCGTGCTCAGCTTCGCTATTGACAAGATTGATAAACATCACTTGACTGGACATTTTTGATGTTGAACTTTAGTCAACCTAAGAAGAAAGGACTTATGATTTGAAACAAAGAGTACGCACGAGAGTCTAGAGCGAATGTTCTACTCGTTTGAAAATAATGAGCTATGCTCATTTGGAGTGAATAGAAGTTATGAGAGCTCTATGTAACTTAGAGGTTGCAAAATTTAGAGTATGTGTAACGCCCCGAGAGTACACCCTAGGCGTCACACGGTGCTTACAGTCCCGAGGGGCCACAAGCTAGCCCATGAGCTGGTACCGGCTGTGAGCATTGAATAATAATATCATAATTGCGGAAAACATCTGATAATGCCAAAAGGTTTTATTACTAAATCAATACTGAAATATGAATCTATAAAAAAAAACTGACTAAATCTGATTAAATACAGATAAACTGACAAGTTAACTAAAGATCTGAATACTGAATAACTGACTATAATGTCTGAAAAGCCTCTAAAACTGACTGACTGAATATGAGTTGATGGGACAGACCCCCAACTAACTCTGCTAACAACTAAAATAAAGATATAAAGTAAAATAATCTATCCTCGAATGATGAGGACTCACCACTGCTATTGTACTGCTGATAGCCTGAGGAGTGAGGTCTAAGCGCGGTCCGGGAACTGAGCGTTAGCACCTATGATATGATACATCATAGTGCAGAAGAAAGGTATGCGATTAGTACTTTGAATATACTGGTATGCTAAATGAGGTAGGCTGATATGCATGGTTTCTTGAACAAAACTAATAATTAACTGAATATGCATGTTAAACATGGAGTACTGAGTAGAGAACACGGAATCTGTAGATACTGAAAATCTGGAGAATCTGTAAATACTGAAGATACATAAAAATCTATAGATACTGGGATGTATGACCAAGCATATAACATGGACTGAGTAAAATCTGTAAACTGAAATACTAAAATACTAAAAAAAATACTGATATCTGTATGCTTTGGTCAAACAACTCTAAGACTGTCTAACTTAACTAAGACAGTAATTGAGACTGTATCTGAGACTGTGGGAGGTATCATCTAACCGACATTCCCCAATTTGAGCTAATCGGGGTCCAAATTGTAACCCCAATTAGAACGGTGTTATGACCGTGCCATGGGTACTAACGATGGCTTTGTGGATCCACTAAACTGATATAATGTCCAAAGTACTAAGGGTGTCAAGCCTGAACTGACGGGTGACCCCTGCGAGATAGTCAAACCTAATATGACGGGTGACTTCTCATATTCTACACTGGCTACGTAGTTCTGGAGTATAGGGGCTTCTACTAATGACTCTGCCTATCTGATGAGGTAGCCGCTATCCCTACACTCACTTGGTACTAAATTCTACTCCTAACTGAAAGACACTGAAATACTAGACTGTTTTGAGTTTAACTGACTAATATCTGACTATTCTGATAATGCTCATAGTATGTTCTGAAGACTATTTTGTAATGTACTGAGACTAGACTAAGTAAGCAACTATGGATTTTGCGTATTCAATACTCCCAGGACTCAAAACAATAATAGTAAAATGACACTAAAGCTTGAAGGACAAAACATGAAGGCTTTTATTTAAATAAATCACTCTTGTAGGCATTTTATCAAAAACTTGTAGTTCAGGGTTTAAAATAACATAGGAATGCCATAGAACTTATAAAGATTGCATGAATTCAACATAATAGTACAAAATCATGGTTTAATTCATTAAGTAATAATATTAAAACATGGAGAGTTGAATAGTAATGATGATTTCATGGTAACATGGTACAAATCAATAGTGCATGGAGATTTATGGATGAAATCATAATTTAAAACATAAAAACTTGAAAAGATTATAACTTGGTGATTAAAATGGGTTACTTGGGCTCCATGGATGAAAGGAATCCATGGATGAACATCTAACATACCTGGATAATGAATGTCTTGAAGTTCTAGGTGAGTTCCTGAGGATTGGTCTTAAATTTAAAAGTTAGGGTTTCTTGTTCTTGGAAAAAGGGATCTTTAATTTTAGAGGAAGTTGAATAATGAATGATTATCTAGGTCAATTGGGGCTAAATTTTTTGTTTTAATATGAATTTAGGGCTTAGGAACAAAACCCAAATACCCTTAAATAAATTTAAAACGTAAGTTGAAAACTGACCATCTCGATTTTTGTCCTTGGCGCGATGCAACACTATCGCGCCAAGCCAATGGAAATGGACAATTGGGACCTGGACGAACACCGCGACGCGGAGCTATCGTGGTAAGCCTTTGGAATGCCAATTTGGCCACCTCCGCGACGCGCCACCATCGCGGAGGCCCACTAAAAATTGCCAAACTGAAAATTGGCTTGCTCCGTGATGCGCTAACATCGTGGAGTCATACTGGTAATTGAAAATTATCATTTGGACTTTCTTCGATTCACGCTAAGGATTAAAATGACGGGGTCTAATGACTGAAACTTAAAATTGCCATAACTTCTTACCCGGTTATCAGATTTGGGCGAATTTTATATTGTTGGAAAGCTAATTGAATTTCCTACGCAATGACAGACTCTAAACTGAAAAATAATGATTGTTTCAAAAAATTTATATACGAATACTCATGTATTGGGACTTAGATTATGCTAGGGAAATATGGGGTGTTACAATATCTCCCTCATGGGATCTTTCATCCTCGAATAAAACTAGTTAAGCTGAGGTAAACTGCTGGACTAAACTTACACACTGAATATGCATATCTGATGCATGGGTTACATGAAGGAACTGACTCATGAATGCACGATAGACATGAACATGATGTCCAACTGAAACTGAGTATGATAAAGAGAAATCTTAAGAAGATTAGTACCTTATACTGAATCTGGATTCGCGGAGAAAAGATGAGGGTACTTGGTCCGCATATCTGCCTCTGCTTCCCAAGTGGCTCCCTCAATGAACTGATTCTGCTAAATAACTTTGACTAGTGGAACTTCTTTGTTCCTTAGTCTACGAACTTGATGATCAAGAATTTTGACTGGAATTTCCTCGAAGGAAAGACTGTTATGAATATCTATACTCTCTAAGGGAACAACTACAGCTGGATCACCAATACACTTTTCAACAATGAGACATGGAACACTGGGTGTACTGAGGCTAGATATGAAGTCAACTCAAGCTCGTAAGCTACCTTTCCAAAATGACTGAGAATTATGAAGGGACCTACATATCGGGGACTGAGTTTCCCTTTCTTGACGAACCTCTACACTCCTTTTATGGGAGAGATTTTCAAGTACACTAAATCACTGACCTCAAACTCGAGATCCTTCCTTCTTATATCTGCGTATGATTTTTGTCAGCTCTGGGCAGCCCTAAGCCTTTCTCTAATCAACTAAATCTTCTCTAATGCATCAAATACCAAGTCAGGCCCTACTACTGTGGCCTCACCTACTTCAAACCAACCAATTAGAGATCTATATCTCTTACCATAGTGAGACTCAAATGGAGCCATAAGGATACTGGAATGATAGATGTTATTGTATGCGAACTCAATCAAAGGCAAGTGGTCATCCCAACTACCTTTAAAATCAACTACGCATGCTCTTAGCAAAGTCAGCATATCCTCAAGAGTCTGAATGGTCCTTTCTACTTGACCGTCTGTCTAAGGGTGGAAGGCTGTACTGAGATGGACTTGGGTACCAAGACCCTTTTGGAATGCTTTCCAGAAATGAGAGGTAAAATGGGTATCTCTGTCTGAGATGATAGATAAGGGAACACCGTGCAACCTAACCAACCCTCTGAGATAGAGTTTGACATAGTCCTCGGCTAAAAAAGAGGTATGGACTGGCAAGAAATGATTTGATTTGGTCATCCTATCTACGATAACCCAAATAGAATAATGTTGACGGGTACGAGGCAAACCTATCACAAAATCCATGTTCACTTCCTCCCACTTCCAAGTGGGAATACTGAACTCCTGTATGAACCCACTAGGCTTCTGGTGCTTAATATTAACTTGCTGACATGTAGGGCATTTATCCACAAAATCTGCAATGTCCCTCTTCATCCCACTCCACTAATAGATCTCCTGCAAATCTTGATACATCTTAGTGGTGTAAGACCCTGCAAAATCGTTGCATTTGTATTTAGCTTGTTTAGCTCTATGAAGCTCAATATAAGGTTCAACACTTAGAAAATTTTAGCTAAGTGTTCAATACTTAGTCTCATTTTAGACCTCCAAACTTCGAAGATTTATTTGACAACCTTTACGACCTCTGTTTTCCAATTTTCAAATTACATTGCGATGAGGCACGGTCGTAGCACATCCCGGGTGAGTTTTGGAATTTTTGAAGTAGCGAAGGGCATATTTGGGTACCCAAACCAGTAGCTCAGGGCGATAGGCCCACGCTGCCCTGGCTTGAGCACCGCTCTAAGCAAGGCGCCACCTTGGATAGAGCAGGGAACTTGCCAGGAGATGCCCTGCAACTCCGGTGAGGGTGCCTAGTTTCAATATTTCACCTCCATGTTTCTAAGGGTATTTTGGTCCTTTTCCACCCATATATAAACCCCAAAACACGTGATTAAAGCTCCTAAACACCAAAATATACTCTTTGTGTTGAAATTCTCTCCAAAATCATCAAGAACAAACTTAGGGTTCAATTGGGAACTTCAAGATTCAAGCAAATTTCACCGCTAACTTTCACGAATCATCAACCTAAGGTATGTGTAGTGTTCATCCACGGATTCCTTTCATTTGTGGAGTCCAAGAATCATGTTTTAAATAATATATTGTGAATTATTTGTTTTGATTGCTCATGTTCATGTTGATAGTTGTTATTCATGTTTATGGATGGTGTCTTGATGACTTTTCATGAAGTAAGTGAGTTGTTAATTTCAAACCTATGAATTTGGGTAGTTTTAGAGTACAAATTGATTAAGACACCTATGCTCAAAGTTGTGCATGTAAGGTGTTTGATAAAATGCCTAGAATGGTAGAAATCATGTATTATAGCTTGGGAATAAACTATATGACAAATTCATGCTAGTATATTACGTTCAAAGGGCTCATATGTTATTATTGTGCAATATATGTATTAATGGAATGTACATCATGATTGAAGAATGGATTTATAGTGTGCCCATATGCATTCCATGCTATGTACAAGATCAAGATTATGAAATACCACATGATTTATTTCCCCAATTATCACAATGTGAACTAAAAGTTGCATGTTTGCCATTCCTTATGCTTAAATGGTTTTCATGTTATCGTTATGAAAAGTACATGTTGTTGGATTGTCCATGATATTAGAATATGAGGTTTATGACTTGTTTACAAGAATCCTCATTCATGTTAGATATTATGATGACCATGGGCTTCATGAAATCTCCCACTCATGTATTATGGATTATTATTGATGGTTATGTATTCAAGAAAGTCATGCTGTGTCAGTTTCCTTCCATCGAGTCCTGGGGTACTTGTACCCAAAAAATATAGCTGTGTGCCTAGAGCCATGTCATGTTTTCACTTTATCCTCTATCAAGCCATGTTCCATAGAATTCAGTCAGTCATGTGACTCAGGAAACTCAGAAATCTCATTATCTCAGTCAATTGTCAGTAATATTCCGTCAGTCAACGGAAGTCAGTAACTCAGTCCATTTACAGTCAGTTAATCATGTTAAGTCTCTTCAGATAGGAGTAGAGATTAGCACCGAGTGAACCCAAGGATGGGAACACACACTGTCAGATGAGGGTGTGATTCTTAGCAGTCATCCTTGTGTTCCAGAACTATGTAGCCAGCATAGTTTGAGACATCAACACTGTCAGATGAGGTTTGATGAGGTGGATTAACAATATCAGATGAGGGACCCACCGTTCTCTTTTGGGGATACTATCAGATAAGGGTTACCCACAACTTGTCTTTACCAGTGGCGCGGTATTGGCACCCTTGCAGTCAGGGCAGAGATTGGACCCCACCTCAGCTATTATAGCATACATAGGGCATGTCAGTTAAATAACTATTTCCCACAGTTTCAGTATCAGTCTCAGTAAAAGAACTCAGATAGTTTTTCAGATTTCAGGACTGTCAGATACAGTCAACTCAGAGACAGTGTGGAGCTCAGATAGTTCCTTCAGATTCAGCACTTTCAGAACTCATGCTATCAGTTATTAGAACTCAGTATCAATCATGTTAGATATCAGTATATTCATGTCATCAGTATACAGATTCAGTTATCATGTTTTCACGATCTCAATTACTATAATTTTATGCATGTACTCTCACGTTCATATTAGTCTATCAGTTTTTATTGTTCATGCATATAAACTCCATGTATTCAGCCTACCTCACTTGTATACTCAGTACATTCCCATGTACTAACGCATTTGCGCTATGGTGATTTCTTTTCATGTTACACCATAGGTTCAGAGACACATCTTCCAGAACAGAAACATCAGTAGCATTCCAGTACTCAGAGTTTAGCAGTGAGTCCTCATCTTTCGAGGACATGATTATTTATTCATTATCTTTTGATTAGCTATTAGTTGGAGTTAGTTGGGGACATGTCCCATCAACTCTGTATTCAGTTTATCCAGACAGTTAGAGGCTTTCAGACGACTACAATATTTTCATGATTTTCAGACTTCAGTATTTCAATTTTGTTTAAGTATTGTGATACCACTCTTTTTCAGATGTTATTATTTCTAAGATTATGTTCAGTATTGAAACTTATGGCCTTTTAGTGCATGTTTCCACATTATATATGTTATATTATGCAGTATATAGGTACAAATACCAGTCATGGGTTAGCTCGTGGTCCTTTGGGGTCATGAGCACCGTGTAGCATTCCGATTTAGATAATCGGGGCGTTACAAGTGGCCCCTGGATTAATAGAGTAATTCACACCATGCACTTCTGCAAGAATTCATTGCGTTAAGTCATCAACACCAGGCACACACAATCTACCCTGACAACGCAACACACCATCTCCCCTTTGGGGGGAAACCTCCACTTTCTAATCTCTGATTGATTCTTTTAACTTAACTAGACTGGGATCTCTATCCTACTTTTCCTTCACCTAAAAAACTAGAGATAATTCTGTGCTACTTTGCACCCATACACTACCTTCTGCTGAGTCGACTAAGAGAACACCTAGTCGGGCAAACTGATGGATTTCCTGAGCTAACTATTTCTTACCATCCTTAACATGAGCTACACTACCACAGACAATCTACTGATAGCATTAGCCACTACATTGGCCTTGCCCAAATGATACAGAACACTCATGTCATAATCCTTTAATAATTCCAACCACCTTCTCTAACGCAGATTTAAATCTTTCTGAGAGAACACATAATGAAGGCTTTTGTGATCTGTGAACACATCTACATGTACCCCATACAAGTAATGCCTCCAAATCTTTAAGGCAAACACTACAACTGCTAACTCAAGATCATGAGTAGGATAATTCTTCTCATGGGGTTTAAGCTGTCTGGAGGCATAGGCTATGACCTTACCTCTCTGTATGAGGATACAACCCAAACCTACTCTGGATGTATCACAGTACACAACAAAACCATCTGAACCATCTGGTAGAGTCAAGACTGGGGATGAGGTGAGTCGAATCTTCATCTCCTGGAAACTCTTCTTTTATGAATCTAACCACTGAAACTTAACTTTCTTCTGAGTCAATCTGGACATAGGGGATGCAATAGAAGGAAACCCTTCAACAAACTGACGGTAATAGCCAGCTAAACCCAAGAAACTCCTAATACCTGATGGAGAGATGGGTCTAGGCTAGTTTTTTACCACCTCGTTCTTTTGAGGATCAACTCTTATTCCATCAACAGAAATAATATGGCCAAGGAAAGCTACTGATCTTAGCCAGAATTCACACTTACTGAATTTAGTGAACAACTGGTAAGCTCTAAGAGTCTGAAGCACTACTCTGAGGTGGTCTGCATGATTATTTTCTCTATGGGAGTAAACAATAATGTCATCAATGAAGACTATGACGAACATGTCCAAGTATTTCTTAAACACTCGGTTTATCAAGTCCATGAAGGCTATTGGGGCATTCGTAAGACCAAAGGATATGACTAGAAATTTGAAGTGACCATACCGATTTTGGAAAGCTATTTTTGGAATGTCACATTCCCTTACTCTAAGCTGATGATATCCTGATCTGAGGTCTATCTTTGAAAAATAGCTGACACCTTGAAGTTGATCAAACAAGACATCGATTCTAGGAAGTGAATATTTATTCTTGACTATGAATTTGTTCAACTGACGGCAGTCTATGCATATTCTGAGAGAACTGTCTTTCTTACGCATGAATAGAATAGGTGCACCTCACGGGGAGACGTTGGGTCTGATGAATCCCTTATCTAAGAGATCCTTTAACTGTTCTTTCAATTCTTTGAGTTCGGCTGGAGCCATTCTATATGACGAAATAAATATAGGCTAAGTATATAAAAGAAGGTCTATTTCAAAGTCGATTTCCCTTTCAAGAGGAACTCCGGGGAGATCTTCAGGGAATACATCTGGAAATTCCCTGACTATGAAACTGACTCAAGGGTTGAAGTTTCTTAGTTAGAGTCTTTGACTCGCACAAGATGGTAAATACACCCCTTTGGTATCATCAATCTGGATCTAAGGTATGAGATCAACTGACCCCTAAGAGTTATAGTACTACCCCTCCATTCAAGGACTGGTTCATTTAGGAACCTAAAATGAACTATTCTGTTTCTATAATCAACTGAGGCATAACATGAATGGAGCCAATCCATGCCGAGAATAATGTTAAAATCTGTCATCTCTAACCCTATGAGATCAAATAAAGTGACTTTCTGAGATATTGTGACCAGACAGTTCCTGTGTACCTGTTTGGCTCTAATGGAAACACCTACTGGGGTAGACACTGAAAAGGGTTTTGCTAGAGTTTCAGGACTGACTCCGAAATTGATGTCTATATATAGAGTTACAAAAGAAAGAGAAGTTCCAGGGTCTAGTAAAGCATAAACATGTAAGTAAAAGACCTACAACGTACCAGTAACTACGTCATGAGAATTTTCCTAATCTTGGCGGGACTGAAAAGCATATAATCTGTTCGAACACTGACCACTGGTAGCACTGGAAGCAGCACCCTGCTGAGTTGGGTGACCGGATGGAACTAACGACTGATGGGACAGACCCTGTTGGTGCATATCCTTACCTTTCTGAGCAACTACCCAACACTCCCGAATCTGATGGACTAGATTTCCATACTCAAAGCACACATCACTACCCGCTCTACACTCACCCTGATGGTGTCTTCCATATTTCTGACATAAGGGACTGTACGAGCACTGCTAATACTGACCTGGGGCTTAGAGCCTAGTGCTCTATCACTATTTTCATTTCTGAATTTGGGTATTGGAGCACTGGCCAAAGATGGTGCTGAGACTGGAGACCTTAGGTGAAATTAAGGACGGTTGCCACCTTCTAACTTTGGTTGACTGAAAATAAAACTACCCATCCTAGCTCTCTTATTTCCTCTCTTCTTCTCCTTAATCTTTTGCTTCTCTATCTATTGAGAATGGACCATCAGTCTAGACAAATCCATCTCACTATTTAGCATTACGGTCCTACACTCTTTGACCACACTAGCAAATACTCCAGACACAAATTTGCTCATCTTAGACCTGTTATCAGCTGCCACATGAGGAGCATATCTATCTAACTGAGTAAACTTAAGGGAATACTCCCTCTTGCTCATGTTGCCCTACCTTAAGTTAATGAACTCTAACACTTTTGCCTCCCTCAACTCCAATGGGAAGAATCTATCTAAGAAAGCTGTGGCAAACTCTTCCCATTCTACAGGCCATGCATCTACACCCCTATCAACCTTCCACTGCTTAAAATAAGTATGGGCTACATCCTGCAACTGATATACATCCAACTTAGTACTCTGACTAGATGTCACCACCATAGTATCCGCGACCTTCTAAACTATATCTAAGAATTCCTATGGATCCTCTTCAGACTTGGATCCCGTGAAAAAAGGAGGATTCATCCAGGAGAAATCCTAAATTTTGGTTGCAGTAGTATTGGCCACTGGGTTGGTAGGAACAACAGTTTTCCATTCATTCTGTACTGCTACGGAGTTTTCTAGAGTAGTGAACGCAACTTTGAATTTTGCGTGAGAGACATGCTCATCCAAAAGATCTACCTGGACGGGCTAAGGGTCTGGATGGTTTGCTGTTCTTCTTGAGAATCATGTTCTATAAACAGAAGAAAGAAATGGATTATACAGGGAGTTTAACTTGAGCTCATACTCACTCACACGACATGAATACTGAAAGAAGGGAAACTTTTCCTAAACGCCTCGTAGCCTATCGTCCATAAGTGTGGCGCGCTACACATCCATGCACAAGACTCTACTTGACGTGGCTTTTAGACTTCCTAGGACACTTTAAAACCTTAGGCTCTAATACCAAGTTTGTAACTCCCCGAGAGTACACCTTGGGCGTCACACGGTGCTTACAGTCCCGAGGGACCATAAGTTAACCCATGAGCTGGTACCAGCTGTGAACACTGAATAATAATATCATAATTACGAAAAAAAATTGATAATGCCATAAGGTTTTATTACTAAATTAATACTGAAATATGAATCTGTAGAAAAAACTGTCTGAATCTGATTAAATACTGATAAACTGACATGTCAACTGAAAATTTAAATACTGAATAACTGACTCTAATGTTTGAAAATCCTCTAAAACTGACTGATTGAATATGAGTTGATGGGACAGGCCCCCAACTAACTCTGCTAACTACTGAAATAGAGATATGAAGTAAAATAATCTGTCCTTGAATGATGAGGACTCACCACTACTACTGTACTGCTGATAGCCTGAGGAGTGAGGTTTAAGCGCAGTCTAGGAACTGAGTGTCAGCACCTATGATATGATACATCATAGCATAAAATAAATGTATGTAATCAGTACTTTGAATGTACTGGTATGCTAAATGAGGTAGGATGATATGCATGGTTTCATGAACAGAACTAATAATTAATTGAATATGCATGTAAAACATAGAGTACTGAGTAGAGAACATGGCATCTGTAGTTACTGAAAATATGGAGAATCTATAAATACTGAGTGTGCATGACAGTCTATAAATACTCAAGATACATGAAAATCTATAGACACTGGGATGCATGACCAAGCATATAACATGGACTGAGTAAAATCTGTAAACTGAAGATTGAAAAAAATACTGATATCTGTATGCTTTGGTCAAATAACTCTAAGACTGCATAACTGAACTGAGACTGTATCTGCGACTGTGGGAGGTATCCTCTAACCAATATTCCCTAATTTGAGCTAATCGGGGTCCAACCTGTAACCTCAATTGGAAGGGTGTTAATATTGTGCCACGGGTACTAATGATGGCTATGTGGATCCACTAAACTGATATAATGTCAAAGGACTAAGAGTGTCAAGCCTGAACTGACGGGTGACCCCTGCGAGATAGTCAAATCTAATCCGACGGGTGACTTTTCATATTCTACGTTGGCTACGTAGTTCTGGAGTATAGGGACTGCTACTAACGACTCTGCCTATCTTGACGGGGAAGCCTCCATCCCTACACTCGCTCAGTGCTTAATCCTTCTCCTAACTAAAAGACACTGAAATACTATAATGTTCTAAGTTTAACTGACTGATATCTTACTATTCTGATAATGCTCATAGTATTTTCTGAAGAATATTCTGTAATGTACTGAGACTAGACTAAGTAAACAACTATGGATTTTGGGTATTCAATTCCCCCAGGACTCAAAACAATAATACTAAAATGACACTAAATCTTAAAGGACAAAACATGAAGACTTTTATTTAAATCAACCATTCTTGTAGGCATTTTACCAAACACTTGTAGTTCAGGGTTTAAAACAATCATAGGAATGCCATAGAACTTATAAAGATAGCATGAATTCAACATAATAGTACTAAATCATGGTTTAATTCAATAAATAATAATATTAAAACATGAAAAGTTGAATAGTAACGATAATTTAATGGTAACATGGTATAAAATCAATAGTGCATGGAGATTCATGGATGAAATCATAATTTAAAACATAATAACTTGAAAAGATTATAACTTGGTGATTAAAATGGGTTACTTGGGCTCCATGGATGAACATCTAACATACCTGGGATAATGAATTTCTTGAAGTTCTGGGTGAGTTCCTGAGGATTGATCTTGAATTTGAGAGCTAGGTTTTCTTGTTCTTGGAAAAGAGGATCTTTAATTTAAGAGAAAGTTGAATAATGAATGATTATCTAGGTCAATTAGGGCTAAATTTCATGTTTTAGGATGAGTTTAGGACTTAGGAAAAAGACCCAAATACCCTTAAACGGATTTAAAACGTAAGCTGAAAACTGACCATCCCAATTTTTGGGCTTGGCGCGATGCACTACTATTGCGCCAAGCCATTGGAAATGGACAATTGGGACCTGGACGAACACCACGACGTGGAGCTATCGCGGTAATCCTTTGGAATGCCAATTTGGCCACCTCCACGATGCGCCACTATCGCGGAGGCCCACTGGAAATTGGACTGCTCTGTGATGTACCAATATCGTGGAGTCATATTGGAAATTGACAATTGTAATTTGGACTTTCTCCGTGACGCTCTAAGGGTTAAAATGACGGGGTCTAACGACTGGAACTTAAAATCGCCATAACTTCTTATCCGGTTATCAAATTTGGGCGAATTTTATATCATTGGAAAGCTAATTGAATTTCCTACGCAATGGAAGGCTCTAAATTTAAAAATAATGAGTGTTTTGAAAATTTTATATATGAATACTCATATATTGGGACTTAGATTATGCTAGAGAAATACAGGGTGTTACAGTATGGCATGAGTATGGTAACATCAAAAGGATCATGGTGGGACAAAAGTATGTAAACGTTGGAAGCATTAGGAAGAGAATATCCTAAAATGATATTGCACTAGGACATTGTGAAAGAGACTGAGACTCATTATCAAAGCAAGAGTTAGATTTTGGGGTATTTAACATAATAACAGATGAGTCAGAAGGATGGATTGAAGAAAAGCTCTTGAATAGACCCTAAGAGTGCATTGTACGGCCCTAACATGACAAGAATTTTGAGAGTAAAGAGTTCTAAGGTGAGGAACGAGAACATCAAGGTAGGTAAAGTTATCAAAATATACATAAAATATGCAACACATAGCAAATAAAACATACATAAAATATGAAACACATAGCATATTACGCGTCCTTATGGGCTCGTCAACCACTTTGGACTTTGAAAGAGACTAACATTCAATGCATCAAGGAGGCAAAGGCATCCTAGGGTGAATGGGATGCATATTTCTTAATAAAAGAAATATATAGCTGGGATCTAAATGATAAGAGTGGGTTTGTGACATGGTTCCCTCAAGTGGACAACTCAAGAGTGGGAAAGCTTATGACTGTCGACGTACCGCTGATCGACCGATCCATAAGGATTTCCCGAAGGGTTTTTTAGGAAAGAACGTCTGTGCACCTACGCAACCATTCGTAAAAGAAAAATAAAAGAGGTTCCAAGTGGAGGAAAGTATGAGCAAAATGCCATTTATAAAAAGCAGTAACACGTAGCACATAGAAAAATATAATAACATGCTTAGCAACATAAAAACAAATAAATATTAAAACATGATATAAGTGCAACTAGCTCAAGACCATTCACACGTAGCCAAGTTCGAGAGTTACAAAAACTCCAATCCATGTTCATGAAAAAGGTCGTGTGTGAGTGTGTAATTAATTCATCTAAGGGATTTCATGTTTTGAAGTGTGAAAAGGGTCTTTGAAGTGTAAGTTTATTACACTCCAAGAAAAAGTGTAGTAATACTTTTTTTTATTACCTCCAAGGCCACCCAAGACCAAGGCTAGAATGGTCATTTTCCTTTCATTTTGTAGAGTACTATATATAAAAAATAATAGGGATATTTCTTGGACTTAGTTCATTATTGATTTTCACTACACAAGTCTTGTAAAATTTTGAGAACTTCTCTCTCTTGTTCTTGAGAGTGAACACAAAACTAGACAACAAAGTGTAGTAACACTTTTGTTGTTTTTTGGCTAGAAACTTGAGGTCTTGAGTTTAATGAGTTCCTCTTGATTCAAGTAAGAATTTGGTGTAAATATATTTTAGTCTTAGGGTCCTAATCTTCATGTTAGGGTTCTTAGATTCTAGGATATTTTGTGTCAAGTTACTATCCATCATTTTGTAATCTTGTTGTTTGTGTGTTGATATAGTGAATCCGTGTGGGCTCTTTAGATTCACTATAGTTATTACAATCTTGCGTTATTTATCTATCTTGTTGAATATTGTTGTTGTTGCCATAAAAATATAGAGAAGCCGAGTGGGGCCTTTGATTCTCTAGTGATGTTGTTCTTGTGTTAGCTTGAATCTCTTGAAACACACTTAATCTTGTATCATTTTGTATCAAAGCTCAAGGCTAGGTTTTGTTCTTACAAAATCAATCTTGGGAAGATCTTACCAAAAAGTGTCTTCTTGAACATTTTGGTCGAAAATTGGTTGTAGATTTACAAAAGATTTAACTTGTTTAGTTTGTTTCTTGTGTTGGTTTCTTCCTCACCAACACAAAAAGTGTCTAAATCTAAAGTTGAGCTTAATTAGAAGAGAGTTGTTATTGTGAAAAGTTGAAGTGGCCGTGAGTTTTGACTTGTGTTGGGGCGTTGGAAGTGACCATTGTGGAGTATTGTTGTTATGTTCTTGAAAGTGTTGTTGTTGTGTTCATCCTAAACTTTTCCTCATCATATATCTTAACTTTTGTAAAGAGAAATAGATCCAAAAAGGTTGTAAGACAAAATTGAAAAAAAAATATTTATGAGAAGACTTGCCAACATCACCTTTTCAAGACTTGACAACCACTTTCCTTCAAACAAGTGGGATTAGTGAGGTCAAACATCACCTTTTGAGTTTGAAAATAAAAAAAAAAGTTGAAAAAGGTTACAAGACCTTATCTTTTCCATCCCAATAACAAGTCATCCATTACAAAAGATATAAGGGGACTAGGACTTCAAGTTGATGAACTACTTATGTGGGCCCGCGGCCAATGACATACTGCCACGCCACCCAAGTTACTGTTCACATAATAATTAAGCTCAAATTGGGATGTTCTATTTTCTAAGTATTGATTCCTAGTTTCCTTTAATTGACTTTAGAACTAATTAACAAACTAGTACATTTCTACTAGCTTGTCAATAAGTCCCTTGAAGCCTTGTGTTCATGTCAACGTTTGTTTATGTGTTTTTGTCATTTGAATACGTTGTAACTCTTTTCTCTAGTCCGATGATAATTCTTTGAGTTTCAAATAGGAATCCATTTTGGGTAAGAGCATACTCATACCTTATGGATTCACGGGTTCCTAGCCGATCTACAACACTTGTGAAACTTGAGTGTGAGTGAACAAAGAGAGTATGAGTAAGGAAAGGGATTTTAAACTAACTTGTTTGTTGTTTGTGTAGGTGATACCTTGACAATGGAGAGAACCACATCTCAAACCGTGGATTCTAATGAAATGGAGAATATGAGGGTCACTCTTGAGGCTATGACCCAAGCTCTTGAAAGATTGAGTACGGAAGTAGGAGCCATAAGGGGAGAAGTGAGGACTATTAGTGGGAGGTTAGAACAAGTGGAGAGTCAAAGGAACTCTAGTCCTTCTACTCCTCGGCATGTTTCATCAAGTGTATATGATAGAAATTCCTCCGCTACCGTTACTCCCAAAACATGGCCACAATTGCCAAATCCTTCCCTAGCTCCACTAAATGCCGCAAGCCAAACCACTCATAACCCCCTAAACCAAGACTCTAATAGACCAACCCATTCCCAAACTCCTCAAGTTCCGCAAGAGGTACTCGAACATCAAATGCCTTCACAAAATCTGAACCCCCTTCCAAACTCCACTAAACCAAAGAGCACCACCTCCGTAAAATCTAATTCCTCCGAATCAAGTTCTAAATATCCAAAATCGTCCCGTCCATGAGGGAGGAGGATATGAGAGGGGGCCATGTGGATCCAAGGAGATACCGAGGGTATGAAGAAAGGGGAAACTGACACCTAGAGAGAGACATAGGCATCAATACCATCAAATTGATCCTACCTATCTTTAAGGGTGAAAGTGACACCGAGGTGTATTTCTCTTGGGAATCAGCGTGTGATAAGGTATTCCAAGTGAATGACATTTTAGAGGAGAAGAAGAGTTGTTATACCATAGCCCACTTTGAAGGCTATGCTAAAACTTGGTAGGAATACATCAAGCGGTTTGGCAATGAGTTAATAGATGGGAAACCACCACCATGGTTTTGGTTAAGGTATCTAATAAGGCAACGGTACCTTCCTGAAAGTTATCATCATGAGTTACTTGCGAGGTTGTACAACTTTCGGCAAGGGAATTAAAGTGTTATGGCATACTATGATGAGTTTCAATAACTCATATTGAAGCTTGACCGTCGGGGAGAACAAATCGGCCATGAAATCATTTGGTTCAAGTGTGGTTTGAACAAGGAGATTTCTACTCACTTGACTCTCCATAAGTTTGATACCGTTGAAGGCATCTTTCAAGAGGCCGTTGAAATTGAAAGAGAACTTAAGGAAAGAACAAGTTACAAAGCCAAGGGTCAAGCACTCTCGGGTTGGCCGAGGGGTAAGGAGGTTGCTTCCTCCACCACGGGTTGGCACAAAAACAAAGACCAACCCACCAATACAAGGCAACCCGAGGCCAAGGCAATGCAAAAATATCCACTAAGGTAAGAGGCTCACAAGTATCCTAATCCTAAGGGGTTCCAATGTTTCAAGTGCCAAGGTTGGGGACATAAAGCCAATGAATGTCCAAACCGACGCAATGTGATCCAAAGGGAAGGGAGATTGTATTACCTTGGTGAGAAAGTGGGTCTTGAAAAAAAAATGAGGCTGAGCTTCAAGATGGAGAGGAACTTGAAAATGATCCATATGATGATGATGATGATTGTAAGGATGCTTTTCCACAAAAAGGGGAGTATGTGGTTCCAAACTTTGTAGTGAGGCGTGCTATGATTAGTAAGGTGATAGATGATCCTAGCGAATGGGAGAATCTATTCCATACTAAATGTCTTGTGAAGGGAAGTGTGTGCACTATGGTGATAGATAGTGAAAGTTGTGCAAATATGGTTAGTGTTGCAATGGTGAACTTCTTGAAATTTTCGACCACACCTCACACTAGTCTTACAAGTTGCAATGGTTGAATGAATGCGGCGAGTTAAAGGTCACAAGGAAATGCGTGATATATTTTAAGGTAGCCAACTACCATGACGAGGTGCTTTGTGATGTGATACCAATGCAAGCTTGTCACTTGTTGTTAGGAAGGCCTTGGCAATACGATAGGTCGACCAAACATGATGGAAGGTCCAATCGATATACACTTGAGAAGGACGGATGAAAGGTCGCTATTTATACATTATTGCCTTCCCAAGTGAATGCATTATACCAAAAGATGTGGGAATTGAGGGAAAAGGGAAGAGAGGTCGAGGGTGAGGGAAAAAAAGGGGAATTCGAGAGTGAGGGAGTAGGGAAAATTGAGGAGTCCCTAAATTCTAAAGGGCACGGGAGCATGGTGATGATGTCTAGGAGGAAGGAAATATTTGTGGATCATGACGAAGACACTTCGATGCTCCTCTTGGCTCATTGTTTTAATACTAACCCCGCTAATATTTCTATTTCTCCTCCTATTTCTCATGTTTTGCAGGATTAAGAGGATGTCTTCCCAATGGAATTGCCGAAAGGATTTCCTCTAATTCGGGGCATTGAGCACCAAATTGATTTTATACCGGGCTCGCAATTGCCTAACAAACCGGTTTATAGGAGCAACCCGACGGATACCAAGGAATTACAATGCCAAGTTGAGGAACTTCTCAACAAAGGGTATATAAAGGAAAGTATGATCCCTTGTGTGGTTTCGGTACTACTAGTTCCCAATAAAGACAGGACTTGGTGTATATGTGTTGATTGCTGAAACATCAATAAGATAACGATAAAATATCGTCACCCTATTCCTAGGCTAGATGATATGCTTAATGAATTGAGTGGTTCGTGTTTGTTCTCTAAAATTGATTTGAGGAGTGGCTATCACCAAATTCGTATGCAACCGGGTGATGAATTGAAAATCGTCTTCAAGACCAAATTTGGTCTCTATGAATGGTTGGTTATTCCATTCGGCCTAACAAATGCTCTAAGTACTTTCATGAGGCTAATGAATTATGTGATGAAGCCATTTATTAGGAAGTTTATTGTTGTTTACTTTGATGATGTGTTGGTGTATAATAAGTCCTTATATGAGTATGTAAAGCATTTGCAATGTGTGTTTGATGTCCTTCGAAAGGAGAAGTTATATACTAATCTAGAAAAGTGTAGAAAAGTGTTCTTTTGGTGTCCATAAGGTTGTATTTCTCGGGTTTGTGGTGAGCTCAAGAGGCGTCGAAGTGGATGAATCTAAGATTGACGCTATTAAAAATTAGCCAACTCCCAAAACCGTAGGAGAAGTGGGAAGCTTCCACGGGTTGGCTAGTTTTTATAGATGTTTTGTCAAAGGATTTAGCACCATTGACTCCCCCTTGACCGAAGTGATTAAAAAGGATCGGCATTTCAAGTGGGGATATGAACAAGCTAAGGACTTCGAGGACTTGAAAGCTATGATCATCTCGGCCTCTTTGCTACAATTGCCAAATTTTGACAAGACTTTTGACGTCGAATATGATGCTAGCAAATCGACATAGGTGCGGTTTTAATACAAGAATTGAAGCCTATTGCTTACTTTAGCGAAAAACTCAAAGGAGCAACTCTACTCTACGTATGATTTAGAGTTGTATGCCTTGATTAGAGCATTGGCCACTTGGCAACCTTATTTGTGGCCCAAAGAATTCGTGATCCGAATGGATCATAAATCCTTGAAGCATCTATGGGCACAAGACAAACTTAACCGACGTCATGCCAAATGGATTGAGTTTCTAGAAGCCTTCCCTTATGTTATTCAATACAAGAAGGGTAAGGAGAATGTGGTTGCCGATGCCTTGTCTAGAAAATATGTACTTGTGTCCACTTTGTCTTCAAAGTTAATGGGTTTTAAGAGCCTAAAGGCATTGTATCTCGAGGACCTTCACTTTGCTCCTATCTTTAGGGAATGTGAAGAATTGGGTAGGTACAAGTGGGTTTCGAATAGGGGTTCAAATCCCTATGCCAAGTTTGATGGTTATTTGTTTAAAGGTAGACGATTGTGTGTACCTTCTAGCTCGTGGAGAGAGTTGTTTGTGAGGGAAGCATATGATGGCGGTCTAATGGGTCATTTCGGAATTGACAAGACCCTCAGGATATTGGAGGAGCAATTCTATTGGCCTAGAATGCACAAGGATGTGGCTAGGATTTGCGGCCAATGTGTAGATTGCAAGGGAGCCAAGTCTTGGCTCCTCTCTCACGGGTTGTATACCCCGCTTCCCACTCATTTATGTCCTTGGCTTTATATATCTATGGATTTTGTGTTAGGATTACCGAGGACTAGACGAGGTAGGGATAGCATTTTTGTTGTGGTTGATTGGTTTTCTAAGATGGCACACTTCATTCCTTGTTCAAAAAGTGAAGATGCATACAATCGGGTTATACACTTAAGTACGGGAATGACTCTCTTTGAGTGTGTATATGGAATCAACCCCCTTACCCCTTTGGATTTAACTCCTTTGCCAAGTGATCCTATGATTAGCTTAGATGGAAGCAAGAAGTCCGAAGCCATGAAGAAATTACAAGATAAAGTGAAGCAAAAGCTTAAGGAGAAAAATCAAGAGATTGCTAAGAGAAAAAATAAGGGGAGAAGAAAGCTTATTCTTGAACCGGGTAATTGGGTTTGGGTGCACCTTAGAAAAGACCGGTTTCCTTCACAAAGGAAAACCAAGTTGATGCCAAGGGGTGATGGTCCCTTTCAAGTACTTGAAAGAATCAATGATAATGCCTACAAAACTGACCTTCCTTTGGAATATCAAGTGTACAACACCTTCAACATATGTGACCTCTCTCCTATTGCCACGGTTGAGGATGAACATCCACCGAATTTGAGGAAAAATTTCCTTCAAGATGGAGAGGATGATACAAGTGCAACTATCTCAAGACCATTCACACGTTGCCAAGCTCAAGAGTTACAAAAACTCCAAGCCATGTTCATGCAAAAGGTCGTGTGTGAGTGTGTAATTAATTCATCTAAGGGATTTCATGTTTTGAAGTGTGAAAAGGGTCTTTGAATTGTAAGTTTATTACACTCCAAAAAAGTGTAGTAATACTTTTTTTATTACACTCTAAGGCCACCCAAGACCAAGGCTAGAATGGTCATTTTCCTTTCATTTTGTAGAGTATTATATATAGACAATAATAGGGCTATTTCTTGGACTTAGTTCATTATTGATTTTCACTACACAAGTCTTGTAATATTTTGAGAACTTCTCTCTCTTGTTCTTGAGAGTGAACCCAAAACTAGACAACAAAGTGTAGTAACACTTTTGTTGTTTTTTGGCTAGAAACTTGGGGTCTTGAGGTTCATGAGTTCCTCTAGATTCAAGTAAGAATTTGATGTAAATATCTTTTAGTCTTAGGGTTCTAATCTTCATGTTAGGGTTCTTAGATTCTAGGATATTTTGTGTCAAATTACTATCCATCATTTTGTAATCTTGTTGTTTGTGTGTTGATATAGTGAAGCCGTGTGGGGCTCTTTCGATTTACTATAGTTATTTCAATCTTGTGTTATTTATCTATCTTGTTGAATATTGACGTTGTTGGCATAAAAACCTAGAGAAGCCGAGTGGGGCCTTTGATTCTCTAGTGATGTTGTTCGTGTGTTAGCTTGAACCTCTTTATACACACTTAATCTTGTATCAAAACATATAGCCAACAAAAGAGAGAAGAGGGGAAGGGATAGCTATGGAGAAATGTGAATAACACATAAAAGAGAAAGGGACTAACATGTAACAATAAATCATGATATAAACAACAAAAAGGAAACAGAGAAAGTAATTAAGAAAAATAAAACAAACAAAGCAAAAGAATCCCACATAAAACACTAACTCGTAATGGTTAGAACCTAAGGTCCCCAACAGAGTCGTCATTCTGTTACACCCCATTTTTCTCGTAAAAAGCAGGATTCGACGTGACCACTCTTTTTTAGATTGTTTGAGGAAAATATGAAGTGTCTCCACCTAATAAATTAAGGTGCATTAGGGCACCGGTCTAGGCCAACTACGAACCTATTTTTGTTTTTTTGTCTTAGTTCACCCGAAATTCATGTAAGGGTTCAAATTACCTCGAAAGAAAGGTGTTAGGCACCTTTCGATGTCCACAAAGGTGGTTCCCGTCCAAATTCGTACTTTACGTGGGGATTCTATGTGATCAAATAAAGGTCTCTTATTTCTAAATTAATTGTTGACTAAGGGGTAAAGTAATTAATAAACAAACACATGTTATTTTATCATTTTTAATTATTAATTATCTAAATGATAAAAGTCAGTAAAACATGTAAATAAGACAAGCGAGGAGAGAGAAGTGATATTACAACAAAGGGGACTGCTTATGTAATAAACTAACTACCCCAAATGAATAAACATGAAAAGTAAATAAAAGAATAAATTCGAAAAAAAATAAAGGAAAGTTTTGGTTTCATTTGGATTAGAACCCCAACTTGTTTAATCCTTATCCGACCCTCTGGCCGAATTCTTAAATAAGTAACAATGTCAAATGTCGTGTAGTGTCTCTGGAGATCATCACTTCTGAATGACTATCTGTCCCACCCCACCTAGGCTGATTGTCAAATCTAAAGGTGTTATAAGAAAAGAATAAAACTAACGTCTTTAGAATACCTATCATCCCACTTATTGTCGAAGAGACATTGGACTTTGCTATTTTGGATTTGTGGTCTAGACAAAATAAAGCTATGTTTTTTTAAGACTCGAAGCGCGAAACATATAAGACGCCACGTAGCACATAATTGTCCCAAGTTAGCCTCTTGGTTATTAAAGAAGTTGATTAAGGTGAGTAACATACAAGACAAATAATTATTTATTTTAATTAAAACCTATAGGCATGTTATCTAAGTGTGGAACAGTTGTCTAATATGACGAAAAATAATTGTTGTTCATGTTGTAAAGTTATTAAAGTAAAAGCGTGTCAAGGGTAAATATATCTAAAAGTGATATCCATTAATTATGAAAAGACGTGTCATAAATTAATGAAATGTTGAAAATTAAGTCTAAGTTCTACTGAGGAAAATAATTAGCTTGATGGAGGCTATAATTCAACTGCTGAAAATTGTTTGTTATTTAACACTGATAGAAAATAAAAGAATGTTTACACTTGTTTTAATTACTGAAAATTCATTTTATATGTTCAAAATTAATCTTAATATACTGAAAGTTAATATCAATATGCTGAAAATTCAATTAACATGCTGAAATTGCATTTTTAATGCTGGAAAGTGAACTAACATGTGGAAAAATACATTGACATGCTTAATTTTAATGTTAAATAGTAGAAAATACGACATGCTTAAATCTAATGTTTAACATGCTAAAAAATGCTTAAATCTAGTGTTTAACATGCTAAAATTTAATGTGAATATACTGAAAATATATTAACATACCGAAATATAAAATTTATATTCCGGAGAGTGATTTAATGTGCTAGATATTACCTTTTATATGTGGAGATTTAGTTAATGAGTTAAGAAGTTGTTATTTGAATGTGAAAAATTAAAACATAATCATTGAGAATGTGAAAAAATGCTAAAAATGTTGTTTGTAATATGTCAAATTTTGTTAAACATACCAAGTTGTTATATTCAAACATAATTTTGATAATGTGAACTTAGTTAAACTCCTAAAATCATGATTTCTAAGTAATAAGCAATTTAATTAATGAATCCTAAATTATGTTTACCTAGGTAATTTACGTAGCACATAAAGCACGTAGTCCTAGATTGTGTAAGCCTAGGTGATTCATAGAGCACATAACACCCCGCCCCCTAAGCAGTCCCCATAATTCATTACTACATTATTACATCACTTAGCATTTGTACAATTGATTACATAGAAAGTGAATAGGATAAAACATAAGGAACTACAACTAACAACATTGTAATTTTTGGTGGCCCTTCATCTATGTAGGAGGCTCGATAATATCTGTAAGAGAAAGTCACATATCCCAAATGCACAACAAACAACATGTATATAGAATTTCAATCGAGAGATCATATGAAGGAACGATGAATTTACAAACATGTCACAGCAAACAACTTAATAGCATTTTGACAACAATCAAGATAAGCATTGAAGCATTTAAAATTATCGGATAATAATCGAATGCATCGTCAAAGAAAACTAACCGGTTCACAGCATAATAACAAAAGAAGATTGAACTTTCAAGAGTGGATAAGCAGTCGTATGAGCAAACAAGATCTAGCAATCCCAAAGTAGAAGCAGCAAGCAAAATTTAGCACTTAAGTGTAGTGTAGAACAGTGTAGAAGTCAAGGTAGGAGTGTATGATAAGAGGTGTCCCTTAAGATGGAGGGAAAGAGTTGTTTATACATGCATAGAATGGTGTATGATTAAATGAAAGGGAATATTTGATAAGTCAATCAAGTAGATTATTTTTCTTAAACAAATGATATAATCAATTAGGTAAAATTCTGCCCAAGAAAATAAAAAGAAAGTCAATATTTAGAAAAATAATTAATCAGCAACATATATATGTATTCCTTAAATAAATAAATCGAATAAATTAAGAAAAAAATGAGAGAAAAAATATTTAAGCATCAGTCAATTAGGAAGAAATTTTTTATCTAATTTACCTTAAATAGGATGTAAAAATTGTAATGAATGCAGCTAGCCATAAAAATATAAAAAGCAATTAATCATGTAATTAGACACCAAATCATGACAAAATCACATGGAGATAGAAATTGATAAAAATTAATCTTAACCAAAAAAATCTACCATACAGCACAAATCACAATATTCAAATTACCCACTAAAATTGAAATTTCAACTTAATTTGGGTCTTGCCTCATTGATGGCAGTAAAACTAAAGGGGGGAAATCGATATTTTTGACATTTGAACAATCAGGACTCAAACTAAAAAATTAGGATAAAACAAAATTCATATAAACACTGCATAAATTTAGGGATTTTAAAATATGTCAATTTAACAGTGCAAATAAACACAAAATTAAATGAATTGAGTAAAAAATATAATCAAATATCTATCTAATTATCTATCCCCAAGAAAAGGAGTAAAAAAATATAATAATAAATTAAACAAAGAAACAAACCTGGGATGGATTCTGTGAATCCGTCATGAACTTCACCGTCTTCGATAATATTTGATTGAAGAACGAAGTGGCGGTGAGTACGGTGTCGAGTTACTGGTGCATGGTGTTGCTTTCCATCGTTGGTGATGTTGGCCGAAGTGATTGGACTGGTTTTGGTCAGGAATGGGAGAAAGGGGCGTGATGGGGCGACATGCACGCCGACTGCATGGTTCTTGCACAACAGCGACGACCATGGGCTCGCCGGCATGGAGGGAGATGGAGCGGCACCGGTGGTAGCGAGGGCTGCTGGTGAGATGGATAGAAAGAGAGGGAGGCAACACCAGATTTTTCCAACCGTGGTGGCTGCCGGCTCGTAAATTCATTCACCATGTCCCCAATTTTCCACTCAATTCACCATGTCCCCAATTTTCCACTCGATTAACTACAAGCAAAAATAAATAAAAAATTAGTTTATTAAATGAATTTACGAGCACAATTTTGTGATTCTCTTGATTCTTTTCTCCTAAGATTTTCCATGATTTGAGGCCTTTCATAGCGTAATTCTCAAACTTTTGGATGATTTAATCCTCTAAGAAATGTGTTTGGATGCCTAGAAATATCGGACAACACTTCATCGTATTGAATTGATCTCCGAATGGAACTCCATTAATCAATTCTTTAAAGAGTTGTGTAGTCAATGTAGATGTTTTCTAATGCTTTCCCAATGACCAAAAAATGATATAATTCCTATTTTTAGTTATAGGGGGTAGGCAGTCCAAGTGTAAATAACCTCTTCTACCTCATTCTCATTGGTCCATCAAGTCCCCAAGCTTATCCTAAATGTTATGCGATAAGATTGCTTGTGATTGGCCAATAATATGTCATTTTGTACACTTGATGATGTTTATTGGCTCTTGAATTTGACTTGGCTTGTTACTTCATTTGAACGTTTGGTCTTATCTTGTTGGTCTTTAATTTGACTATGATGCCACATTACTTGACACGTGTCATGAATTTGGGCTTCAGAATGAACCTTGAATTGAGTTTAATAAACTTATTAACTTTGTAAAGCCCAAATTAATTTCAACCCATTCGAACATAAATTCAATTCAAATTTTGCATATTTGATCCCATAAATTTTATGTATCTACAATTATTATACATGTACAATGGCATATGATGTTTAATCTTCTGTCTGTTATAAATAAAAATATATAAAATTATTTCCTTGTATATTCTATATGATAAACAAAATACTTGTTAAATTTTAAATTCCAGATGTTTTTTTATCTCATTATTAAAAGAATTTGTAAATTACTAAACAAATTTATACTAGATATATGATACCAATAAAGAATTAAAATGTAAGGAACATATACTTTTAATATTAATGAAAAGTTTTAATATTTCTATTTTGATGTAACAATTATATACATGTAGGTTGTTTCGTAAATTCTAATCTCTTAGGGATAATATATCGCTTGAATTGACGAAGATTTTTGTTCAAACTTTCGGGAAAAGGGTATTCAATCCCTTCCCTTGAAGGTCGTTTAACAGTTTAATGGAATAATTTACTCTTCTATCTCACCCCAAGTAACAGTGGATTTAGACTCTTCATCAACACTTTCATATTGTTCTTGGTCTTCCACTTCGGTGACTTGTGCAATAATCTTTTCATGAGTTAGACATCAAACTCCATATATAATGAAGCAAAAAAATGAATATATTTATTAACTAATTTCTAACCAAAATAATAGCAGAACAAGAAGGTTCTAAGGATTTTCCTAAAGTTTTTTTTCTCTTTTTACCTTATAATTATGCGAATCTCTACCCCAAATTAAAATTCTTCATGATATTAAGGAAACTTTAGACATTAACATTACGTTATTCTAAAATAGAGAAAAGACATCAAAACACCCCTAAACTTGTCTGCCCAACTTATTTTAGCCCTTTAAATTTATGGATAATTATTTTCTCTCCTAAATAACTTTCAAGTGAATTGAATACAATTCTAATATTACAATATCGGTCTCATAGTAGAGTGTGCATTACACACATCTCATGGCATTGACACGTCAGACCACGTCATTACCACATCAATAACTACTTTAAAAAAGGGTGATTCATTAAACTGAATATTATTTGATAAAGTTAAAATGAAAAAAAATTACCCCGTGGGAGTTTTCTTAGTCGGAGCTTCCCCCAATCATCACTTCAAACCCCCTGCCCCCACCCACACACCTTGAAAAAAGAGTGCAGAATTAATGTCTTCACAGATTTTAACAAGATTCAAATTCAACTAATTTTTTCATTTCCGTATTTTCCTAGTCAAGTTCTTCATAACTTTCTTCGTTGGAGTTTTGTTCACTTTAGCAATTGCAAAACTTTTTCATCAGAGTTTTCTTCGATTTTGCTTAAGCAATCACCAACTTCTTCACTTTCTTTGCTAGTCTTCCTGCTACTGCTTAGGATTTCTTCGCTACGACTTTCTTAGGTGTCTATGAGGATGGTGGTTGGAAACGTTTGTGTTTGTTGATGGTAAAATTAGAGTGGAGGAAATGGATTAATGTTCAAGGGCGGATTTGGTTGTTGGTAATGTTGAGGGAGTTCGATTCAAGATAAAGAGGGTGTTTAATGGAGGAAAAATTTTCAATTCAGTGCCTTCATGGTTGTTTTATGGTGGTGTTAAATAGAGGAAAATAAAAATAATATGGAGGAGAGTGTTGGTGATGGAGAATACATTTTGCGGTTATTAACAGAGAAATTGATGGTTAAAAAAATGGATGTTGTTGTTCGTTAAGCAGAAGGTCAATGATATATGTATCGAAGAAGAAAAAGGGTATCGTAGGGTGTTGTTCTATTTCCTTAATTTTTTATTATATTTAAAATATAATATTAGTGGGACCATCGTCTTTATTTACAAAAAAAATACACGTTTTAAAAAAAAATTCCTTACTTTTTATGTCACGTCAGCATTAGATGGCGGTATTAATTTTACTTAAAAGTTGTTTAGGGGGGTAAAATTTTTTGTAAAAAGTTAAAGCGTTAAAGTAAGTTAAGTAGACAAGTTTAAGGATGTTTTGATGTTTTCTCTCTCTAAAATACAACGGTTGAAGAACTTAAAAAATTTACAATTTGCTTAATCTAATGATGATTACTAGATATATTTTAATATTTTATTTTATACTACTATCCACAATATATTTCTTATAAAATATTAATATTATATGATATTTGAGTATGCTGCTATAGAGAGTTAATTTTATAAAGAGTGCACCACTTTAATAAGTGGCATTACTATTATAGGTAGAATGTCGTTATAGAGAAGTAAAATATAATGTGAAAAATCAATTTCGGAAAAAAATCAAACCACTATAGTGAAATATTGTTATAATGAGGATCCGTTATGGAGAGATTTGATTGTATCCTTCCTTTTAATAATAAGTTTATGAATTCAAATTATCACAGGAGAAAAAAGGTGAAATTTTCTAAAAGGGGATAAGGAAAGTGACCTTTTTCGCTAATGAGATCATAAACTTTCAAATGTTATTTTTGTTGGAGTTTAATATAAGTGAGATTGAAAATTAAGGACAGTGCTATTTTAGGAACTTCCTCCCTCATTTATTTTGGAAAGAAAGATTATGTTTATATTTAGAGACACTTTTTCTAATTAACAAAGAGTTGAGAACAAAGTCTCCCTCATGTCATCGCGCGCGATCAATCGGCGTTGGCAAATAATTGATTGATAATTATTTTTTTAAAAAAAAATTATTATTTTCACTAATTAATTTTTCTTTCTATATTATTTCCACATAAAGAATTTTTTTTTTTCGGAATAACTTTCAGAAAATTTGAATAGGACTTGTTCTTTTCGAATATGCACCAATTTTATTCTGAACATGTGTTCCTTTAGAATAAAAGACTTATTTTGAAAATATTGTTTCTTTTTCGAACACGCACCAAATCTGTTCAAAAAGGTATTTTTCAAATCATTTCAACTCAGAATTTTGGCCATAAATAAAGAAATTTACTTTTATATTTAATTATCTAATTTCTGAAATCTTTTACATATTTTTGTACAAACAAAAATGAATCCTGTATTATTTGAGATTATCGTTCTACAACATATTTTTCTACAATATATATATATATATATATATATATATATATATATATATATATATATATATATATATATATTGAGATTTTCCTAACATAGTATACTATGCAAATATGTCATGCTCCTCAATTCATTACATTTGCATAACGGAAAAGGGACAAATATACCCCCGAACTATGATAAATGGTATGTATATACCCTCCGCCACACATTGGGTACAGATATACCCCTACGTTAATGAAATAGTACATATATGCCCCTCGCACTAATGGTAGGAGCATATATGTACCCAACGTATGACGGAGGTTATATACGTACCATTTATCATAGTTTGAGGATATATTGTTGACACGACCCGAACTAAGGCCTGGTCATGACGGGTATCTAGAGTCCAACAAGGATCGGAGACCACCCCCGACACCCAAACCATAGACCACCTCACACCCATGTTGGATGAATTTCGAACATATAACAAGATAAGAGAACTTGAAATTAAAGATGTTATTATATGTGTATAACCAAACCAACCAACAACTAAACCATCCCAAGTCCACAATAGTCCAACAAAGCCTCTACCAAGTCGAATATTAATAAATTGTTGAGACATGCCCCAAACTATAGACAAAAACAGTATCCAATAGTCTATAACTCAAAAGAAAAACATAATCCTGAAATGGAGCCTTCCGAAGCATGGAAGCTCACAACTTCAAGTCGAGTCTCGATTAATCCATAATCACTGAGCAGGAGAAATGGAAGTATGGCCAAATCTTGGATCACGTGGGGATACAATGTCTGGAGATGATTAGTAGGGTAAATGCTAGTATGTAACTCAGGAATAAAGATAAAATAATGCTGTCAATTCAAACCAAGTCATCCCATGCATATAACTATATGCAAATATATATATTTCTTGCCGAGAAAGGGAATAAGGTTTAGATTACACTTTTAAACCTTAACCTGGATTGTGTAGCTCAACCATAATATAATAGTACCACTGGCTATATGGGACCCAACTCTCACCCCTGGTCAGGTCCCAGTGCGTGTAGCCGCACGAACTAGAGAATAATTTCATATGTATGCACACGGGGAGCTAGAACCTCCCAACATATACTAAGGTGACTTAAGAACCAAATCATGTAATGATTTATGGGGGACTCGAACCTCCATAATCATGAAATAATAATAATAAGTGGGACTCGAACCTCCATGGTCACTTTGACCCCATGGCGGTAAATGCGGTTTGCAGTGTCGGTCACCCGGACCTCCACCTTCACAACTCAGCTACACAACCCTTATTAGATACCACTTAAACATTTATCAAACAATCCCAATCATGAACCACATTTCACATTAAGGCATACATTGTTGGTATCGTCATACCAACTGCACTTGCAAGGTAATAACAACATGCCAAAATAATTTTCTATTTACTTGAGGAAAATAACTCCCTTTGTTCATTAATACAAGGTGGGGCAAACCGACTCCCTTTTTTCATTAAATCATACCTTTGTGTTTCAAATACCTCTTTATATCATGCAATAGTTCAAGACTAGTTCAATTTTACAAATTCCCACCTTTCTCATAACTCAAAACCAATTTCACACTATGGGGTTGGGGTCATAGCCACTTCAAAAGACACAAGTTTGGGAAAATTACAATTCCCTAGTTCATTTACCATACCCATGCACCCACAAGTTCAAAACCATATTTAAAACATAAATAATCATGGAAAATATTATTCAACAATAAGCATTAAAAATCCATAACCCTTGTTTTCAAAACCAAAATTATTCCATGTGAACAATACTTTAATACATATGTTTTTTAACAAATTAACAATGAGGAAAGAGTCACATGCCTGAATAGTAACATGTACGAAGAGAAATCACCCTTGAAAGCCTAATTGACCAATCTCTTGAAAACCTTAAGTGTTCTTGACCTTGAGGAATTTGAGAGTGTTGAGAAGTTACTTTGATGTGTTTCTAAGTGCTAATGACACCTTAATGAGGTTATACGACGTAGGTTTCAAGTTGGGTAAGAGGGTAATTATTTAGAATGCCCTTAACTTAAAAGCTTAAAAAGGATTTTCTTTGACTCCGAGTCAACCTTTGACTCGTAGCTACTCCTTACAACTCGTCACCACGAGTCATAACCAAGGAAGTACCACCAAGGTACCCTACACTGTTATACTTACGATTTAATGGCACCACACGTAATGGGACCCTATGACTCATAGGGTCCAGAAGTAGTCAACACAAAACCCAAATTGGGACTTACACTGGACACCTTACGATTACACCTAACGACTCATGATATATCCTTGCGGCTCTTAGTGAGCCACTCGTACTCAGAGCAGAATCAAGCCGTAAACTTACTGATTTGGTTACGACTCATCCCAATGACTCGTCAGGATACCCTACAACTCATAGTGTGAGTCGTTTCCCGGGAAGTGAGCTCAAAGCTTAAGAAATTTCCAAGGGCCAAAAATCTGAGGTGTTTCAATTCTCTCCCACTTGGATCATTTATCCTCAAATGACGAGACAAGGTGTTTATTAACATAAATTGACTCTACATACCTCAACTCTTACCTTTAACAAAGATAGAAAACAAAGATGCTAAGGAATACTCGTACCTTAAGCACGATTTTTTGGAACAGGAAACAAGAATGGATACTTGGACTTTATGTCTGCTTCGACTTCTCAAGTAGCCTCTTCAACCTTATGGTTCCTCTATAGAACCTTTACCGAAGCTATGTCCTTTGTTCATAGCCGACGAACTTGCCAATTTAAAATTTTCATTGGGATTTCCTTATAATATAAGGAATTTTAAATACCCACCTCCTCCAAAGGAACAACCATCGAAGGATCACCCACGCACTTCCTCAACATCAAAACATGAAACATCAGATGAATGGATCTCAAACTAGGAGTCAAATCTAACTCATATGCAACACTACCAACCCTCTTCAAGACCAAGTACTGGCCGCCATACCAGGCACTGAGCTTTCCCTTCTTCCCATACCGCATTACTCCCTTCATGGGAGATGCCTTCAAGAACACCCAATTGCCAACCTCAAACTCTAACTTCCTATGCCTCACATATGCATAGGAATTTTGGCAATTTGGGCAGTCTTAAGTCTATCTCGAATCACGTTCACCTTCTTCATGGTTTGGTGAACCAAATCAAGGCCAAACATCTCTGCCTCACCAACCTCGAACCACCCAATAAAAGATCTACACCTCCTACCATACAATGTCTCAAATGGAGTCATCCCAATACTAAAGTGGTAGCTATTATTATACGCAAATTCTATAAGAGGCAAATGATCAACTCAACTACCACCATAGTCAATCACATAAGCTCGAAGCATATCTTCCAATGTCTGAATTTTTCTTTCTGCTTGCCCATGCGACTGCGGGTGGAAAGTAGTACTAAGGATCACCTTAGTTCCTAAAACTCTCTAAAATAAATGCCAAAAGTATGATAAGAACTGAGTACCACGATTTGACATGATTGAAACAGGCGCCCCATACAACTTCACAATCTCTTGGAGGAACAACTTTGCATAATCCTCTGTTGAATAATTGATCCTCACTAGCAAGAAGTGAGCAGACTTAATCATCCTATCCATGATAACCCAAATTGAATCAAACTAATTTAGAGACCGAGGAAGACCGGTAACAAAATCCATATTAATCATTTTCCATTTCCACACAAGCAACTCAATTTCTTGATATAACCCTCCAGGCACTTGTTGACACACCATGTATTTAGCCATAAAATTAGCCACATCTTGCTTCATATTGTTCCACCAATAAATCTTCTTAAGATAATGATACATCTTCGTCGAACCAGTATGAATGGCATAATGCAACTCATGAGTCTCAGCCAAGATCCTCTCTCCCAACCCATCTACATTGGGAACACATAATCTACCTTGGTATCTCAAGATACCATCTCCACCAATCTCAAAAGATACAACCTTTTATTGTCCCACATCTCTCTTAATCTTCATTAAGACAGGATCTAATACCCGTTTCTCCTTTATTTCAGCAACAAGGGATGACTTCGCCACCTCTTGCACAAACACACCACCATCCTCAGAGTCCAAGAGATGGATTCCAAAGTTAGACAAATGGTGAATATATTTCACAACTCTCGCTTATCCTCATCTACATGAGATAGACTCCTCATGGATAACCTGCGAAGATCATCAGCAACCACATTAGCTTTACTTAGGTGGTAGTGGAGACTCATGTTGTAGTCTTTTAGCAACTCAAGCCACCTCTTTTGCTTGAGATTCAACTCCTTCTGAGTGAACACATATTTCAAACTCTTCTGATTAGAAAAGATATCTACATGGACTCCATACAAATAGTGACGCCAAATCTTTGATGTGAACACCATAACTAACAACTCCAAGTCATGAGTCAAATAATTTCTGTCATGAACTTTCAACTGCCTAGAAGCATAGGCCACCACCCAACCATGATGCATCAATACACAACCAAGTCCCACCCTGAATACATCGTAATAAACCACAAATCCATCATTACCTTCAAGGAAGGTCAAAAGTGAAGTTGAAGTCAACTTATCTTTCAGCTTCTCAAAACTACCCTCACAAACATCAGACCACAAGAACTTCACCTTCTTCTGGGTTTAAGAGGGGTGGCTATAGTCGAGAAACTCTCCACAAATCTCCTATAGTAACCGCTAAAACCAAGAAGCTCCGAATATCGATTGGAGTCATAGGCCTAGGACACTTCTTAACCATTGCAACCTTCTGTGGATCCTCCATGATTCCTTCACTAGAAATGACATGACCCAAAAAAGTAACAATTTTCAACTAGAACTCGCACTTCAAAAACTTAGCATACAAATGCTGATATTTCAAGGTCTGCAAAAATATACAGAGATGGTTGGCGTGATTGCCTCACTCCTAGAGTACACTAGAATATCATCAATAAACACTATGATGAACAAATCTAAGAATTGATGGAACACCCAATTCATGAGATCCATAAATACCGCTGGGGCATTTCTCAGACTAAAAGACATAACTAGGAACTCACAGTAACCATACCTGGTTTAAAAAGCAGTCTTAGGGATATCCACCTCCCTAATATTTAGCTGATGATAACCTGACCGAAGATCAATTTTAAAGAAACATCTAGCACCCTGAAACTAGTCAAACAAATCATGATTCGAGGAAGAGGGTACTTATTTTTCACTGTAACCTTATTCAACTGACTATAATCGATGCACATTCGAAGGGAAGCATCCTTCTTACACACAAAAAAATAAGAGCACTCCATAGAGATACAGTAGGACGGATAAAATCCTTGTCAAGGAGGACTTTCAACTGCTCCTGAAGCTCCTTCAACTCATCAAAAGCCATTTTATAAGGAGGGATAGAGATAGGATGAGTGTCTAAAATAAGGTCAATCCCAAAATCAATCTTCTTATCGGGAGGGATACCAGGAAGACCGTCAGAAAAAACCTCAGGAAATTTATTAACCACGGGAATAGATTGTAAAGAAGGACCCTCCTAGTTAAAATCCTTAACACGGACCAAATGATAAATGCATTCCTTGTAAATCAACTTCCGGGATCTAAGATGCAATATTAATCTTCACTTAGGCACTAGTGAACCCCCTTCCCACTCAATAACGGGCTTATTAGGGAATTTAAACATGACCTTAAGGGTTCGATAATCTATGAAGGCATAGTACAACTACAACCAGTCCATCCCCAATATGACATCAGAATTAACTATTCTAACGCTATCAGACCTACCAGAGTTTCTCTGCCACCAAAAGAAACCACACAACCCCTATAAACTCCTCTAGCAATCACAGAGTCACCCACTAGGGTAGAAATAAAAAAGGGATCAGGGATACACTCAGGACCAAAACCAAAATATACGACCACAAATGGGGTCACATAAGAAAGAGTAGACTCTGGATCAAGCAAGCAATACACATCACATGAAAAGAGTCGTAACATACCAATGATGACATCGAGAGATTCCTTCGAGTCCTGCAGGTAGAAAAAGCATAGAAGCAATTTTGGCCAGTATCAGTACCAGAAGCAGAAGCAGCATCCTTCAGTGCAGGAGCTGATGAAGTGGCAACATGAATATTATAATATTATTTTCTCCAAAAGCAACCTTAGAAGGACAATCCCTCTATAAGTGAACAATGTACCACATCTAAAGTACATGTTCCTCTCTTATTCATAAAAACCACGGTGCACCTGCCTGTAGAATTTATAAGAAGGATATGATGGAGTCGAGTGAGCCCCACCAACTTGAGATTGGGTACCCCATGCCCTAAACCCACTATTATGCTGAGAACGACGATCACCTGATGACTTCGAATAAAGAGCACTAGTCGTAGAGTAGGAACTAGAACTCCCCCACTTCTTCTTAGACCACTTTCCACCATCCCTATCACTCTACTGCTGACCTCCACCCTGATCAGAAAATCTAAACTTCTTACTCTATCTTTTCCCTATCTTCACCTACTTCTTTTTCTCTTCCTCAACCTGTTGTATATACATATCCAATCTGGAGATGTCCATATCCTTATTCAACAGGACAACCTTACATTCTAGAATTAAATCATGGGACAACTAAGAAAAACATTTCTTCATTCTATCCCTCAAGCTAGACACCGACTCCAAAGCATACCAAGTTATCTGATGAAACTTCAAGGTATACTCCTTGACTAATATCTTGCCTTAATTTAGGTTTACAAACTCTTTTGCCTTCACCTCCCTCAACTCCTAAGGAAAGAAGTGGTCCAGAAAAGCATTAGAGAAATTATCTCATAGTGCAGATTCGGCGTCATCTCCCCTAGACTGCTCTCATTCTTTATACCATTGGTATGCTACATCCTTTAGTTGATAAGCAACGAATTCCACACCCTTAATATCTGAAGCTTGCATAACCCAAAAGATCTTCTCTATATCATTTATAAAACCTTGAGGATGCTCTTCAACCTTAAGACCAATAAAAGTTGAAGGACACAACCTCATAAACTAGCCAACCCTTGCGATCTCAGAAGATAGAGTGACAAAAGCAACACGCTCAGAATAAAAAGCTACCAATTAAGACAACATATGAATAGGCTAACAAAATTCCTCATTCGACACATCAGTCTGAGGAGCTCAAAGAGGACAAAAGGGAACCGGTGAAACTTAAGAAGGGCAATCAGGAACTGGACCCCTAGACTGGGTCTGTTCCCAATAAGTAGGGTATATCCTAACAAAATTCTTCTTAAGTGGGACAAAGGAGTTTACATGAGCTTCAGATCATCTGGGAGGCATGATCTGCAAAGCAAAAAAATGAGAATTAGAGGAGATTTTGAGACCTTAGACTCTACATCCCAAAATAAGACAACAAAAAAGAAATATTCCTAAATGCCTTGTAGTTTCTCCCTTATAAGTGTGGCATGCTACATACCCATAGAAGAGACTCTACTCGACATGGCTTTGTGGATACGTAACTGACCATGAACCTAAGATCTGATACCAACTAACACGACCCGAACTAGGACCTAGTCATGACGGGTGTCTCAAGTAAAACAAGGACTAAAGACCACCCCCAACAGCCAAACTGTAGACCACCCCACACACATTTTGGATGAATTTTGAACATATAACAAGATAAGAAAACTTAAAATTAAAGATGTTATGATATGTGTTACCAAACCAACCAACATCCAAACCATACTAAGTCCACAGTAGTCTAACAAAGCCTCTATCAAATCGAATATCAAAAATGTGTCAGGACATGCCCACGACTATAGCCAAAAATAGTATCCAATAAAGAAAAACATAACCCTGAAATGGATCCTTCTAAAGTATGAAACCTCACCACTTGAAGTCAACTCTCGATTAATCCACAATCACTGAGCAGGAGAAGTAGAAGCATGGCCAAATCCTACATTGCGTGGGGATATAGTGTCCAAAGACAGTTAGTGGGGTAAATACTAGCATGTAACTCAGGGATAAAGATAAAATAATGTCGTCAATTCAAACCAAGTCATCAATTCAAACATAACCATATGCAAATATATATATATATATAAATTTTATGTCGGGATAAGGAACAAGGTTTAACATGCACTTTTAAACCTTAACCTGGATTGTGTAGCTCAATTATCATATAATAGTACCCACAGGCTATATGGACCCTAACTCTCACCCTCTGTCAGGACCAAGTGAGTGTAGTTGCACGAACTAGAGAATAATCTCATATATATGCACATGAGGGACTCAAACTTCCCAACAAAACATATACTAAGGTGATTTAAGCACATGATCAAGTAATAATTTATGGGGGACTTAAACCTCCCTAATCATGAAATAATAATAGTGAGGGGATTCAAACCTCCTGGTCACTTTGACCCCCGCATCGGCAAATGCGGTTTCCAATGTCGGTCAGCTGGATCTTCACTTTCACAACTCAGCTACACAACTCTTATTCGAGCCCAGTTAAAATATTTATCACACAATTCCAATCATAAACCATATTTCACATTAAGACATACATTGTTGGTATCATCATACAACCTATACTTGCAAGGTAATGACAACATGCCAAAAATAATTTTCTATTTACTTGAGAAAACAACTCCTTCTGTTCATTAATACAAGACGGGAGACACCAACTCTCTTTGTTCATTAAATTATACCATTCTATTTCAAATACCTCTTTATATTATGCAATAGTTCAAGACTAGTTCAGTTTTACAAATTCTCACCTTTCTCATAACTCAAAACTAATTTCATACTATGGGGCTGGTGTCATAACCACTTCAAAAGCCACAAGTTTGGGAAAATCACAATTCCCTAGTTCATTCACCATACCCATGCACCCATAAGTTCAAAACCATATTTAAAGCATGAATAATCATAATTAATTCATGAAAAAACATTTTTCAACAATAAGCATTCAAAACACACAACCCTTGTTTTCAAAACCAAAATAATTTCATGTGAACAACACTTTAATACATACAATTTTTAAAAAATTAACAATGAGGTAAGAGTCACATGCCTAAAATAGTAAGATGTACGGAGATAAATCACCCTTGAAATCCCTAATTGACCAACCTCTTGAAAACCCTAAGTGTTCTTGACTTTGAGGAATTTGATATTGTTGAGAAGTTACTTTGATGTGTTTCTAAGTGATAATGACACCCTAATGAGGTTACAAGATATGGGTTTAAATTTGGTTAAGAGGGGAAATATCTATAATGCTCTTAACTTAAAAGCTAAAAAAGAGTCGTCGTTGCTACTCCTTACGACTCATCACCATGAGTCTTAACCAAGGTAGTACCACCAAGGAACCCTACACTTTTATTCTTACGACTCAATGGCACCACTCGTAATGGGACCCTACGATTCGTAGGGTCCAATCGTAGTCGACATAGAACCCAAATTGGGACTTACACTAGACACCTCATGATTACACCTAACGACTCCTGGCATATCCCTACAGCTCTTAGTGAGCTACTCGTAATCAGAGTAGAATCAAGACACAAACTTACTAATTTGGTTATGACTCATCCTAGTGACTCGTCAAGACACCCTACGACTCATAGGGTGAGTCGTTACCACGACAGTGAGCTCAAAACTCAAGAAATTTCCAAGGGCAAAAAATTTGGGGTGTTTCAAATGTACTTCTTTTTTTAAATATTTTTATCTAAAATAATTAACCCAAACCCACTATCCAACCCAATAAACCCACCAAACTCTATTTTAAACCAACTCAACTTTACCTCTATTTTTTTTCAAAAATCGATACTTCCTCCATTCTTCTTTTATACGTGAACCCAAATCAAATTGAGATTATTGGTTATTGCTGGTTATTGGTGTTTACTGTTTAGAGGGAGTGGATATTTGGTCAGAGCTAAGGGTGCGGAGATGGTTTGCCGGTAGGGGTGTTTCCGATTCTATGAAGACAGTGGCTATGTGGTGATGAAATATCACTGGAAATTGAAATGTGGGGAGTTTAATTTATTTTGTTTTATTTTTAGGTGTTATGGGATAATGATTCTTTTTTGAAATTGGTAAAGTGGGTGTTATTGTATTGTGTGTGTATATCATTATAGGGGTCGAAAAAATGCATTTGCTAGATAAACGTCTCTTAGTTTTAATTAGGATCGTGTTGGGTAGTGGGTTTATTGGGTCGATTAGTGGTTTTGGATTAATTATATGAGATTAATAAATTAAAATAAAAAAGGACAAATATACCCCTAAACTATGATAAATGGTACGTATATACCCTCTGTCATACTTTGGGTACACATATACCCCTACCATTAGTTTGAGGGACATATACATACCATTTCATTAATGGTAGGGGTATATGTAAACCCAAAGTATGACGGAGGATATATATATATATCATTTATCATAGTTTGGAGGTATACTTGTCCCTTTCCCATTTTCATAATATTCACCAAAACTTAAATATCGAAGGGTGTTTATATATTTTTGGTGTGTATAAGTTCATAAAGTTGGTTACTTTTTCTGACACTTTTTTATTGTCTTTAATTTGTTTTCTTTAATGCATTTCAAAGGCGTAACAATGGTTGCTGGACAGAGTTGTATTGGTATCGTTCCAATTCATACCAGCATCAATTTTGTTCTGTATCGGTCCAAAATGATCCAAAACAAAATGACTTAACTAGAATTTGGACACTGATACAAGCATAAAATGCACAAGGATTGCAAGGTCTTGTCAAAGGTTTAAGCTTCGGATTATCAAAGGATCAAGCCTTGAATTTGCAAGTTCTTGAAAACCTCTTGGAACCATTACAAAGCCTTGTCCAAATTGAAGAGAGAAGAAGGGATTTCTACATCACATAGGCACCTCAACTAAGGGCATTGTGGTCTTTTAAGACCTCTCTTTTACACTCCAAAGGAGCATCCTTCATTAAGGATATTTTAGTTATTATTATGTAATAGTATAAATAGACCTTTTAGCTTCTATTTTTCATTAGATTAAATGAATTATTGAGTGATACTCTCATATTGTAGTTGTAGGTCTTGGAAAAGACATTGAAATTAGGGTTATCTTGAGTGTGGATTCATTTGAGTTGACATTTTGGCAAAAAAGGTAGGTGCTTGAGGAGTTGATCCGTTTGTGTCCACCTAAGAGTGTGGTGTTATTCTCTATTGGTGTTATGTGTCTTGGTGTTTGATACACACCTTGGTGCTATTCATTGGTGTAGGTGTATGTCTCACTATCTATCCTTTTACTTTAATGCAATTTTTTCTTCCTTTTGTGTTGAATCCGATTGTGTTTGTGTGTTCTACTTCATCTCCCTTTCTTCTAGTTGATGATTTTTAGGTTCTTAGTCTTAATTTTGGTTTTAGTAGTTTGTTTCCTTATCATTTGGTATCAAGAGCCATGTTTTGGAGTTGTTCCCACAACTCTAAGCCTTGGATCTAAGAAAATCTTCACAAACAAAGAGTCTAGAGTCAAAAAATACAAAAAAATGTTGAGTTTTGTGTTTGTGTGGTAGATCAGAATTTAAAAAGTTAGATCTACAAAATTTTGTGTTGTTTTGTTGGTTTCAAGTGCTAGATCCTTGTTCTCTAGCACCTAAGGAGTCTAGATCTAAGTTTGGAACAAGATTTGGTTATTTTTTAGCTAGATCCACCATTGTTGAGGTGTGTTTGAAGCTTTTGAGGTAGGATCTCATTTTTGATCATCTTGTTTGTGGCGATTTGTGCTTGATTTGTTGTTGGTTGAACTTGCCTTGGCAAAGAAAACCTAGATCTAAAAGAAAAATTGAATTTTGGGTTCATTTGCCTAGTGGTCAAACCTTGGTCAACTCTTGAATATTATCTTGTTCATCCATCATCTTCAAATCTTGTTGAAGAAGAATATTCAAGTAGCTTGTTTGATCCAAAAAGGTGGAAGAAAGAGAGTTTACTAAGTGTTTGTACAAGAATATTCCCTAGCATAGCCTATTTCATCCAAAAGAAGGAGGGAACAAAGGGCATAATCAAGTACAAAGCAAGTAAAAATTAAAAGTACAAGGGTAAAACCACTTCCATTCCAAATTCAATTTGAAGTTTGAAAAGGCTTCAAACTTGCATCCCCCCCCCCAAAAAAAAATCGAATTCTCTTATTTCCCTAAGTGTTTTTTGGGTGAGAAAAAAAATCTAAGAATTGAAATTTTTTGAAAAAGTGATGTCCAACCATAAGCTGCCACATTATCACTTTTATGAACAACCAAATTGAGTTCTAAATTAGATTTTTAAGTTTTAATTTATTATTTCTAGTTTCTTTTGTGTTGATTCTACCACTAATTAGCAAACTAGTAACTACCTACTAGGTTGATAATTAGTTTAGAGTCCTTTTGTTTCGTGTCATCATTCTTTGTGTGCTTTGTTCGTTTTGTAATTCGTAGTATCTTATTGGTTCAAGTCAGAAAGCAATTTTTCTTTGAGTCGTCTCAAACAAAAATCGATTCCAGGCCAAAGTAGAATCATCCCTCACTCACTTGCCAAGTACATGCCAAAGTATCAACACTTGTGAGACCAAGTGTGAGGTAAAAATTAAGTGTGAAGAGTGGTGAGGCTTTCTTTTGAACTAACTTATTTGCTCATTTTGTAGGTTATCCTTTTCTGTTTTTTGCTTCTTGTTAGGTACAATTGTCATGGAACCCAAAGTTTCAAACTCCTAAACTTTAGATAATAATATTCTTGGAACAATCATAGATGGAATCGAGGCTCTTAACCGAAAGGTGGACATAGTGCAAATCGAAATGACATCAATGAAAGAAGATTTGGGATCAATGAAGGGTGATGTGATTAGAATGAAAGCGGGTGCTGATAGATTATGTACATCAAAGCCTCCACAAAATTCAAACCACCAAGTCCCAAATCAACTTAATTAAAGACCCCACACTCCACAAAATCCCATACCACAAATCCAAATCTATCACCAACTAAATCCAATGACTCCTCTCCAAGATCCACTAAACTGAAATCACCTCATCCAACTAAGAGAAGAGATGGTGATAGAATTCGAGGGTGATAAGGTCGGTTCTTAAGATGGAGAGAACTTTGATGGTAAGGTACAAGTAAAATGTGAAGAAAAGAGGGGAAAAAAAAGGGAATCCATGGGTTGTGAAGTTTGAAGGGGAAAAAATGCTTGATTGTGGATCTTATCCTCAAAGAACCCTTGTTACTCACCAACACAAGTGCTAGTATTTTGCCTAGATTAGTTCTTCTTATGTGCAGGAACAAGGTGATATATTCCCCAAGGAGAATCTAAAAGAAATCCCTCCCAAACTTATTGGTATTCTAATTGCATTTTTGGTCGAGAATTCAAAGCAAATGGGCTGCCTTAGTACAAACCGAGGATTCTACACTCCCTTGAGTTTAAAATATTGTGATATGATTTTGGGTACATCTAGTGTAGAAGTACATGCTTCCTTATTTGATTATACTTTGGGTGTGTACAATGATCAATGTTCTCCTTAGAATAGCTCACTACTTGAATAGTTGAATGATATGATTGAAATCCCTTAAGTTAGTGTTGATGTTTATAATGTTGATCATAAAATTGGATATGGTCCTTTGAACGTGTGTGATGAAAGTCATGATATTAGTCTTGTTTATAGTGACCATGTGTATGTCAAATTTGTGAGAAATTCCTTGGGTTATTGTGGGTTTGATTCTCTAGTAAAAGGAATGGCTAACCTCGGCTTAGATCCTTGTCTATTTCTTCTATTTGATCCCGGTATACTATTGGGGTGGGGAAGGTTCTGTTTTGGATTGCATTCTTTTTTCCTTTATGTCTCTCTTAACCATCCTTTATGTCTCTCTTAACCATGTCCTTTGTGATGCTTGTAGTAAGTATTTCATAATCATACCAAAGGATTATTGGTTGTATTTCAAATATGTACCCCTTTGGAGCGTTCCTTTGAACTTGTGTGTTGAAAACCATGATATTAACCTTGTTCATTGTGACCTTGTATATGACATAGTTGGGTGTAATGTCTTGAATGATTATTAGTTGGATCCTTTAGTAAAAAGGATGATTAGTCTCGGCTTATGCCCTTGGCTTCTTCATCCATTTGATCCCGGTGCACTAGTGGGGTGGGAAAGGAATTGTCTCGGTTTGTTCTCATTCCAACTTGATGTTTGTCTTATCTTTATCCTTTGTGATGCTCATACTAAATGTTTCATTATCAAAACAAAGGATTGCTGGTTGTATATCAAAAGTGTACCCCGTTGGCGTGCTTATATCAATTGATACATTAATCCTAACCCTTCTATCATGAGGATTGTGTGCTTATTTTCCTTTCTCTTTGTTTTTGCAAGATTTGAGTTTGAGGACAAATTCCTTTCAATATGGAGAGAATGATACAAGTATAAAAATGCACAAGGATTGTAAGGTCTTGTCAAAGGTTCAAGCTCCGGATTGTCAAAGGATCAAGCCTTGGATTTGCAAGTGTTGGAAGACCTTTTGGAACCATTACAAAGCCTTGTACAAATTGAAGAGAGAAGGAGGTATTTCTACATTACATAGGCGCCTTATCTAAGGGCATTGTGGTCTTTTAAGACCTCCCTTTTACACTCCAAAGGAGTACCCTTCATTAAGGGTATTTTAGTCATTGTTATGTAATAGTATAAATAGACCTTTTAGCTTCTATTTTTCATTAGCTTGAATGAATTATTGAGTGATACTCTCATATTGTAGTTGTAGGTCTTGGAAAATACATTGAAATTAGGGTTAGCTTGAGTGTGGATTCACGTGAGTTGACATTTTGGAAAGAAAGGTGGGTGCTTGAGGAGTTGATCCGTTTGTGTCCACCTAAGAGTGTGGTTTTATCCTCCATTGGTGTTGTGTGTTTTGGTGTTTGATACACAACTTGATGCTATTCATTGGTGTAGGTGTATGTATCATGGTCTATCTTTTTACTTTAATGCAATTTTTCTCTTCCTTTTGTGTTGAATCCGATTGTGTTTGTGTGTTCTACTTTATCTCCCTTTCTTCTAGTTACTGATTTTAGGTTCTTATTCTTAATTTTGATTTTATTAGTTTGTTTACTTATCATACACAGATCGAGACAAAATTGTATTTTCATCTTGATATACTAGTACTGATTATGAATGTTTTATAAATTGAACCATAAATAAATTAATAAAAAGGTATAGCAATCGTTCCTTCTCGACACGAATTTTTATAAAGCTCTTAACTCTCGGCGATGTTGTATTTTCAATTGGTCTTGGTTCTTTTATTTTAAAAAGTCATGGAAATGCTCTACCTAGTTCCTTTTTACTTGTTCATAGAATGTGGATGCCTCTCTTTCGAAACACAAACTTTCAACTGATTTCATAAATGTCTAGAGAACTGACTTTACAATGAGTTTCCTGAAGCGGTTACACTTCACACTAACATTTAACCCATAGATACATTATTTTATCATATTATTTCAAACTTAAAAATCACCAATAAATCTTGACGTTTTATCCTTATTCTTGAATATCCTCTTATAACAAAAATGAATTGAATTTAGCAATAATGTCGAGTCGCGCGTCATTCATTCCTATCTACTAATCATAAGTGCAAAGAATTTGCCTCTCTCTATTCTTTTTGAAGCAACTAATGCCTAAATACAAAATTTTATAAATTATTACTATAATGAGAAAATGGTCTATTACACCCCAGCCTTTACCCAAAATTTAAACTACATACTTAACCTTCACAGGAGACCCAATTACCTTCCTGAACTATTTTTTTCTATATTTAGTGCCTCCCCCCCAAGTGCTGACCTGTCAACATAAACCAAATAATAATAAGTATGTGTTTACACGCGTTGGGTCCACTCCGATTTTTTCTTTTCCCTTCTAAACAAATAGGGCCTTTTTTCTCTATAAAAAAAGTTTTAGAACCTTTTCATCTTCCTCTCTCCTTTCTCTTCGCAATTTTCTCACTGATAAAGACTTGTCGATTTTAAACCAAATAAACTGACTGCTGCTTTAATTTAGTAAAGGTGAGTTCTTTGTGTCAAAAATTAGGATTGTGCAGGTGTTAATTAGGATTTACTATTAATTTCAAAAATTAAGAAGTTAGTTGTGTGAAATTAAGTTGTATGACTGATGATTATTTTATGTAAGTGTTCAATTAATGTCATATTATGTTCATAATTGCATCTACTTATGTTTTATTGATTGTTTAAGTCGGGTGATTCAAAATTAGGGCTTTTATAGGGTTTACTGTTAATCTCAAAAATTAAGAAATTAATTGTGTGTAATAGCATGTGCGTCTTACTATTGTGTTGTGTGGGTGTTCAATCTATATCTTATTACAATTATTATGTTGAAATCAGACTTTTTCTTTGTCGTATAAGTCGCATGATGTTGCATTTATGTGCGTCTTAGTATTAGGTTGTTTCATTGTTCAAAGAGTGCCATATTACATTAGAAAATTTATATTATGTGTTTTTCCTTCATTGTTTAAGCCTGATAATGTTGAATTAAACGCAGGTAATGCTTGATTTCGTATAATGTTGCTTGATTTTTGATAATGTCTAGTCTAGTAAGTCTTATTTTGTTATCTTGATTGCATTCAGGTAGACATGAATGGGTTTACTTTGATTATTCTAAGATGGTACCATGATGGGGTGTTAGATTTAAGTAGTAGGGAATCAATATATAATGGTGGAAAAGCTACTGAATTTTTAAATGTTGATGTAGATAAGATGTCCTATTTTAATTTGAGAGGCTATATTAGAAAATTGAGATATAGAACAAGCTGCACCTTTAGCATTAAACCACCTAACAGTGGCATTATGGTAGATGTTAATAATGATATGGATATATATAGACATAATGTATTCCTTGGAAGATGGGGATAAGGTGGAGGCATTTGTTAACCATTTGGTTGATGAGCCAATTGTGGGCTCTATATTATTAGAAAATGCTAGTTATGGGGATATAAGAGAATCTGGTGCAACTTTTAATATTGTTCCTAACTTTAGGGTAGGTGAGGTGAAACACCCTGGGTTTTGGTCCTTAGAAATTTTCCTAGGTTTTTGGCTTTTAGACATCATACGAGTTAGGTACTAGTCACATGGTAGGGTACGGGTAGTATGGTCCAGTCATATGTTTTCCAGTGTTGGGTGGTGTTGGATGGTTGAGTTTCTAGAATGGGTACAACTTAGGTGGGTATGAGTCATACAGTGGGTGATGGGTCGTATGGTTGGGTTTTCCTTCACTTAATATGAAACATAGTAAAGTAACTTGGAACTTAGTATAAGTGGCTCACCATGGGTTGTGAGATGGGGTACGAGTCTTATTGTCCAACTCGTATGTTGGACAGTGTCAACCCTTCTTAGTTCTGTTATGGGTACTGGTCGTACCCTTGGATACGACTGGGCAGGGTGATCGTATATGGATAGTGTTGGGGGTCCAAGGGATTCCTAGTGTACGAGTGGTGGGTCCCCCTCGTATGATAAGGTACGAGTGGTATGGTGGAGTCGCACCCTCCTAAGAGAATTAATACAATTTAAGTTGGGGGTATTCAGGATATTTTTCCTTATAACTCCTTGGTACCCCACAACTTAATACACCTTTTTAGGGATCCATTAACCTATTTTCAATCAATCAAACACTTAGAAACCCTCTCAAAATCTCTCAAGGCTCTTAGGTTAAGCAAAATCTAGGGTTTCCTGATAAGGGTGATTTTTTCTCATCTTTTCTCAATCTAAGGCAAGATAATCCTCCATCATTGTTAGTTCCAACTAAAGGCATGTTTTATGAATTGTTTCCATGGAAAAATTATTGTATGGTTTGGCTTTTCAAATATATGTTGGGGGTTTTGGTTATAAATGCTTGGTAATGGTTTTCCCATGTTTTAATTATGGATTTACATGCTTTAATGGTGGTTTGAACATTTGGTTGCATGGGAAGGGTTAATTAGTACTTGGTTTTGGTTTTGGAAATACTTGTCCTCAATATGTTTGATAAAATGTCTATGAGAATGCTTTTACTACATTATTGGACTTTTAATGGAACTATTGCATGGTATAACTTGGTAATGGAACCCTAAATGGTATAAATGGTTAAATGGTAAGTTCTTGGTGATTATGGTTGGTCTATTGAAAGCCTTGCGGGATACAAGGGAATCCCCAAGTAAACTTAATAATGAAGCACTTGTGGGGTACACGGGATTCCCCCAAGTCAACTTTATAATGAAACCTATGGGTACAAAGGAATCCCTTAATCTTTGAAAGATTGGCTAAGGGCATTGCTCGCAAGCTATAGTCGTTATGACGATACCACTACTTATAGCCTTGGTTAATAGTAAATGAAATGGTGGTTGTTTGTGTGGTAATGATTCTAATTGGGCAATAATGGTGGGGTGTGATAGCTAACCGTGAAGGTGTGAGTCCAATGGACGGATACTAAAACTCATGTTTTCTGACATGAGGATTGGTTATGACGACCATATTTGATACTTAAGAGATATATGGAATCTCATAAGTACACTTGTACATATGTATCATGGAGAGCGAAGGGTACTCGGGAATCCCCTACTCCTATGGTATCTTTGGTTCGTGCAGCTACACACATCGGGGCCCGTTCAGGGGGTTACACTAGACCTATATAGCATGTGGGTGGTTTTAGGATAGTTAAGCTACACATACCCATGTTAATGACTTTAAAGGCTTGTTAAACCCGATTTCCTTTCCCGGCATGATTATATATATATATATGTATGGTTGTGAATGTATATGATTGGTTTACTTGATTTTCAAGGTGGGCATTATTTTATACTTATCAAGAATACTTGCTAGCATTCACCCGCTAATCCATCTTCGGGTGGCTGTATCCCCACGCGATGCAAGAACCAGTTATTCTACTCATCCTGCTTAGTGCCTGAACTGGGATCAACTTGGTTGGTTTGAAGTGGTGAGCTTCATACTCTGGAAGGCTCCATTTCATATCATGGATGTATTTTCATACTTTGGTTATTTCATGGATATTGGTTTTGGCTATGGTTGGGGGCATGTCCAAACTGGATATTGTTTTACTTTTGGTTAGAGGCTTTGTGGAACTACTATGGGTTGGAATGGATAGTTTCGGTAGTGGTGTCAGCCTTAGTATTGGCATTGGTATTGGGGATGATACCGTTTGACTGAATTTATGATTGTTCCATCCTTTTTTGTTATGTTATGGACAAGAACTTGGTTATTGCTTTGGTTTTGGTAGGGTTATTGGTTGGGTATTGGATGGGTGGACTTGCTTGGGTTGGTCACAATTATGGACCTATCCCAGAGAATGGATTGATACAGTTACGCTATCTTGTTATATCTTTGAAATTTCTCTGACTCAGGGTATACTTTTGGATAGTCGAGTTGGATAACAGGGGTGGTCCCCAGTCCTGGTTGGACTTGGAATGCCATTATGACAAGGTCCCGGTTTGGGTCGTGTCATGAGGACCATTTAAAGGTGGAGGAACCTTTTATTTCTTTTTCAACCATACCTCTTTTCACTACTGTAGATAATGTTGTTGCCTATAGTGTTGCTGCAGTTCATGATATAGATGTTAGTCTTGCTGGGTCTGATTTTCATAAGAAGAAGTAGAGGGTTTTGATTACTCTACTGAGGATAGTGTTGAGTCAGAAGCAGAATTAGTTGGAAATAATAATGAGAAGGAGTATGGTCATGATGTACATAAGGAGGTTAGGGAGTTGATAGCTTAAAAGAGGAAGTTTCAAAAAAGGAAAAGAAAAAAGAGAGTACAACTAACAATGCAGAGGTACCAGTAAGTGAAGTAGGACTAGATCTAGGTTATAATGAAACTGAACTAGGTAAAGTAAGTCATGAAGAAAGGCTTGGAGGTGATGAGCGTGACTTTGTAAGTTCTGATGAGGATAGTTTTGAATTAGATAAAGATGATTGGTGTGGTGATGATGAACATAATGTGGTTGAATCTGGTAGAGCAAGAACTATTAAGTTGTCAAGAAAGAGAAGGACAAAAACTCAGAAAATCATTCATAACCCAACTGCAAAGAAAATTGTTTGGCAACTGGGTATGATGTCTAAAGATGTTAATGAATTCAGAAGAGCAGTGACTAAATTTGTCGTAAGAAAAAGGATTACTATGGAGAAGTGGGTAAATGAGCCAAAAAAGGTTAGAGTTAGGTGCAAGGAGAGTTGGCCATGATTTTGTATGCAGGTCTTGACAAGACAAAACATGATTTCATGATAAAAACTTACATTCCAAAGTATACCTGCAACAAGACAATCAAAAAATACTTGTGAAATGCAATGTATTTAGCTTAAACCTCCTAAGAAAGAATAATTGAGCAACCAAACATAAGAGTATTCAAGTTGCAAGAGTTGATTAGAAAAAAGTTTAAACTTTATGTTAGTAAGACTACCGTGAAAAGACCAAGAGCTAAAGTGTTGAAAGATATAATGGGTGATCACACTATAGAATTAGGAAGAATCCTTGACTACAGGAATGAACTGTTGAGGACAAATCCAAGGACCAATTGTCTTTTTAAATTTTATGAGGTTGATGCAACAGGTAAACAAAAATTTCAGAGTTTTTACATCTATTTTGATGCTTTGAATAAGGCATGGGTACATTGTAGGAAGTGCATAGGCTTAGGTGGTTGTTTTCTTAAAGGTGTTTGTAAAGGCTAATTATTAGTTGCTATAGCCAAGGATGAAAATAACCAGATTTTGCCACTTGCTCAGGCAATAGTTAAAAAGGAGAACAAAAACACATGGACTTGGTTTGTTAATTAGGTGCATAAAGTATGACCTAGGACTTGGAGAAAGTGAAGGTCACACCTTGATTACAAATGTACGAAAGGTATGTGACACGACTCGACCGGGGGCATTGTCGTAATGGGTGTCCCAAGTCCGACTGGGACTGTAGACCACCCCCGTTACCCAACCCAACCTCCAGCCGCCTACCTGAGTCGGCTGAACTCCGAACATATCGCAAGATAGAATAACTTGACAAGGACTGACTTTGGGTTAGGTTTATTCCTAGATCAGCCATATCAAGTCAGCCTGTCACACCAAACCATACCATCCAAACCAATACCGAACCAAGAGCCATAAACCAGACCATAACCAAATGAGATCAAAAACATAATATGATTAATCCCAAAATGAAATACGATAGAACAGTGAGAAATTATGTCCAATGATGTTAGCCCCAATACCAATGCCAATATTAAAGTAGACACCAATACCGATCCCGCCCATACCAACCCATAGCAGTACTACAAAGCCTCAAGCCAAAATAATACCAAAATATGGTTGGGACATGCCCCCAACCATAGCCAAAACCAATATCCATAAATAAGTCAAAGTATGAAATAACATTCATGAAATGGAGCCTTCTGAATAGATGGAAGCTCACCACTTCAATCCAAATGTTGATCCCAAAGTTTGAATTGCTAAGCAAGAGGAGTGGAATGGCCGATTCCTGCATAGCGTGGGTATACAGCGTCCGAAGACGGTTAGCAGGTGAACTCTAGCATGAACTCAGGATAAGAATAAAATAACGTCATTTATAAAACCAAGTAAAAACCATCTATATGAACACAACCATACATATATATATAACCAATCCGGGAAAGGGGACTGGGTTTAGCATACCATTAAAACCTTTACTTGGGTTGTATAGCTCTGTCGTCCTAAACCACCCACGAGCTATATGGGTTCGGCTCTCCAGTGCGTGAAGCCTCACGACCAGGGAAGAAACTTGGGATGACTAGACATCCCCCAAATATAAAGTGTGACATCATGCACATGGTCACTAGGACCAAACCTTACATCAGTAAATATGAGTTTCCAGTTTGGATCCCTCCGGGAGCTCCACGGCTTTGCTACACATCCCTCCATTATGCCCAATTAAAACCATTTTCCAACCAAACCATTATTCCATCTTTTATTAACCAAGGCTATTAGTAGTGGTATTATCATACCAATAATAACTTTCAAGTATTATCCTTAGCCAAACCTTAGGGGATTCCCATGTACCCCATATGATTTTCAATTAACCAAAACCATGGCCACCAAGGCCTTTTCAATCCATTTAAAACTATTTAAATCATTCATATCATTTAGGATTCCATTACAAAGTTTAAACCATGCATAAGTTCCATTGAAAAGCCAATATTAAAGTGAAAACATTGTTAAAGGCATTTTATCATACATATTAGGGGCATAGTATTTCCAAAACCAAAGTCCATTACCAAAGAACCATTCCCATGCAACCAATTATCCAAAACCACCATTAATATATATAAAATCATAATTAAAACATGGGAAAACCATAACCAAGAATTTATAACCAAAACCCCCAAATCATATTGAAAAACCCAAAATCATACAACATTCAAATCATAAAAACATTATAGAAAATTATATCTTTAGTTGGAACTAACAATGAGGGAAGAGAACGTTCCTTAAACCAAGATGATGATGGAGAGAAATCACTAATACAAGCCCCAATTTACTCCTTAAGATAAAACCCTAGCTTCCCTTGCCCAAGAACTCTAGAGAGGATTTAAGATTGTTTTCCAAGTGTTTAAGTTATGGGACTTTATTAGTATAAGTAGGTAAATGTCCAGAATACCCCCACTTAAGTTGCACAAAAATCTTATCATAGGGATACGACTGACCCTTACGAGTTGTATCCTCCCTATATGAGTGGTACCCATGGATCGTACCTTTGGTTTCCTTCTTGGACCCAACATTGTATAAGGTACAACATACCAAACCCAAGTGTATTCAAGTGTACGACTAGTATCCATCAACCATACCCCTGGAGGTTTTAACACTGACCACCACATGAGTCCTGAGTACAAATCGTACCCTGGCTCACGGCTTAGAGTGAGCCTCTCGTACTCAGATCTGACCTATGTTACAAAGTCTAAGGTTAAGTGAAGGAACCAAATGATCCTTATCCAACCATACGACTCGTACCACCAAGTCATACCCATTTCAGTGACCAAAATCCATCCCACCAACCACACTGGTCAGCATACGACTGGACCATATCATTTGTACCCCGGTATATAGCTCATACACATGTGTCGTATTGGATCCAGGGACTAGAATTCCAGGAAACTTTCTAAGGTCTATAAACCAGGGTGTTTTAGTCTCCGCCACTAGGGACATTCATCCCCAAATGACGGACAAGGTAGGTGTAACCATATGCATGAGTCATTTGCATTATCAAATATATTTCCAATCTTTAATAAAGTTTAAAAACAAATAGGAGAAGATATTAATCTTTCCTTTAACAAAATCAAAAAATAAAGATGTGTTGAAGACACATACCTTTTGCACGAATCCCAGGAGCAGAAAATAGATGTGGATACTTGGACTTCATGTCCTCCTCCGCTTCTCATGTAGCTTCTTCCACCTTATGGTTCCGCCATAGAACCTTAACCAAATCCACATCCTTGGTTCAAAACCGACGAACCTTCCTATCCAAGATCTCAATCGGGACCTCTTCAAAAAATAGAGAGTCTGAGATACCCAACCCCTCCAAAGGAACAATCGAAGAAGGATCACTAAGACACTTCCTCAACATGGAGACATGAAATACCAGATGAATGGATTTCAAACTAGAAGGCAACTCCAATTCATAAGAAACATTTCCAACCCTCCACAAAAGTACATAAGGGCCAATATACTGGGGGTTGAACTTTTCCTTTTTGCCAAAACCACATTACTCCCTTCATGGGAGATACCTTGAGGAACACCTTATCCCCACCATCAAACTCCAAGTTTCTATGTCTTACATCCGCATTAGACTTTTGGCGACTTTGGGAAACCTTAAGCCTATCTCGAATCACCTTCACCTTTTTCATAGCTTGATAGACCAAATTCAGACCGAACATATTTGCCTCTCCAAACTCAAACCAACCAATAAGAGATCTATGACTCCTACCATACAATGCCTTAAAAGGGGCCATACCAATACTAGAATGATAGCTATTATTGTAAGCCAACTCTACCAAAGGTAGATGCTCAACCCAACTACCACCATAATCAACCACACATGCCCGAAGCATATTTTCCAATGTCTGAATAGTTCTTTCTGCTTGCCCATCCATCTGAGGATAAAAAACAATACTCAAACTCACCTTAGTACCCAATCCCTTCTGAAAAAACCACCAGAAATAAGATAAAAACTGCGTACCACGATCAGAGATAATCAAAATAGGAACCCCTTGCAGCTTTACAATCTCCTGAAGATATAACTTCACTTAATCCTCCGCCGAAAAGGTAGTACTCACTGGTAAGAACTGAGCAGACTTTGTCATCCTATCCACAATGACCCAAATTGAATCATATTGATTCTGAGACTGAGGAAGACCGATAATGAAATCCATATTTATTACCTCCTATTTTCACTTGGGCAAAACAATCTCTTGATACAACCCACCAGGTCTCATGTACTCAACTTTAACTTGTTAACACACCAAGAACTTGACCACAAAATCAGTCATGTCCCTTTTCATACCATTCCACCAATACATCTCCTTGAGATCATGGTACATCTTTGTCAAGATAGGGTGTACAACATAGCGCGACTCATGCACCTCAGCCAAGATCGTTTACCATAAACCGTCGATATCAGGAATGCACAACCTCCCTTAGTATTGTAAAGTACCGTCACCACTGATCTCAAACACCATTACCTTTAGCATACCCACATTACTTTTTATTTCCATCAAGATAGGATCTAACACTTGCTTCTCCTTAATCTCTGTATCAAGAGATGACCGAACCACTTTCTGTACCATTACCCTACCACCCTCGGAGTCTAAAAGACGAACTCTAAGATTTACTAAGTGGTGAATATACATCACTAAATCCTATTTTCCTTGCTCCACATGAGCCAAACTCCCCATGGATAACCTGCTAAGAGCATTAGCAATCACATTAGCCTTACCTGGGTGATAGTGAAGACTCATGTCATAGTCTTTGATAAGCTCCAACCATCTCTTTTGCCTGAGATTTAGCTCCTTTTGAGTGAACACATATTGTAGACTTTTATGATCACAAAAGATTTCTATGTGCACTCCATACAAATAATGCCGCTATATTTTCAAAGCAAAAACCACCACCAATAGCTTCAAATTATGAGTAGGATAATTCCTCTTATGTACCTTCAACTGCCTGGAAGCAATGATAATCACCTTCTCATGCTGCATCAAGACACAACCAGGTCCCACCCTAGATGCATCACAGTAAACCACAAATCCCTCAATACCCTCAGGCAATGTCAAAACCAGAGCTGAAGTTAGCTTATCTTTCAACTTCTTGAAACTCCCCTCACAAGCATCCGACCAAGAAAACTTCACCTTTTTTCTGAGTCAACTTAGTCAAAGGAGCAGCTATCATCGAAAAGCTCTCCACAAATCGTCGATAATACCCAGCCAAATGCAAAAGCTCCAAGTGTCGATTGGAGTCATGGGTCTAGGCCACTTTTTAACCACAACCACCTTTTGCGCATCTACCATGATCCCCTTGCTAGAAATAATATGACCAAGAAAAGTCACACGTTTAACCAAAACTCACACTTGGAGAAGTTGGCATACAATTGTTGTTCTTTCAAGGTCTACAATACGACACAGAGGTGATTAGCATGATCCACCTCACTTTTGGAATAAACGAGAATGTCATCAATAAACACAATGATGAAGAGATCCAAGAACTGCCTGAAAACCCTGTTCATCAAGTCCACAAATACCGCCAGGGTATTAGTCAAACCAAATGACATCACCAAAAATTTAAAGTGTCCATACCGGGTACAAAAAGCCGCCTTAGGGATATCCTCCTCCCTAATCTTAAGCCGATGATACCCAAACTAAAGATCTATTTTAGAAAAGAACTTGGTATCTTGCAACTGATCAAACAAGTCATCTATCCTTAGAAGAGGATACTTGTTCTTGACCGTTACCTTATTCAACAGCCGATAGTCAATGCACGTTCGAAGAAAACCATCCTTTTTGCACACAAACAATACTGGCGCACCCCATAGAGATATACTAGGAATAATAAACCCCTTATCCAGAAGATATTTTAATTGCTCCTTGAGTTTTCTCAACTCAGACAGAGCCATTATATAAGGAGGAATAGAAATTGGAGGAGTGTCCGAAACTTGATCAATACCAAACTCTATTTCCCTATCCGGAGGAACACCAGCGAGATCATTCGAAAAGACTTTAGAAAACTCATTTACCACCAAAATTGACTGTAAAGAAGGACCTTTCGAGTTAGAATCTTTAACCCAGACCAAGTGATAAAGACAACCTTTAGAGATTAACCTCTGAGTTCTAAGATAAGAAATAAACCTCCCCCTAAGAGCTAGGAACCACCCTCCTACTCTATAACTGGTTCACCAGGGAACCTAAAGATAACCTTTTGCGTCTGACAATCCAAGAACGCGTAACACGAGTGTAACCAATCCATTCCAAAAATAACATCAAAATCCACCATATCAAGTTCAAACAAATCCACTAAAAGTTTGCCTACCACCAACAGATATCACACACTCTCTATAGACACTCTCAGCAATAACCAAGTTACCACCAGGATAGAAATAGAAAAAGGATCTAAAACAACCTCAGGATCATCAAAACCAATACATACAACCACAAATAGGATCACATAAGAAAGAGTGGACCTCCGATCAAGCGAACAATACACGTCACGATAAAAGAGTTGTAATGTACCAATAATGACATCAGGTGATGCTTCAGATTCCTATCGAGATATAAGAGAATACAACCTATTCCATCTAGTGTCGGTACCAGAACTAGGAGCATATACCAGAGCTGCACCACTGGGCATCAGAGTAGAAGATGAAGCAACCGGAGCTTTGACCGCTACTAGAGCTCCCTTACCAATTGGACAATTCTTGAGCATATGGTCTAGTTAGCCATATTTAAAAAACTTGTCCCTTCCTTCATCATAATAACACCAATGAAGATAACCACAGAACCATCAAGGAGGGCATGAAAAAATTGAATGACCCCCACTCGCCTAAGATTGGGCACTCTGTGCTTGAAAATTATCACCATCCTACTGACGCCTATCACCCAATTGCCTTAGGTAAGGAGTGATAGCAGTAGAGAAGGAACCAGAACTCCCCCACTACTTCTTCAGCCATTTACCTCGATCCCGACCACCTTACAACTGTGATCCTCCTTGATCTAAAAACCTACTCATTTTACCCTACCTATCTCTAAACTTCAATTGTTTCTTCTTCTTATCATCCACCTGCTGCATATGAACAGTCAACCTAGAAATATCCATATCTTTAATCAGAAAAGCAGTCTTAATTTTCAAGATCAAATCCTGAGATAGCTGAGAAGTGAAATTTCTCATCCTCTCCCTTATGTCAGCCACCTAATAAGGAGATACCTTAATTACTAATGAAATTTCAAGGCATACTCCTTGACAAACATTCTTCCTTGCTTAAGATTTACAAACTCCCCCATTTTCTCTTCCCTCAGCTCTTGAGGAAAGAAACTATCCAAAAAAAACATCCCATAAGGATGACTCCTGTACATCACCTTTATCCCTATCCCACTCTTCGTACCATTGGTACGTAATATCCTTGAGCTGAAAGATGCAAAGTTTACACCTTCCATATTAGTAGTCTGCATCACCCTAAATATCTTTTCTATTTCATCTAAGAAACCCTGAGGATCTTCCTCCACCTTCACACCAGTAAAAGTAGAAAGATTCAATTTCATAAACTGACCAACCCTTGTGGCCTCAGCAAACAACCCACTAGACATATCTCACTCAGCCTGAGCAGTAACCAACTAAGCAATACTATGAATAGACCAACGAAATTCTACATTAGTTACCTCACCCTGAGGAGGACTAGTAGCAACTAGAGGAACTCCAAAACTATCAGGGTTAGGACCCTGAGATCGAAAATGAACTCCAGACATAGGACATATCCCGTAAACATTGTCCCCAGATAGGATTAAAGAGTTTTCTTGTGTTTCAGATCATCGAGGCATGATCTGAAATGTGAAAAATCAAGGATTAGAGAAGAATTCCAGGACTTAGACTCTAGGCTTAAAAATAGAATACCAATAAAGTGAAACATTCTCAAATACCTTATAGCCTCTCACTTATAAGTGTGGCATGCTACACACCCTTAAAAAAGACTCTACCAGACACGACTTTGTGAACTCCAATTGACCATGAACCTAAAGCTCTGATACCAACTTAACCCAACCCGACCGAGAGCCTTATCGTAATGGATGTCTCGAGTCTGATCGGGACCGGAGACCACCCCCGTTACCCAACCCAACCTCCAGCCGCCTTTCTGAGGCAGCTGAACTCCAAACATATCACAAGATAGCATAACTAGAAAAGGACTGACTTTGGGATAGGTCTATTCCTAGACCATCCCTACCAAGTCAACCCGTCATACCAACCATACCAACCAAACCAATACCAAACCAAGGGCTATAATAAAATAAGATCCAAAATATAATATGATAAATCCCTAAATAAAATACGATGGAACAGTGAGAAATTATGTCCAATGATGTCAGCCCCAATACCAATGCTAATATTAAAGTAGGCACCAATACCGATCCCGCCCATACCAACCCATAGCAGTGCTACAAAGCCTCTAACCAAAAGAATACCAAAATTTGGTTGGGACATACCCCCAACCATAGCCAAAAAAAATCAAAAAATAAGTCAAAGTATGAAATAACATCCATAAAATAGAGCATCCATGAAATAGAGCATTCAGAATAGATGGAAGCTCGCCACTTCAATACAAATATTGACCCTGAAGTTTGAATCGCTAAGTAGGAAGAGTGGAACGGTCGGCTCCTACATCGTGTGAGGATACAATATTCAAAGATGGGTTAGCGGGCGAACGCTAGCATGAACTCTGGATAAGGATAAAATAATGGCATTTAGAAAACCAAGTAAAAACCATCCATATGCACACAACCATACATACATATTTATATATATATATATATATAACCATATCGGGAAAGGGGACCGGGTTTAACATGCCATTAGAACCTTTACCTGGGTTGTGTAGCTTTGCCATCCTAAACCACCCAAGGTCTATATAGGTTCAGCTCCCCCTGCTGAAAGGGCCCCAGTGCGTGAAGCCACAAGACCAGGGAAGAAAACTTGGGATGACTAGTACATCCCCCAAATATAAAGTGTGACATCATTCACACGGTCACTAGGACCAAACCTCACATCAGCAAATATGACTTTTCAGTTTAGATCCCTCCGGGACCTCCATCTTCCACGACTTTGCTACACATCCCTCTATATGACCAATTAAAACTATTTTCCAACCAAACCATTATTCCATCTTGTATTAACCAAGGTTATTAGTAGTGGTATCGTCATACCAACAATAACTTGCAAGTATTATACTTAGCCAAACCTTAAGGGATTCCCATGTACCCCAAATGATTTCCAATTAACCAAAACTATGGCCACCAAGGCCTTTCCAATCCATTTAAAACCATTTAAATCATTCATATCATTTAGGATTCCATTACCAAGTTTAAACCATGCATAAGTTCCATTGAAAAGACAATATTATAGCAAAAACATTGTTGAAGGCATTTTATCAAACATATTAGGGACATAGTATTTCCAAAACCAAAGTCTATTACCAAAGAACCATTCCCATGGAACCAATTATCCAAAACCACCATTAATGCATATAAAAACATAATTAAAATATGGGAAAACCATAACCAGACATTTATAACCAAAACCCCCAAATCATATTGGAAAACCCAAAATCAAACAAAATTCAAATCATAAAAACATTGTAGAAAACCATATCTTTAGTTAGAACTAACAATGTGGGAAGAGAACATGCCTTAAACCAAGATTATGATAGAGAGAAATCACTAAGACAAGCCCCTAATTTACTCCTTAAGATGAAATCCTAGCTTCCTATAACGCCCCGAGTCTGGTACCCCGGATGCTACACAATTCTTATGATCCCGAAGGACCACAAGCTAACCCTTTTTCTGGTATCTGTAACCAAGCACTTCATAATATACTGTAAAAATACGGATAACAACTAGAGAAAACTTGTCATAAGGTTCAAAACTAAAATACAACTGAATAAAGTATCAAAAATACTAAAGCAACTATCTGAACATTTAGTCTGAAAGCCTCTAAACTGTCTGAATAAGGAGTTGATAGGACAAACCCCCAACTAACTCCGTCTGCTAAATTACTGAATCTAGAAATATAATGAAATAATAGAACATCCTTGAATGATGAGGACTCACTGCTAAGTCTACTACTTCTGGTTGAATCTGAACTGCTAAGAGTTCTCTAGATCTCGTGCTTCTGAACCTATGGTATAAAACACCATAGCGCAGAAAAGTATACATCAGTATGTAAGAATGTACTGGTATGCTAGATGAGGTTAGGCTAAATGCAAGGGTTCATATGCATGAACAATACTGACTAAATAATCTGAGTATACTAAATGAAGATACGTGCATGAATGCAAAAACCATAACTAAAATCATAGTGACAGTGAATACTGAGTTTCGAATGTTGCCTTACTGACATCTGAGCTTACTAATAATGGGATACTAAATAACTGAATCTACTGATATTAATAACTGAATACTGAGGTTGAGATTAGTCCTTTCTAGTGGGTGATATCTGAATTGTATTATAATGAGAATACTTAACTGAATCTGAGATCAGTCCTATCTAGCGGGTGATCTCTAAATATACTGGTAATGAAGATGATTTAACTTAGTCTGAGATCAGTCTTATCTAGCAGGTGATCTCTAAATCTGATGATACTGATACTGTTTGACTAAATCGGAGATCAGTCCTATCTAGCGGGTGATCTCTAAATCTGCTGATAATGAGAATGATCAATTGTATCTAACAGTCCTGAATCTGTACTATTGAGCCAAGTTTTTTTACTGAGACTAATTCTGAAACTGAGACTGTGGGAAGTAGTCATCTAACTGACATTCCCCAAATCTTAACTTGTGGGGTCTAACCTGTAACCCCAGCTGGAAGGGTGTCAGTACCGTGCCACGGATAAAGACAACTTTACTTTTGTGGAGTCAGTCCTATCTAACGGGTGACCCCTGAGATCAGTCCTATCTAACGGGTGACCCTAAGTATGCTAGTCCTATCTAACGGGTGGCATCTCGTACCTACGCTGGCTATGTAGTTTTGGAACTTAGGGATTGCTCCTACGGATCTCAGTCCTCTCTAATGGGTGAGCCCCTATTCCTAGGTTCGCTCGGTGTTGAATCCTACTCCCAACTGAAAGACACTGAACTGATTCTTTTTCTTAAACTATACTTGGCTGATCTAAATCTGTTACTGATTATGTTACTTGGCTAATCTAGCTAAGTCACTTGGTTTCGAAGACTGACGGAATACTACTGAAGTTCGTTATCTGATTGAATGCTACTAAGTTCTGAATTGATTACTTGAATGCTACTGAGGTCTAAATTGGATACTTGAATACTACTAAGATCTGAGCTGAGTATTGAACTAAAGTTGGAATACTAATGATACTGAGATTACTGAGTCTTTCTAAGTTCTTTAACTGTCTGAGAGTACTGAATTCTGTAACTGACTGAGTTCTACTAATTGTGGCTTGATTGAGAGTATCTTGAAACTGACACTGGCTCTAGACTTGCAGCTAACTTGTCGGGTATAAATACCCCTAGGACTCGATAACATAAAAGTTAAACATAACCATTCTTGAATAATCATGACAATGGAATTTCATTCACCATTACAATCACTAAAACAGTTCTTCAAACACTTGGGAATCTTAAAACATGTAAAGGTATAGGGATGCATACAAATTTCTCATAATTTATTCAATAAGGAATGCACAAGCATAAGAATGCATGCAATATATCATAATTCACTCACTAAAGCATTTCAACAAACACTTGGCATACATGAACTTATACACAATTTGGGGATTTCTTGTCAACATGCTATAATGACCTTATTTCCTTCACACAAGCATTTTATCAAAAATATGGGGAGCATGCTTTGGTTATACAACAAATACTACACCTAAGTAGCATGATTTCATCAACCAACATGCAACTTGAAGAGGGTTTATCATAAACATCACACAATTCATCACATGCTAGAATCAATTCTTAAAACCTGTAGTCTAAATCATGAATTAAAACTCAACAACACATAATCATGAACTTCAATACACATAAATCATGAAATCTTATAAATACATAAACTCTGTAATTTGAAAAGGATTCTTGGACTTCTTGGGTGGAAGAAACCCAAGAATCAACATCTAACATACCTTAGTTCTTGATTTTACAAAGATTGACAGTGGAATTTTCTTGAATTTGGATCCCCAATTGAAAACCCCTAACTTGTTCTTGAGAGAAGAGAGCATATTTTAGTTGAATTGGGGCTAAATACCGTGTTATAGGCTTATATAGGGGTGGAAAATACCTATTCTACCCTTAAAATAACTCAAAAATGGGGGTATTTACATCACTTGGGCCATAAGATATGCGGCGCACAACTTATCGCGTAAACTAGGTTGTGCGGCGCACAAATTATCGCCTAAGTTAGGCTGTGCGTCGCACACCTTATGGCATAAGTTAGGTTGTGCGTCTCACACCTTATGGCATAATCATTCCAGTAGCCTTAGGCGATTTGTTAGGCGATGCACTCCACTTTGCAAAGCCATAACTTCTTGGTCGGGTGTCATATTTTGGTAAAATTGGTATTGTTGGAAAGCTAATTTGATTATCTAAAATTTTTTGGGTCTAAATATGCCAAAATATCACATATACATCAAGTTATTCTCGTTCAAAGATGACCCTTGTGAAATCAAACACTAAAACTTGATGGATTCGAAAGCTCTTAGCTTGCCTTACTCTAAGTGACTCTTATGAACACGCTTAACACATCATAAACTCTATTATCACTAGGATACTCATTATAAGTCATGTACTCAAATATGAATCACAGGATAGGAGGTTTCATATGTAGGAACAATGGCTCATTTTCTAGCTTAGAAATATACGGGGTATTACACTTATGAAATGAAGAAATTCCAACACTTCGACAAATTTTATAAGTGTTAAGCCTCTCTTAGCATGCTTTAAAAGCTCTAACGACTAGGACAATTTATGGGGTCTTACACTTTCCTTGCCCAAGAACTCTAGAGAGGATTTAAAAGTGTTTTCCAAGTGTTTAAGAATAGAATAATAGGGAAAATAACCTCCCAAGTACAATATAAGTTGTTGAAACTTATTAGGACAAGTGGGTAAATATCCAGAATACCCCCACTTAAGTTGCACAAAAATCCCATCATAGAGATACGACTGACCCTTACGAGTTGTATCCTCCCTGTATGAGTGGTACCCACCACTCGTACCCTTGGTTTCCCCCTTGGAACCAACACTTTGTAAGGTAAGACACACCCAAACCCAAGTCATATTCAAGTGTACGACTAGTATCCATGAATCGTACCCCTGGCAGGATGGAATCCAGAAGGTTTGAACACTGACCACCATATGAGTCCTGGGTACGACTCATACCCTAACTTACGGCTCATAGTGAGCCATTAGTACTTAGATCCAACCTAATTTATCAAGTCTATGGTTAAGTGAAGAAACCAAATAATTTGTATCCAACCATACAACTCGTACCAACAAGTCTACCCATTTCAGTGACCAAAATCCATCCCACCAACCACACTGGTCAGTATACAACTGGACCATGTCATTCATATCCTAACATACGGATCATACCTATAAGTCGTATTGGATCCAAAGAATAGAATTTAGGAAATTTTCTAATGTCCAGAAACCAGGGTGTTTCAGTATGTATACTGTTTTATGTTTAATTCTTTTAGTTTAACCTAGTATATGTAATTATGTCCTAATTTCATCTTATTTTATGATATGTATGTGTATTGTAGGGACTGTTTGTATCACTTGAGGAGGTGTTACCTTAATCTGAACATAAAAGATGTGCAAGGCACATCTTAGCTAATTGGGCTAAGAATTGGAGAGGTCTTCAAAGAAAATAATAATTTTTGGAAGATAGAAAAAAGTATATTTGAGTCTCAATTGATGGAAAAAATAGAGAAGATGAAGTTGCTTGGTCCTGAAAATGATGGATAAGTTAATGTACTGCAACATTAGTTAGGGGTGCAAACTTTACTTCAACACTAAAGTCAAGTGTGATTCTAAGGATAACAACATGTTTGAGTGTTTTAATGCATGGATCTTGGCAACTAGGAACAAGACCATCATCACTATGCTTGAAGAAATCAGAGTAAAGCTGATGACAAGAATAAGAACTCTAAGGGAGTTTCCAAATACTTGAAAGTATAATTACTCTCCAATGTGTTTGAAGGTTTTAGAGAAGAACATCAACAGGTCTATAAATTGTATCATTGAGTTTAATGGAGAGGTTGGTTTGAAGTTAAAGAAGGGTTTTGTCAACACAAAGTGGATATTATCAAGAGGACTTGTAGTTGTAGGGTGTGGCAATTAAAGGGCATACCATATGCACATGTTGTGGCTACATTATTATTCAAGAAGTACCTTTTTTATAACTATATTTATAGCTTCTACAATAAGTAAACATACTTAAGGACTTATGCCAATGTTCTTAAACCACGAAAAAACATGAAAATATGGCCAGTTTCTTCAAACATTACTATTGCACCACCTGAAATCACAAGCATGCCTGGCAGACCATCTAAGAATAGGAGGAAGGAAACCAGAGAAATAAATAAATCGCAAAAATTACTTAGAATTAGACTAGCAATAACATGGAGTCTGTTTCATGTGAGCGGCCACAGCAAGAGACAGTGTCCTCAAAGTACACCATCAATAGAACCAAGTGCACCATCAGTAACAACACCTATTAGTTCAGGTAGGGGAAGAGGTAGACCATAGGTAATATTTATACTTGAATTTAGTATATTATAACTTCCCTAATTTTGTGTTACATTTTTTTATATGTAGAAAAATCCACCAGAAGCACCCAATACACCTCCTCAAGAAAAAAGTATTAGTTCAGGCAGGGAAAGAGACAGGCCAAAGGTAATATTAATCTTGAATTTAGTAATAATTAGCTCAATAATTTTTATAATATTCTTTTTATATATATAGAAAACTCCATCAGAATTCTTAGTGCACCTCCTCAAGAAAAGAAAAAAAGAGGGAGACCAAAAAAAGCAACGTAAATAGCATATAGTGCACCTCCTTTACCTACAACACCTCCTGCACCTGCTAATTTTCCAGCATCCTCTTCTGCACCTCCTAATTATTATGCATCATCTTCAATGGATGGTACTAATAAAAGAGGAATGAATAGTTATTGGGGAAACACAACTCCGTTCAAAAGGCCAAGAATAAAGAAATGAGTATCTTTCAGGCTGAAAATTACTTCAAAGTCCTGAATGTAAGTCTCTTACTTTGTTATATCTTTTGTATATTATGAGCCTTTGGTGTATCTTGATTCTTGAATTTTTGTATCCTTCATTGCAACCTGGCATGCCTAGCAGTAAAATCTACTCTACTGGTCAGGAAAAGATAACAATATCAGTTGATGTACCTGGTAACATTGGTTATACACCAATTAATACCAGTAAGTTGAAATGAAATGACAAAGCAGCAATCTCAACAAGAAAACTACAAGAGCTTAAAGAGAAGAAAAGAAATAAGACAGTGAAAAGTAGTTCAAACAATCCAAGTCAAAATAACACTTTTTCACAGTCAAAGATGCCATGAAAATTGTACTAATATTGATGTATGTTAAGTACTGCTTTAAGTTAGTTCAGTTAACATGATAATAGTTTTTATTTTATTTTTAAGAATGGTGATGGTGAACTGAATAGGGGCTTGCTATTTTTGATTTTGTTTGTTATTGAATGTTTTCTTATGTAAGGCATTATGAATGTGACTTATGTTAATGAATGTTGCCTTATGTTAGACATTATGAGTGCTGACTTTTGTTTGTTGATGAAAACAGTTTGTTGATGAATGTTGCCTTATGTTAGGCATTGAATTTGGAATGAATGAAGATGTTGTGTTCAAATGGAGAAAATTGTATATTGTTGTGTTCAAATAATGATGTTGTGGTGTTGTGAAGTTGTGTTGTCACAACATTGTAATTACAAGATGGTGGTGATGTTGGCTATATAATTGTGTTCACACAATATTGTAATTACAAGATGTAAGTGTAAATAAATTAAATAAGACACAATTGAATTACACAAGACGTAATTAAATAATTTAATCAAACACTATAACACACCATAATCTGATATATATAGATAGATAGAGATACAAAATTTCCACCATAAACAGTCAATCTAACTATTTTCAATAAATTTATTGTTGATGAACATAGCACCAACACAAATCAAAATACATAAAAATATCTTCCTATTGAACCTTCACCATTTTCATCTTCTATTGAGCCTCCTCTCCAAAGTCAAGTTGTTAATTTGGACCCGCTTAAGCTACAATTCTTGTTTCAATTCTTTGATTTTGTTCACTAATCTTGGAAGGATAAAATTTGATCTCGGATCCATTTTTTCTTTGTCCCTTCATGGAAAAAAATTATAATTTTGATCCTAAAAAAAATTAAAAAATCAGTACATTAGCGTCAATTGAATCTAAAGTGGAGAAAAATAAAATGAAAAATAAATACGTACACCATAGTAGAGGCAAGATCAAAATCTTCTTTTCAAATTTGATTTCGACCATGAAGTTTGCAAGTTCAATAAAATATCATGTTTGCATCTCACTACAGCATTGAACATTCGATCTGATTCATTCATACAAAACTTATTCAATTATATATTTGCCATTTGATGAGTTTCAACAAAATCAGTCAACAAATTACGAACTCTAAGTTAAAACTTGAACCAGATTACACATCACAACTTCAAGAATTAACTAGAAATTGAGATTAACAACTAAATCCTAGGTTCTTTTGAAAGAAAATAAAAAAAATAAAAGAGATGAAGGCTTATGTGGAGAAGATGGTATCTATTTGGAGAAGATGAAGATGACCGTTGGGGTTTTAATTGGAGAAAATTATTAATTTATTAGAATTAATGATGTGTATTATACACGTGACATTTAAATTCGTGATTGTAGAGTCTTGGTGCCTCCACTAACGCGTCTAGAGGATGTGTTCTCATCTCCTATGACAGGTCATCACTTGAGGGGTACTAACTATAAGAAAAAATTATTCAGAGGATTAAGGGACTTCCGTGAAGGTTGAGTGTGTAGTTGAAATTTCGAGTAAAGGTTGACCGGCGGGGGGGGGGGGGGGGGGGGGGAGGGGGAGGGGGTAATAGGCCATTTTCTCCTATATAATATAAGGAAGGATCCTTGTTTTCCCTCGTCCTCACAAGGATAGAAATGTAATACTAAGATTTTGTACTTCTTGTTGGTAATATATAAATGATGTACAATATTTTTAGGTTGCTTTTGTGTTTGCGTTCTATTCTAATATTTTGGTTGCTTTGTTCCTTTTTGTATTTTTTTTAAAAAAACTTTTTCGCATTACATGTCAAGCTAGGGAGTTTATGTGGCTACCTATTGCCTTTTTTCCCCATCATTTTGTACATATATTTGTTTAAAAGATCAATTCCACATGGGCTTACGATATATAGTAGTAGTAACTTTGTGAACTTTTCTTCTCTCTTACTCCTTTAATTTATATTATATAGTACTTTTAACATTAAATTAAATAATTCTCTTGCATAGTAAGAAAGTATTAATATTTTTTAAAAAATTAATCTTATTTAGATAAGCTATTTATTTATATAATCAAAAAATATGTTAATTGTTATTTTCTCCATTTCATTTTAGTTGTCACCTTCAATTTTATCTGAGCCAATTTGACTAATTTTGAAGTTTAATTTAAATATTTTGCAAACTATATAAAAATACAAATCTCTATCATTCTCATATTAATACGATGAAAAGGTAAATATTAAAATATTGATCAAAGTTGTGTAGTTTAAACCTCAAAAAATAAAATGTGACAAAAAAAAAAGGAGTATAATTTTTACTTTAGTTATCTCGTACATTTTTCTAAATAATATTACTTTTTCACGCCTTTTGCAAATGCTTAAATTGCTCCTAGCTATAATTAAAACGTGTTTTGAATCTTGTCAAATAAATTTATGGATATACTGATATAAATTCAATTGATTCAAAAATTTTAACCTTTATTTATTCTTCTTTTACACACAAAAATAATTTGATTCTCAAAACTTAAATCCCTTTAATTTTTGTCTATTTCTCTAATTTTGTTCTTTTTATTTGTAGTAACATGCTAATTTTGAAAAAATAAACTAGTTGATAAAATTTAATTAGAGGCATTAGAAAACAAAAAACAAGGAGCTAAACCATAAAATATATTGAATTAAATACATATTTGAAGATTATGATGAATATTAAAATTATAATTAAAATACATATAGTGATAACTTATAAAATAGTAATGATGAATAATAATGAAGATTGATAATGTCTAGTGATGACTAATTATGATGGTACATAATCGATAGTGATTACTAATTATGATGATACATAGTCGATAGTTATAGCAATTGTAGTGATGATAAAGGTTGTGGTTGTTCGAGGTTTGAATAAAAATTGATCCAAATCGATTAATTAAACTAATTTTTATTTGATTTGATTTTATATTTTTTAAAATAATTTTTTAAAAAGATAAATTTAATTTAATTTTTTATGTCAATTTGAGCTCGGACTTAGCACGGGCCATATGACACTAGTACATAATCCACATAATTTAAAAATTACACAAATACACAACTTATGTTTTCAATATTACAAAAAATCTCAACTCCCTAAACATATTACAAAAATTCCAACATATACACAAAATGTTATGTATATATCGGCTATGTTTTGTATATTAATAGGGAGAGAGAGTAAAGTAATTAAAAAATGAAAAAGAGTGTAATTACTTTCAAAAGGGTTGGTATTTATGTTATTTATACTTAATAACCTCATATCAAACTTAAAAATTATTTCTCTAATACATCATACCAAATCAATCTCTCATATCAATATATTTCAAAATAAACTGACAATGACACGATAACAATGATCGTTTAATACACCGAATGAGATAAATATGGATATTCATGGATGAGGATATCCATGCAACTTGGAATAATTTTCATTTTAATCTTCTTGACTTAAGATGTTTTATTAATTCATATTCTAGATTAGATATTATCGTAATTAAATTATCTAGTATTTTAGGATCCTCGTTAGTATCATATAACCTTTTGTATTCTAGGTATAAACTATATAGTTGAGTTTCTATTTCTTTTAATGATTTATTCTTTTCGTAAGATGTATTCATTAATTTGTGTAGTTTATTATTTTATCCTATTGAAATTTTAGCAATTTCTGTGTAATATTTTATTCTAACTTTGCTATATTCAATGCGTAGGTTTATGTTCTTTATCTGATTAACTATTATTTGTTGTTCATGTATAGGTAATTTTCCATCTGTATTAAATAATTTTTCGTACGTATTAAATAAATTATTACCTGTATCTTCTTTTTCTAAGGTTAATTTTATTTTAAGTAATTTTTCTTCTAGTTGTCTTTTTTCTATTTCAAGTTGATTTCTGTAATTAACTTCTTCATATATCCAATTTTGCCTTTCTCTAAATTTTTTTTATATATTCTAACATTTATTTATTCTGAATAATATCCATCTGAATCTAAGTAATATTGATGTTCATAATATATGCGTAAGTTTTCTATACTGTTTAATAATTCTTCCTCTTCATAATCTTGTAATTTTTCCCATATTATTTTCTTTATGTCTATAATTTCTATATCTCTAAGTATATATAAAACAAGTATTTTAATATCATCTGTCATGCTTTTTCATAATATTTTCTAGTTGTTTGTTTTAGTTTAAGTAATTCTTGCATATTTTCATTAAGAAATTCTATATATTTTATATCTTTAGTTTCCATGTATTTGTCTAAATTTGTTTTCATTTGTTTTTCTACTAATTGTATATTTTTCATATCTTTTTTTCAAAATTTTAGATATATGCGATTTATCATAGTTGATGTGTACGTAGATATTTATAAGAGTAATTAGGTAACTGTGGTATGTAATTTATTCTAGCTATATAATCTTTACCGAATATTTTTTTCTAATATGATTTTCCTTATATCTATTATTCCTATATCCTTAATCACATACAAAATAAGTATTTTAAATTTATCTACCATTACATCAGACAAATAATTATTCATTATCATATAATTGCTATTTTCAAAATATTTCCTTCAATCATATACATAACAAAATATGGTCATCTTAGATTACTATATACTAGATTATTCTTAAATAACATGTTTTTCGGTCACTATTAGCATGGTAATCTGAGTACTTTTTTCCTTAAACAGCGCCTCTACTCTGGTTACTCCCCACCACGGCTTCTTGCCTCATTGGTTTCACCTTTAGGATGGCATAGTTCTTAGGGATTTTTCTCCTTTTCCACTTTGCTAATAAACTTCTTAACATATTATTCTTCGAATAATTCTACTATAAAGTAACTAACATGAATTTATTTTATTATACCATGATTGTTGGAAATTATGAATTTAGCTATTCATAATCATAAATAAATATACCTGTTCGGGTAGGTTTGATATTTCTAAGTTTTGTTTCTCCATAGATTTTTCCATTAAAATATACCTGTTTTTAATAACCAAGCAAAATATTTGTTGTGGACAAGAGAGAGTATTTTTGCTTCAACGCATGAAGGCTTGCCCTTTCTGCTGCCTTCTATGCCTCTATTTATAATGAGAGCATTTACATGATTCAAAAAAAAAAAAAAAAAAAAAAAAAAAAAAGGTTTTACACGTTTCTATACATTTTTCTTAAGAAGTAAAAGCTAATGAACGAAAATAAGAAAAAGTAAAAGCTAATAAGAAAAAGTCAAGAAAGGCAGGCTACCTAACCTATTTACGTATTTCTTAAAGTTAACTTTTTCCTTACATGTTGCTTTCTTCCGTTAATGCTTTGTCTATTTTTGCTCCGTCTTCTTTTATCTTTTTGTCGTATCTGTTATTTTTTTATCTTCTTTCCAGCTGGCATGCTTATTTAAAAAATAAGCATTCATATTTGAAGTAGCATTCATGCCCAGTTATTTAAAAAATACAGAAGTAGCATTCATGTTTGAATTTAGATTGGATTTACTTGACATTAATGAATATTGATTAATTATGAGAAGACCATTTAAAAACAGAGAAGCTTTTAGAAAAATTAAAGAATCTTTAATTAGTAATTATTCAGAATATATAAGACTAAATAAAACAAAAGAAAACCCACAAAGAATAGCCTACCTAATTACCTTAATATCTAGTATTGAAGCAAAATTAATAATCCATTTAAAATCTAGAAGAATGAGACACATACCACCTAATTATGATAAAATCAAATTTAGATATCCACCAAAATACTATAAATATGGTTTAAATGAATAATGTACCAAAATACAAAGAATTAAAATAAATTATTTCTGAAAAACGTAAAGAATTAAAAACAAGGATAGAAAGATTAAGTTATAATATATTTGCCGGAGTTAGTAAAAACTCAATAAATGCACAAAAAGATGAAATATCAAATTTAGAATCACAAATAGATAGTTTAGAATATATATATATATCAACATGAACTATTTACAATAAAATGAACAAAGAAGAATTTATAATAGATGAAAAAATATATGAAAATCACGAAGGATTAAAAATAAAAATAGTATTTTCTAATCTAGGAAGAAGATATAAGAAAATAGGTGAACATTTATATTTAATGTTAGAAAAAGAAGAATTAAAATTAGAAGATAAATTGACGGCTATGGTAAGAATAGAAAGAGAAAACGAAGAAATAGATAGAAAAAGGGAAATAGAAAAAATAAAACAACAAACTACAGAAGAAATACAAAAAATAGAAGAAACTAAAAATAGTAGGATTGCTGAATTAGAAAAAGAACTACAAATGTTAAAAGATATGTATGAAAAAAGCCAGAAAGAAAAAGAAGAAAAAGATAAAGAACAAAAATTACTAAACGAGATAAATCAATTTAAAGAAAAATTAGAAATAAAGAAATAAAAAATAAGGAATTAGAAATAAATAATATAGATGTAGAAGAGACAAAAAATTATGATTCGGAAGATAGTGAAACATATACAGAAATATTAACAAATACAAAAAATTTAGAAATCAATGAAAAACAAGAAGGTATTAATGAAGAAAACATAGAAAATATCAACACAGAAATAAATACTCTTGATAAAAAAGAAGATGAAAATATAATACCTAGAACATCAGAAATAAGGAAACCTACATATTATAAGAATAAGTTTAAAAGATATAATCTAAAAAATGAATATGACAAATGGACACCAAAACAAATAGTTAATAAAAATTATAACTTTTTAGATTTAGATTGCGTAATAGATACAGAAAAAATAATACAATTATGGATAGGATATATGACAAAACAATTATTAGATAATAATATAAGTGTAATAGATGCACCAGAATATATAGAAAGAACACTAATAGGAACAGTGAAATTATGGTTTTTAAATCTAACTGAAAATAGTAAAAGAATATTAAGAACTGACAAACCCACAGAAGGAACATCATCAACAACCCCAACTAAATTAACACCTATAGAATTATTAAAAAAATATGAAACAACTATAAAAGACGAATTTAGTAGCATGACAACAACAGAAGAAGAACAAAATGAAGAGAAAAATACAAATAGGAATTTAATGTTAAAATTAGCAATATGTAATATGTGCTACATAGATGAATATACTTGCGCATTTAAAGAATATTATTATAAAGGAGCATATAATACAGAAGAAAGTAAGGAAATAAGAAAATTATATTTTAGTAAATTACCTGAACCATTTAGTTCAAAAATAATAAAAAGTTGGGATGAAACAAAAATAGTAGATACTCTAGGAGCCAGAATAAAATTCTTACAACAATGGTATAGAAACCTATGTGAAAAATATAGAGAAGAAATAAAAATGGAAAAAACATTAATAAGAAATTTAGCATGTTGCAAAGATAAAATAGCACCTCAATTTGGATGCGAAGAAAGATAGTATAAGAAAAGAAAAAGATATAAGAAATATAAGAAATACAAAAGATCAAAATATAAGTATAAGAAACCCAAGAAAAAGATATTATGTAAAAAATTTTAAACATAAAAGACCATATAGGAAAAAGAAATCTATAAAGGAATGTACTTGTTATAATTGCGGAAAATTAGGACATTTAGCTAGAGATTGTAAATTACCTAAAAACCCAAAAAATAAACAAATATCAGAAATAAAAATAGAAAATACAGAATATATGCAGATAGATTATATAGATTACGAATTAGAAAGTGAAGACAGTATATATGAAATTTCAGAGAATGAAACAGATAATGAAATAGGAGATAATGAAATAGATAGTGAATTAGACGAATTAAATGACTGAAGAAGATATAAAAATAATAACAAAAGAAGAATATTTAAATGACGAAGGAACAGATCAAAAAATAATATTTGATAACAATGTATTTGATAAAATAAAAGGAAAAGAGTTAGACTTAAGTGTAGAAAAAATATTTAAAATACCAATAATAAAAAATATATTTACTAGGAAAAAAGAAGAATATTATGTAGTAAGCCAAAAGGAACATGTAATAGACTGTAGATATGCAAAAGGTAAAGCTAGTATACCACTAGTAACAAAAAGAATAATTAATAAAGAGATAAACGATATAAAAAGTAGAGACTCAATAAAATATGTACACCTTGGAGGTACAGAAATATTAATAAAAGCATGTTTTAGAGAAGGAATAGATACACCAATTGAATTATATTTAGCAGATGAAAGAATTATAAAACCTATAGAAAAAAGTATAATAACTGCCATAAAAGGAAATTTAATATACCAAAAATTTTAATTTATAATAAGTGAGAATTATTCAGTAGCAATAACAGATAAAAATATAGATAAATCATAAGTATTATATTGGAAAATATCAGGAATAAAATTAACCCCAGGAAGAAAAATATTTACAGCAAGATGTAAAAATCTATATGTATTAACAACAAAACATAAAATAACGAGAAAAAATAAAATTAATAAAATACAAATAGAAAGCCCTTTTGAACAATTCGTAAAAACAATAGATAATAATGATTATAGTTACAGAAATATAGATATAGAAGAAGATCTAGAAATAATAAATGATAGAATAAGTACAACAAAAAGAACAGCTTATGATAAACCGGAATCATCAAGCTCATCAAAAAGAACAAGTTATGAAACAAGTTCAACGGATAATTTAAATCAATATTACATAACAGGAAAGGTAAATGAAAAAGAATATTTAATACTCTTAAATACAGGACAAGAAGAAAATTATATAGCAAAATATCTAGTAAAAAATGAGGAAATAAAAATGGACAATAATATATGCCCAGATCTACCAAGAAGTTTAATAAATACTAAAAATATAGCAAAAAAAGAAATAATAATAGGAATTAGAAAAATAAAAATAGAATTTGAAGTAAAAGAAGAAAAACAAAAAAAACAGACATAATATTAGGAATAAAATGGCTAGAACAAGTAAAACCATATAATATAGAACATACACAATTAACCATAACATATAACAGAGAGAAATTATTCTTAAGAAGAGCTCTAACATAAAATGAAAATATATGTATTAATGAAGATAGTAGTAGAAGGATATTACAGTAGATATTATACGCCTATGATAGATACAGGAGCAGAAGCTAATTTATGTAGATATAATTGTTTACCAGAAAGTAAATGGGATAAATTAAAAACACCAATAATAGTTAAAGGATTTAATAACGAAGGAAACTTAATTACTTATAAAGCTAAGAATGTAAAAACACAAGTATGGGATAAATTCTTAACAATAGAAGAAATCTATAATTATGAGCTAACATCAAAAGATATACTTTTAGGAATGTCGTTTTTAGATAAATTATACCCACATATAATAACTAGAACAGATTGGTGGTTTACAACACCATGTAAACAGAAAGTAAGAGCAAAAAGAGTTATTAATAAAATAAGAAAGAAAACTGATTGGATAAAATGAAGTGAAAAAATTACACAAAAATTGGAAATTATAAAAAATACTGAAGATACAATAGAACTGGTCGTATTTTCAATAAATAAAAAGGAGATAACTATATTTTCAATAAATAAGATAGAAATAATTAAGAAAAAATTAGAACAATTATATAGTGAAGATCTATTAAAAGGATGGGAAAAACATAAAACCACTATAAAAATTGAATTAATAGATAAAAATAGCATAATAACCCAGAAACCATTAACATATAATTTTGATGATTTAAAAGAATTTAAAATGCATATAGAATAATTATTAGAAAAACAATATATACAAAAAAGTAATAGTAAACATAATAGCCCAGCATTTATAGTAAATAAACATAGTGAACAAAAAAGAGGAAAAAGCAGGATGGTTATTGATTATAGAAATTTAAATGCAAAAACAATGACTTATAATTACCCAATACCAAATAAGATATTAAAAATAAGACAAATACAAGGATATAATTATTTTAGTAAATTTGATTGTAAATCAGGATTTTACCATCTAAAGTTAGAAGAAGAATCTAAGGAATTAACCGCATTTACGGTACCACAAGGATTTTATGAATGAAACGTATTACCATTTGGATATAAAAATGCACCAGGTAGATATCAACATTTTATGGATAGTTATTTTAAACAACTACATAATTGTATAGTATACATAGATGATATACTATTATATACAAAGACCAAAGAAGAACATTTAAAATTATTGGAACAATTTACGGATATAATAGAAAAATCGGGAATAAGTTTAAGTGAAAACAAAACTGAAATTATGAAAAATCAAATAGAATTTTTAGGAATACAAATAGATAAAAGTGGAGTAAAAATGCAACAACATATAGTACAAAAAATAATAAATTTAAAAGAAGAATTAGATACAAAAAATAAATTACAATCATTTTTAGGATTAGTAAATCAAGTGAGAGAATATATACCAAAATTAGCAGAGAATCTGAAGCCCTTACAGAAAAAAATTAAAAAGGATGTAGAATATAATTACAACGAAGAAGATAAAAAACAAGTTCAGAAAATAAAAATACTTTGTAAAGAATTACCAAAATTACAATTTCCAGGTGAAAATAAAAAATTTATATATATAGTAAAAGTAGATGCTAGTGAATGTAGTTATGGAGGAGTACTTAAATATAGATATGAAGAAGAAAAATTAGAACACCATTGTAGATACTATTCAGGTACGTTTAATGAAACAGAAATAAAATGGGAAATAAATAGAAAAAAATTATGCTCATTATATAAATGTCTATTAGCATTTGAGCCATATATTGTATATAACAAGTTTATTATACGAACAGATAATACACAGGTACGTGGGTGGCTAACAAAGAAAATACAAAATTCAGTTACAACAAAAAAAATTCGGAGATTAGTCTTGAATATATTAAATTTTACATTTACAATTGAAGTAATTAGTACTAACAAAAACGTTATTGCAGATTACATATCAAGACAAAGCTACACAGACTGATATAATAGAAGACATTGCTTTAGAAAAGATACTCAAAACCCTAACTACGCTTTCAATGAAAGTGGACAGTATGGGTAATGAAATAGAAAAGCTAAAGACTAATGAAGTTAAACTGAAGTCTAAAGCTGCAAATCAGCTAACTCAGCAGTGTGCAGAGTTATGTCGATCGGAAGATATTACAATTTCAGATCTAGAGGAGACGTTGGGACACTCCATAAAACCCATAATGTTTATCAATCTACAATTGCAGGTACAAGCAGAGGAGTTAGTAGACAAAGATATCAGAATATGAATATGAATAAGATATTTGAGAAATCATTTATACCAAAACCACAAAAAGACCCCTTGTTCATACCCCCACAAATTACCACATACCGAGATAGTCTGAATCAAGATAAAAAAGTTTACAACTATACAGCCCAAAAATACATAGAAAATATCTACAGAGTACAAGCTTTCCTAAACCTTAACCCCAAAGCCACAGATATCAAAGAACCAAACACAAACTATATAACCCAAAAATTACAAGGTTACAACAAGCTAATTGCACTACCCAAAACCAACCCAAGCTTAATAAAAACTTGTTTTGGCTATGGATTATTAAATACCATATATACCCAAGACGGAGAAGAACTAACAGCTATGGAAGAATTACATAAAATATTCACCACCTATAAAAGAATAACCAAAGAAAATCTATTTTATATAAAATGTTATACTGCACCAGCAGAGATATTATACGACGAAATAAAACCAGTTATATAAGTTGTAAAAATAGGATTAACCAGAGATATGATTATACCAAAAGATATTGTGCAGCAGCCAAAGATATCCAGAATTGAAATACCTGATTTCTACGCAAATAAATGACTCATTGGACTAGCTACAATTATTCAAGAATTAGCAAATAATTATACCAATGGAAACCCAATATGGAGCTATTATTCAAGAGATCATCAGATGATTTATTCAAATTCAAAAGAACTACGACAAGCAGATATGGAAGATGTTAGACAATGGATAATGACATTACTTAACCCAGAAAAATAATCTACTGCAAGAGCAATTAAGAGAGGATTTATTTCAGATGGATTATTGATGAGATATTGCAAGCTAATTGGACACAAATATCCAGACAATCAATGTTCAAGATGTAATGGAGAAGATAATATTATCCCAGAAGTCCGCCTAAAATGAAAGAATCAAGAAGATAAGCATGCCAGCTGGAAAGAAGATAAAAAAAATCAACAGATACGACAAAAAAATAAAAGAAGACGGAGCAAAAATAGACAAAGCATTAAAGGAAGAAAGCAACATGTAAGGAAAAAGTTAACTTTAAGAAATACGTAAATAGGTTAGGTAGCCTGCCTTTTTTGACTTTTTCTTATTAGCTTTTACTTTTTCTTATTTTTATTTATTAGCTTTTACTTCTTAAGAAAAATGTATAGAAACGTGGAAAACCTTTTGTTTTTTTTCCAGAATCATGTAAATGCTCTCATTATAAATAGAGGCATAGAAGGCAGCAGAAAGGGCAAGCCTTCATGCGTTGAAGCAAAAATACTCTCTCTTGTCCACAACAAATATTTTGCTTAGTTATTAAAAACAGGTATATTTCAATGGAAAAATCTATGGAGGAACAAAACTTAGAAATATCAAACCTACCCGAACAGGTATATTTATTTATGATTATGAATAGCTAAATTCATAATTCCCAACAATCATGGTATAATAAAATAAATTCATGTTAGTTACTTTATAGTAGAATTATTCGAAGAATAATATGTTAAGAAGTTTATTAGCAAAGTGGAAAAGGAGAAAAATTTCTAAGAATTATGCCATCCTAAAGGTGAAACCAATGAGGCAAGAAGCCGTGGTGGGGAGAAATCAGAGTAGAGTCGTTGTTTAAGGGAAAAAGTATTCAGATTACCATGCTAATAGTGACCGAAGAACATGTTATTTAAGAATAATCTAGTATATAGTAATCTAAGATGACCATATTTTGTTATGTATATGATTGAAGGGAATATTTTGAAAAATAGCAATTATATGATAATGAATAATTATTTGTCTGATGTAATGGTAAATAAATTTAAAATACTTATTTTGTATGTGATTAAGGATATAGGAATAATAGATATAAGAAAAATCATATTAGAAAAAATATTCGGTAAAGATTATATAACTAGAATAAATTACATACCACAGTTACCTAATTACTCTTATAAATATCTACGTACACATCAACTATGATAAATCGCATATATCTAAAATTTTGGAAAAAAGATATGAAAAATATACAATTAGTAGAAAAACAAATGAAAACAAATTTAGACAAATACATGGAAACTAAAGATATAAAATATATAGAATTTCTTAATGAAAATATGCAAGAATTACTTAAACTAAAACAAACAACTAGAAAATATTATGAAAAAGCATGACAGATAATATTAAAATACTTGTTTTATATATACTTAGAGATATAGAAATTATAGACATAAAGAAAATAATATGGGAAAAATTACAAGATTATGAAGAGGAAGAATTATTAAACAGTATAGAAAACTTACGCATACATTATGAACATCAATATTACTTAGATTCAGATGGATATTATTCAGAATAAATAAATGTTAGAATATATAAAAAAAATTAGAGAAAGGCAAAATTGGATATATGAAGAAGTTAATTAGAGAAATCAACTTGAAATAGAAAAAAGACAACTAGAAGAAAAATTACTTAAAATAAAATTAACCTTAGAAAAAGAAGATACAGGTAATAATTTATTTAATACGTACGAAAAATTATTTAATACAGATGGAAAATTACCTATACATGAACAACAAATAATAGTTAATCAGATAAAGAACATAAACCTACGCATTGAATATAGCAAAGTTAGAATAAAATATTACATAGAAATTGCTAAAATTTCAATAGGATAAAATAATAAACTACACAAATTAATGAATACATCTTACGAAAAGAATAAATCATTAAAAGAAATAGAAACTCAACTATATAGTTTATACCTAGAATACAAAAGGTTATATGATACTAACGAGGATCCTAAAACACTAGATAATTTAATTACGATAATATCTAATCTAGAATATGAATCAATAAAACATCTTAAGTCAAGAAGATAAAATTAAAAATTATTTCAATCAATAATATTCATAAAATAGATTATATAAAAATAAATACCTACGTATTTATTATCTAGTAAAGATATCGCACAGTAAAGAAATAAGAAAATTATATTTTAGTAAATTACCTGAACCATTTAGTTCTGAAAATATAGTTATCTCCTTTTTATTTACTGAAAATACGACTAGTTCTATTGTATCTTCAGCTTCCTTCGTTATTAAATCCTTTAACTATTATTGGTGTTTTTAATTTATCCCATTTACTTTCTGGTAAACAATTATATCTAAATAAATTAGTTTCTGCTCTTGTATCTATCATAGGCGTATAATATCTACTGTAAGATCCTTCTACTACTATCTTCATTAATACATTTATTTTCATTTTATGTTAAAGCTCTTCTTAAGAATAATTTCTCTCTGTTATATGTTATGGTTAATTGTGTATGTTCTATATTAAACTTCTTGGTAGATCTGGGCATATATTATTGTCCGTTTTTATTTCCTCATTTTTTACCAGATATTTTGCTATATAATTTTCTTCTTGTCTTGTATTTAAGAGTATTAAATATTCTTTTTCATTTACCTTTCCTGTTATGTAATATTGGTTTAAATTATCCGTTGAACTTGTTTCATAACTTGTTCTTTTTGATGAGCTTGATGATTCCGGTTTATCATAAGCTGTTCTTTTTGTTGTACTTATTTTATCATTTATTATTTCTAGATCTTCTTCTATGTCTATATTTTTGTAACTATAATCATTATTATCTATTGTTTTTACGAATTGTTCAAAAGGGCTTTCTATTTGTATTTTATTAATTTTATTTTTTCCCGTTATTTTTTGTTTTGTTGTTAATACATATAGATTTTTACATCTTGCTATAAATATTTTACTTCCTGGGGTTAATTCTACAACACCATATAAACAGAAAGTAAGAGCAAAAAGAGTTATTAATAAAATAAGAAAGAAAACTGATTGGATAAAAGGAAGTGAAAAAATTACACAAAAATTGGAAAATATAAAAATTACTGAAGATACAATAGAACTGGTCGTATTTTCAATAAATAAAAAGGAGATAACTATATTTTTAATAAATAAGATAGAAATAATTAAGAAAAAAAAATTAGAACAATTATATAGTGAAGATCCATTAAAAGGATGGGAAAAACATAAAACCACTATAAAAATTGAATTAATAGATAAAAATAGCATAATAACCCAGAAACCATTAACATATAATTTTGATGATTTAAAAAAAAATTAAAATGCATATAGAAGAATTATTAGAAAAACAATATATACAAAAAAGTAATAGTAAACATAATAGCCCAGCATTTATAGTAAATAAACATAGTGAACAAAAAAGAGGAAAAAGTAGGATAATTATTGATTATAGAAATTTAAATGCAAAAATAATGACTTATAATTACCCAATACCAAATAAGATATTAAAAATAAGACAAATACAAGGATATAATTATTTTAGTAAATTTGATTGTAAATCAGGATTTTACCATCTAAAGTTAGAAGAAGAATCTAAGGAATTAACCGCATTTACGGTACCACAAGGATTTTATGAATGGAACGTATTACCATTTGGATATAAAAATGCACCAGGTAGATATCAACATTTTATGGATAGTTATTTTAAACAACTACCTAATTGTATAGTATACATAGATGATATACTATTATATACAAAGACCAAAGAAGAACATTTAAAATTATTGGAACAATTTACGGATATAATAGAAAAATCGGGAATAAGTTTAAGTGAAAAGAAAGCTGAAATTATTAAAAATCAAATAGAATTTTTAAGAATACAAATAGATAAAAGTGGAGTAAAAATGCAACAACATATAGTACAAAAAATAATAAATTCAAAAGAAGAATTAGATACAAAAAAAGAAATTACAATCATTTTTAGGATTAGTAAATCAAGTAAGAGAATATATACCAAAATTAGCAGAGAATCTGAAGCCCTTACAGAAAAAATTTAAAAAGGATGTAGAATATAATTACAACGAAGAAGATAAAAAACAAGTTCAGAAAATCCCCATATTATTTTCTTTATGTCTATAATTTCTATATCTCTAAGTATATATAAAACAAGTATTTTAATATAATCTGTCATGCTTTTTCCTAATATTTTCTAGTTGTTTGTTTTAGTTTAAGTAATTCTTGCATATTTTCATTAAGAAATTCTATATATTTTATATCTTTAGTTTCCATGTATTTGTCTAAATTTGTTTTCATTTGTTTTTCTACTAATTGTATATTTTTCATATCTTTTTTTCAAATTTTTAGATATATGCGATTTATCATAGTTGATGTGTACGTAGATATTTATAAGAGTAATTAGGTAACTGTGGTATGTAATTTATTCTAGCTATATAATCTTTACCGAATATTTTTTCTAATATGATTTTCCTTATATCTATTATTCTTATATGCTTAAACACATACAAAATACATATTTTAAATTTATCTACCATTACATCAGACAAATAATTATTCATTATCATATAATTGCTATTTTCAAAATATTCCCTTCAATTATATACATAACAAAATATGGTCATCTTAGATTACTATATACTAGATTATTCTTAAATAACATGTTTTTCGGTCACTATTAGCATGGTAATCTGAATACTTTTTCCCTTAATCTAGGAAGAAGATATAAGAAAATAGGTGAACATTTATATTTAATGTTAGAAAAAGAAGAATTAAAATTAGAAGATAAATTGACGGCTATGGTAAGAATAGAAAGGGAAAACGAAGAAATAGATAGAAAAAAGGAAATAGAAAAAATAAAACAACAAACTACAGAAGAAATACGAAAAATAGAAGAAACTAAAAATAGTAGGATTGCTGAATTAGAAAAAGAACTACAAATGTTAAAAGATATGTATGAAAAAAGCCAGAAAGAAAAAGAAGAAAAAGATAAAGAACAAAAATTACTAAACGAGATAAATCAATTTAAAGAAAAATTAGAAATAAACAATAAAGAAATAAAAAATAAGAAATTAGAAATAAATAATATAGATGTAGAAGAGACAAAAAATTATGATTCGAAAGATAGTGAAACATATACAGAAATATTAACAAATACAAAAAATTTAGAAATCAATGAAAAACAAGAAGGTATTAATGAAGAAAACATAGAAAATATCAACACAGAAATAAATACTCTTGATAAAAAAAAAGATGAAAATATAATACCTAGAACATCAGAAATAAGGAAACCTACATATTATAAGAATAAGTTTAAAAAGATATAATCTAAAGAATGAATATGACAAATGGACACCAAAACAAATAGTTAATAAAAATTATAACTTTTTAGATTTAGATTGCGTAATAGATACAGAAAAAATAATACAATTATGGATAAGATATATGACAAAATAATTATTAGATAATAATATAAGTGTAATAGATGCACCAGAATATATAGAAAGAACACTAATAGGAACAGTGAAATTATGGTTTTTAAATCTAACTGAAAATAGTAAAAGAATATTAAGAACTGACAAACCCACAGAAGGAACATCATCAACAACCACAACTAAATTAACACCTATAGAATTATTAAAAAAAATATGAAACAGCTATAAAAGACGAATTTAGTAGCATGACAACAATAGAAGAAGAACAAAATGAAGAGAAAAATACAAATAAGAATTTAATGTTAAAATTAGCAATATGTAATATGTGCTACATAGATAAAATAAATTCATGTTAGTTACTTTATAGTAGAATTATTCGAAGAATAATATGTTAAGAAGTTTATTAGCAAAGTGGAAAAGGAGAGAAGAAGAATCTAAGGAATTAACCGCATTTACGGTACCACAAGGAGCGCCTCTACTCTGGTTACTCCCCACCACGGCTAATTCGTAATCTATATAATCTATCTGCATATATTCTGTATTTTCTATTTTTATTTCTGATATTTGTTTATTTTTTGGGTTTTTAGGTAATTTACAATCTCTAGCTAAATGTCCTAATTTTTCGCAATTATAACAAGTACATTCCCTTATAGATTTCTTTTTCCTATATGGTCTTTTATGTTTAAATTTTTTTACATAATATCTTTTTCTTGGTTTCGGTATAAACTATATAGTTGAGTTTCTATTTCTTTTAATGATTTATTCTTTTCGTAAGATGTATTCATTAATTTGTGTAGTTTATTATTTTATCCTATTGAAATTTTAGCAATTTTTGTGTAATATTTTATTCTAACTTTGCTATATTCAATGCGTATGTTTATGTTCTTTATCTGATTAACTATTATTTGTTGTTCATGTATAGGTAATTTTTCATCTGTATTAAATAATTTTTCGTATGTATTAAATAAATTATTACCTGTATCTTCTTTTTCTAACTTTAGATGGTAAAATCCTGATTTACAATCAAATTTACTAAAATAATTATATCCTTGTATTTGTCTCAGGATAGCATAGTTCTTAGGGAAGGAAGCTTAATTACTTATAAAGCTAAGAATGTAAAAACACAAGTATGAGATAAAATATTAACAATAGAAGAAATCATTCTTATAATATCTTTCTTCGCATCCAAATTGAGGGATCCTCGTTAGTATCATATAACCTTTCAGCGCCTCTACTCTGGTTACTCCGAAAGTGAAGACAGTATATATGAAATTTCAGAGAATGAAACAGATAATGAAATAGGAGATAATGAAATAGATAGTGAATTAGACGAATTAAATGACTGAAGAAGATATAAAAATAATAACAAAAGAAGAATATTTAAATGACGAAGGAACAGATCAAAAAATAATATTTGATAACAATGTATTTGATGAAATAAAAGGAAAAGAGTTAGACTTAAGTGTAGAAAAAATATTTAAAATACCAACAATAAAAAATATATTTACTAGGAAAAAAGAAGAATATTATGTAGTAAGCCAAAAGGAACATGTAATAGACTGTAGATATGCAAAAGGTAAAGCTAGTATACCACTAGTAACAAAAAGAATAATTAATAAAGAGATAAACGATATAAAAAGTAGAGACCCAATAAAATATGTACACCTTGGAGGTACATAAATATTAATAAAAGCATGTTTTAGAGAAGGAATAGATACACCAATAGAATTATATTTAGCAGATGATAGAATTATAAAACTTATAGAAAAAAGTATAATAACTGCCATAAAAGGAAATTTAATATACCAAAAATTTAAATTTATAATAAGTGCGAATTATTCAGTAGCAATAACAGATAAAAATATAGATAAATCATTAGTATTATATTGGAAAATATCAGGAAGGATTTTTCTCCTTTTCCACTTTGCTAATAAACTTCTTAAAATATTCTTCTTCGCATCCAAATTAAGGGATCTTCGTTAGTATCATATAACCTTTTGTATTCTATGCCTCTATTTATAATAAGAGCATTTACATGATTCTGAAAAAGAACAAAAGGTTTTACACGTTTTTATACATTTTTCTTAAGAAGTAAAAGCTAATAAATGAAAATAAGAAAAAGTAAAAGCTAATAAGAAAAAGTCAAAAAAGGCAAACTACCTAAACTATTTACGTATTTCTTAAAGTTAACTTTTTCCTTACATGTTGCTTTCTTCCTTTAATGCTTTGTCTATTTTTGCTCCGTCTTCTTTTATCTTTTTGTCGTATCTGTTGATTTTTTTATCTTCTTTCCAGCTGACATGCTTATCTTCTTGATTCTTTCATTCTAGGCGGACTTCTGGGATAATATTATCTTTTCCATTACATCTCCTTTTTCTAATTTTTTTTATATATTCTAACATTTATTTATTCTGAATAATATCCATCTTGATAAAATCAGATTTAAATATCCACCAAAATACTATAAATATGGTTTAAATGAATAAAGTACCAAAACACAAAGAATTAAAACAAATTATTTTTGAAAAACGTAAAGAATTAAAAATAAAGATAGAAAGATTAAATTATAATATATTTTCCGGAGTTAGTAAAAACTCAATAAATGCACAAAAAGATGAAATATCAAATTTAGAATCACAAATAGATAGTTTATCGCACCTAATCCGCACCCCCCTACAAATGGTATTTATTATCTAGTAAAGATATCGCACCAATAAATACTAAAAATATAGCAGAAAAAGAAATAATAATAGGAATTAGAAAAATAAAAATAGAATTTGAAGTAAAAGAAGAAATACAAAAAATAGACATGATAAAATATAATTACTTGGAATTAATTAATTAATACCTTATACCAAAATGAGATAAAGTTAATTCCAAATTTTATCCCGAAATTATTTTTGTCGTACAATATACCAACCACCCCTAACACAACAGAAACGTACATATCTAGAACCAAGATTTCATGAAAATGTGGAAGAAAAACAAACATATCCAACAAAAGAATGGGATGTAGTTTGTATTGTAGTAATATTTTTTCTTGTTTTGCAAAATCAATAAACTCACAATTAAACTTGCTTATGAATTTGCTGCTGTTAAACAAACACAAAAAAAAGAAGTTAAATCATTTCTACGAATTCTTCAAAATCGATCTTTCCATCTCCATTTTGATCAAAGGCCAAGATCATGTTCCTGCAATTCTCCAATTCTGCAGCTTCCTTTAATCCAAGTGCTAATAAAACTTTCTGCAATTCCATTTCATCAATGAAACCATCTCTGTTTTCATCATATACATTAAATGCAGCTCCTAATTCCTCCATAATATTATTATTACTATTATTATCATCATTATCCTCATATTCTTCTTCTTCTTTTTCCTCTTCAAACAAGTCAGCAAAATTGTCCGAATCGAACCACTCATGATGAAGTTTTTCACCTTCAGGGTTACAAAAAATTCCAAGTTTACTCATTATTGTTTCTACCTCATCTCTGCATAAATGTCCATCAACTAACAGATAAGGCACATTATGTGATATATGCTTGCCTTTTTCTGAGGAACCATGCTTGGATTTTTGCGAATGGGATAAAAAATTGAGAAATTTTCTACCCCAATCAAAAATTATGTACAATAAAACGAAGCCAACTAAGCCATGAATGACGAGAGGGAGAGGAACGGTGGTAGTAACTGGTAATTTCTTGATTGAAAAACGATTGAGATAGGAAGAAGCTGCCATTGGGCTTTGAAATTGCCTAATGGAAGCTTCTTGTGATTCAAAAATGGACAAAAACTTTTTCTAATTTCTCTTCCCTTCCCTCGTTGTTACAATAAGGGAAACAGAGAAACAGAAGAAAGAAACAAGTTTCTTCTTCTTCTTCTTCTTATTCTTTCAAGTGTTGAGTGAATGGTCGAGAGGATTATTAGGGAATGCATATGGGTGTGTTACTCTAGATACAAATAAAGCTGTTTATTTATTTGCTTTATTGTGTCGAAATTCAGTGACCATTAATTAGGAAGTTGTTGAATTTGTGTATTTCTTCTCTTAACTATCAAGAAATGGTTAAACACATTTAGAATTCGTTTGGAAAGCCACATGTTAATTAATATTGATGTAATTACTACGACAATAATTACACAATCGAGTAATTATAGACCTATTTGTTTGACACACTGTAATTTGATCAAAGTGTATTCATATGGTTATATCAAAATTTTTAAAAGAGCAGTTAATTACCAAAACTTAAAAACTTATGTTAGATGAATAAGGATCTTTATAAATAATATTAAATTAACCATTTATATATTGTCTTTTAAAAATTATTTATTAATAAACATTTGTTATTAACTAAAATTATTAAATAAAATTAATTTATTATTTCCAAATTAATATATTTTAATTAAATTAATCATAAAAACTAAAAGTGCATGACTTTAAGAACAACATGAATCATGTTTGACAAAGAAATAATATTATAAATATAATATCATGAGATTATAAAAATTTTGACACAAAGATAATCTATCAATTTTAACTAAAAAAATAAATAACTTGCATTGTGAAATATCAAGTCAATACTACTAAAATAAATAAATTAAAACTGAAAATATAACTTAAGTCCAAAATTCAAAATAAAAAATTAACATAATACTCTTATGTCAAATTTTAACATAACATACATAAATATGATTAAAAAAAAATGTAAGTTTATAACCTTATTCAACAATGAATTTTAATTTAATTTAAAAATTAAAATACTAACAAAATCATACTAAATGAAAAAATAAACATGAAATGATTAAAAAAAATAGATAATACGAACAATTGCATAGAATCACATGAAGGTTAGAATAGAAAATGAAATATAAATGATTAGTAAAAAATATTAGAATTGTAATATATATATATATATTTAAAAAGTAATCAGCATATAATTACACCATGTAATTACCAGCAATTCATAATTCTATCATGAGAACTGAAGAGTGTAATTACCTTTCGTCAATTATATTAAATTACCAGTTGACAAAATAGTTACCCGGCCAGACAAACATGCCACCCCATTATACCAAATTAAACTTTCAAGCTGACTTTTCAAACATGCCCTTAACATTCAATTCATTACTCGTTTTGTATTCACATTTACTCATCAAGTTTTGCTTCATGAGTCTCTAAATTGGGTTAAATTAATTTAATATTTTATTAAATGCTCAAAACTATGCAGAATATACTATAAGTTATAATTCTTTTCATATTAATACGATAAAAACTATATTTTAAAATATTAATTAAAGTTTATATAGTTTGACTCTTGAAAAATAAAATATAAAAAGTAAAGCTAGCGGAGGGAGTGCATGAGATGCTCACTTTTTGATAGAACATGATCACTTTCTAAAGAAAATTGAATTGGATCACCCATATAGGTTAGCCTGAATCCATATTAAGAGAGAAATAGGGGTGTCAAAATAAATTCAAATTGAGTTGACCCACTCAATTCGTCCAAAACTTAATGGGTTGGGTTCAAGATAATTTGCTATTGAGTAAATCTCAACCCATTAAGTCCCAATCCATTTTCAAATTGGATTCAAATGAGCTCAATCAATCTCTACTTCAATCCGTTTAATAGAAAAGTTATTTTCTTAATAAAAGTAGGGAAAAAAGTTAGAATGTGTCCTCCCACTCTCAAAATAACCCACCTTATCCCACCCCCACCACAAGCCAACGTACTCCACCCCACCCTACCTCCCTTAAATAAATTATTTTTATTTCGTAAAAAGTTCTTTACAAATTTTCTTCTTGTCCCCACCCTACCTCATCCCCATTCCCTTTTCCTACCCGAACCCCAACCCCCACCCCTACACTAAATTTTTTTTTTTTTTTAATTTTTAAAAGTAAATAAATAATTTTTTTTGACAAAAAATATGATCTTACCCCAACCCTCATCTCTCCCTACTCCCTACACCCCCACACCCTCCTCCCCTATACGACATATCCCTCCCCCTCTCCCCCCCCCCCCCAAAAAAAAAAAAAAAGCATATATTTAAAAAAAAATATTTTTAAAAAAGAAACTCTTACCTCAATCCGCATCCTTTCCCTAACCCCTACCCCTCACACCCACATCCCTACCCCCCCCCCCCCCCTCACCCCGCCCGCTCCCAATTTTCTTCTTAAGAATTTTTTTTTTTTTTTTTTAAAAAGTAAATTTCTTTTAAAAAAAAAATTACCTCAACCCCCATCCTAAAACCCATACCTCCTACCCCCGACCCCTTACCCTACACCTCTCCCTAAAAAATAATTTTTTATTTTTTTAAACAATGAATTTTTAAAAAATATTCTTACCCCACCCTCACTCCCTACCCACCCACCCAACTTTTCAAACCCATTCAAATTTATTTTCTTTACAAGAGGTAAAAATTAATATGTTAATATTTTTTAGACTAAGCGAGTTAAATTGGACGGGTCAAGACCCAACTTGATTTTTACTCATTTCAAGCCAACTCATTTCAACCCAAAGTGAATTTGGATGGGTCATGACCCAACCCGATATCCAATTCAACCCATTTAATATCTTCAATCTCAACCCAACCCGCCCATTTGACACCCCTAGAGAGAAATAATATATAATTATTATACATTTATATTATTAAATAAAAGAAAAGAGACACAACTATTTAAAAAGTTGTGTCTCTTTAGAATTATAAAAAGATTTCTCTAAAACATAATATGTACCTTTTCTCCTATCTAGAAACACAAACGCAGAAAGAAAAAACGTTCTCCTCCTTCCTCTCTCACGTTCTTGTGAAAGATTCTATTGAAGATTCTTTCCCAAATTAAGAGTAAACTTTTGTAATAGGTACGCGATTTTAGACTGTGACTTTATATGGTGTAGTTCGTCTTTATAGGTGATTATATTTTTTAACTAGTGAAACGAGTTTAATGATCCTGCAAAAATATTGAGTGTGTGTTTTTTATACAGATATGTCTTGATGAACAAAATTATTAGGTACTTGGTAGAACTAACCAAATTGCTAATTTTTAATTAGAATTTCATGTTTGAAGTTTGAAAATAAAGAAATTCCTAATAAGGAACCTTCTCTTTAAATGAACCTTAGAATGTTTTGAATTCAAATATGTTTAATTAACAAATATCAAATATCAGATGGTTAAATTAAAAATGAAAGAAATTTCTTCAGCCAGCATATATGGGAAACTTCGGTTACACTTTACATACTTTTGTTTAATGAAAAATTATCATAGCCCATGAATAATTAATCCATTCTTATGCAATGAAGGGCGAATTGACATGTTTATAGTTTAGGAAAAAAACATCGTTTTCACCCCAAATTATATAAGAAAAGTCTAAGTCATACCTAAACTATTTAAGTGACCTATTACACACCTAAACTATATAAAAGTGATATTATTACCTTCCCGCGACACTCATTCTAAGGCACGTTTCTTACACTCATTTTAGGCGCGTTCAGCCTTTTGAATAACAAAAGTAAACGGCTAAAAATATTAAAAGTACATCACTTTTAATTTTCAACGGATCTATTCTTGTTTAAGCCAATTTGGGGCTGAAAATTAAGAACCCTAATTTCCAAATTTGTCTTTCAAAATCGAAATTGAAGATCATTTGTTTGAAGAATCGGTAACTAAATCTTTTTAATTCTTCAATTTCTTGCTATATTGATGATTATTTTGTCTTAATTTTGTTGTCATTTTGATAATTTTGTCTTCCCTCAAGTGTTTGTTCAACCTCTCTTAAAACTTGCTTTCTTAATCAAGGTACTTTAATAGCTAAAATAAGTTTGAATAGACTTTGTAAGTAAGAAGAAGATCATGGGTTGGACGAGGTTCGATGCAAACATGGACATATTTTGCCTTTGATGACTTCATAGACCTAAAAAAATTTAGGTGGACGATATTGGACTTGTCCTTACTATGGGGTAAGTGAGTTTTTCCTTCAAACATTGATTTTGAATAGTGTATATGAATCTAATTGCTTTCATTTTAGAATGCTAGATCATGCGATTTTTGGCTTTGGAAGAATGACTCTATTGATGAACAATTCAAATTTGTTATTCCTAAATTATTGAAAAGAATTGGGGAGTTTGAGAAAAGAGTTGAATCTTCAACAAATTGTGCATTTTATGAACACAAAATAGTTGATGACAAGACTAATAAGACAACCAAATCTGTGGAGAGAAAAATAGACATGAACAAAATAGAGTTGCAAATGGATAATTTTCAGAATGATTTAAAGATGGTGAAGGCAAATAAGAAGAAATGGAAGATCAAGTTGGCTAAGTACAAGAAAAGAAAAAAATAACTTTGAACTACTCTTATTTGTGTATGTATTTTGGGTGTTCGTTTTCTATTTCAATTCATGTTCTTGAAAGGAGCTCCAAGAAGGCTGCCCTAAACTAAGTTGCTTTGTTTTTGTTATGTTTTAAGGGGCTGAAATTTGTATCAATTATTAGGTGTTACCTTAGACAAAACTGTCAGGTTGTGTAATTAAATTATTGTGTAATGAAATTGTAAGGTTGAACTTGACAGTTTTGGCTTTGTTTTCTGTGGTTCTTTGTGTTGCAATTTGTATACAACATTACTGGTTTAGGGTAACATCTCTCACAATACAAATTTAAGGTTGTATACAAATTGTAATGTTGTATACACAAATAATACATCTCTCACAACACAAATTTAACATTAATAAATGCAACGATAACTGCTGCACAAGCACAAACACAAATTATAATGTTAATTACACAACCTGGAATCAGCAAACTACATCTCTCACAACACAAATTTACCATTAATAAATGCAGTCAAAGTTGCTGCACAAGCATAAACACAAATTTCAGCAACAATAAACTTAC